>JAQMCX010000021.1:9250303-9261662 GCA_029814765.1 Acanthurus leucopareius | reverse complement strand
CCTGAATCGGATCGTAGCCTGTGAATCGAGATTTGAATCGGATCGTTTTGTGAGTGAAAGATTCACACCCCTACTGTCTGGTGTTCGAAACCTCTTCTAGACTGGAATTTTAGATCACTTCAGGGTCAAGAATATCAATTTGCATCCTTTTAATCTTTTCTGGTTTAAAACTGAGTATTTTAAGCTTAAACATGTTTTTTTTTTTACCTGATAGGAATCATTCTTTTTATGTCTAAACCTAACCAGACCTTAATCCTGAAGCCACAACATAAAATTGTGTCCAGTTTGAGTGGTTTTTGTTAAAATGTACAATGCCGACATATATTTTGCTGTTAGTTGGAAGTACATGTTTTTTTTTAGCATCAAAACACTATTTTCCTGAATTCCTCCACCAACAGCCCTGACATAGGTCTCTGCCTGATGACAGCGCCACATACCAGGGGAGAGGAGGCCATCAATGCTGCAACTGTCTTAAATTTCTCCTTTTTTTTTGCTAATGGCTTGGTTGGAGTTGCATTTGAAAAACACAGATATGAAAGCAGAGCGAGCTGCTCTTTAATGATGGACCAGAGAATGCATAGTATGATGCAATGATGTGGGATGAGGCAAAATCTTTAGCTCACAAAATCGCGCTACATAGACTGATCCTCTTTACCCACAAACAGCCCTTTTTTTTTGTCTTACAGAGTAAAGACAAAGTACAGTTTTTCGGGAAAGCTATAGGCTTCTCAAATTACAGTTTTCTATAGCAGCAGCATTGACTGAGGAGGCGAGTCCTTCTTTTGGGGCCAATTTTAATCACATTGCTGGGAGTGGTTTTGTTTTCTTGTCTCTTGTTTACTGATGAGACTGAGGGGAGAAGCGCTGTAGGGGGAAACAGGCGAATTCTTCACATATTAATTCTCTTGGCTAAAAGTCTAATCAATCTGACACAGGACCAGGAGGCACCTCTTCAACTATCAAGAACAAAAAGAAATGTCTCAAAAAAGGCCCCAAGCTGGGACGGAAACTGAAAGAGGAAATGACCTTGGACCGCGAGAGGGATATGAAGTGGCGGTATTCGTTTAATTTGTCTAATATCATTTTGACAAGGGAGCGAGGATGTTGCTGCATGCTGCTTCATCAAAGCGTCATTTTAAGAAACGCTTTGAAAAGCATTTCTAAGTGGTGTCATTACTTTCATCCGGGGAAAAGAAGGATTGTACTGAGGTGGTATTATTGGACCATACATCTGTCTTCAAGCCCCCAAGCTGTTCCATGTAAACATTTAAACAACACAAAGGCAACTCAAGGAAAACTGTGGAGAGAAACAATGCTTTTTTACAGCATGATGTGTGCACTGAATCTGTGCTCTCATTCAGCGTGCCCCTCCTGGGGACTGGTGAGTGTATTCTTGTGTTGTGAATAAAATGGCAAAAGAGGCAAAGAAACAGAAATGGAGGGGAAGCTGCGGGGGGTGGTGGGCTCATGCTTTTTCCACCCTCTCTTAGTAAAAACAACTGGTTGTACCAATCCATTTTTCTTTGTACATTCGCAGGAATGAATTCACATTCTGCTCCATCCCTCGCTCGAGCCAATCACAACACTTGGTTATGTAGCTCTACCACCAGCAGCAAGTTTCCCTGCAGTTTAGTGATGATGTGGATAGACACGCCAATATTGCTTCTTTTTTTTTTTTTTCACTCAATACAGAAACATGGAAAAGGAAATGTAACAGAGTCAAATGAACAACAAGCCCTACAGCAGCACTGGGGAGGAGAGGAGAAAATATTTAGTTTTTCCCTTTTGCTCCCAGTTCTTTCTCCGCTGTCTTCTCATTTGAGTATGGAAGCTGCTTCCTCCAACCGATGGCCTTTGCTGTTTGAAGCACTCGGCCCCTTGCAATGGTGGTGTGGCTGGGGTTCAGCAGGTTGGTGGGGCAAGGTGAGTGGAGAGACTATTTCCGTCCATGGCATACTTTCTGTCCACGGGCAGAGTCTCATCTGGAGAGAAGGAGCCTCCTTGCTCTCCATCTGCGAGGCTTAGTTTGCTGCTCTACTCAGGCCGTGCTTGGCAGCACGCCTACCGGTCCCAGTAGGGGGCCTGGCAGAATGCCTCAAGCTGCATCTCAATGCCTTGTGCTCAGTATTGATTAGGAGCGAGGCTGGCTCTCACTCCCCATTGTCCTGTTCTTGGCCGCATGGGATTTTATATCATGTTTGATATCACTTTTGTTTCCCCAACACCTGCCTTCTTCCTGTGAGTTCAACATGGGGCCCTTCCTGCTCCTTTTTCACTCCTGACAGCACTCCACCTTTTAGTGTAAATAAATGGCTTGCAACAAAGACACCAGGGGATGGCAGTGTGGACGCTGGAGTACACGCAGAACCATCAGATTGGATAAATCTAAATAAATTCCCAACCAACAATCTCATCCAGCAGCGCTTTTGTGTTTGCTGATAAGGAATTCCTGTCTGGTATGCATGGCAGAGTAGAGCCGCTTGTCATTTTGGCGGAGCATCACTTTAATGCACACATATCTTTGATCACTGTCCTTGCCTCGAACATCGGCGTGTCAGTTAAAAAGTGTGGTGATGATAGGAGCTGACAGCAGTACTGCTGGCTTCTGCTCTATGGCACATGTCACATCTGGATTCGCTTTTCCTTGGCCCCTCAGCAGAAGTCATGAAAGTGCTTCAGGTGGAAGACTGAAAGCATATGGCAGGATTCAACCTCGAGTGAAAGCCGAGACAAACCTTCGCCAAACACTGCCCGCCTTCTTCTCTTAAGGCAGATTAAATGTCGAGACATCAGCGCAGACCCAGAAAACAAAGTTCAGCCCGGTGATTTATGCAGAAGTTTATTTTAATCCGTCACAGGTATTTATACAATAATATTTCTTGGGAAACACAGCGAGTGGCGACATATGTGACCAATATTTTCTACACTGATAATGTCCGCTGTCACTTCAGCAGTAATGTAATGACATTATGTTTTCATTTCTATGCTCAGGAAAAATAGATTGGTTACATTAAATCACTTAATTAAAACGTACACTGCGAACAAAGGCTCTGAGAAAACTGGTATAATATAAGACCTTGACTGCTTGAATGATACAAATTATTTAAGTGCGTACAGTACATACAGAAATCAGTGCAGCATAGCAGCTTCACTTTAAACAGGAAATTGAGAAACTTGCATTCTCTGTAATTCTTTGCTTACAGGATTAATAGATGCAGCGCGAAGTAAAGCCTGTGTTGGACAATGAAGTGAAAGTCTGCCAATCCACAAATCAAGACTGTCATGTGTTGCTGCCTGGATTGATTTTGGTCTGATTTTTGGAGAGTTTCTCAGAGGTTAAGTGGGCGTCCGCTGGGCATTGCACCCCTGAAAGCGACCAATACTGACAGGAACAAAAAAGGATCCTGTGCAGATACAGATGCCTATTTATTTTAATTTCAAAGGCAGCTTGAAAGAGAAATCTAATAAAGGTGCTTTTATTGCTTTAATGTGTGTTAGCAGATGCACAAACATGCACACAGCAAAAAAAAAAAGCGTGCATGTACACTAATACACAAGCACAGATTCTGTCTTGAACACTTGCATCTGCACACACGCGCACAGATTGTTTCATTATCGCTAAATGGAGCTTTCTCAAAAGACCAAACCAGCATTTGAATGCTGTTTTTTTTTTTTTTCCGCTGCAGCTAATGAAAGTGGGGCACAGCCGTGGTGTCTCGTGTGAATAGACAAAATCAGAATCAGCTTTTTTTTCTTCTTTTTTTCCAGTGTGAAGCGTCATGCTCTGATGGCCCTCTGTTTTAAAACACTTTCCAATTCAACCTGTCCGCCTGCCACGTCGCAGCGCAGTCACCGCAAAATGCAGTGAGTGGGGGGGGGGACAAGAGAGGGGAACAGCAGGAGAAATGAATATAGCTATGGACATTGTGGAGGAGGCAATGGGCAGGGGGGGGGGGGTTGGGGGGCGGGCAGGGGTGGGGTATTGATGGAGCAAAGAAAGGAGAGCTCTGCATCAGTGGGGTAGAGATTGCTGTGGTGTACAGTAGCACAAATCCTAAATTCTGTGCAGATCCGACGGTAGCTAGGAAACAGCTGACAGTAAAATGGGGGGATCAAAGGGATTAGTGTGCCCAGTTTGAGCCCAAACAGTAACCCTTCCACTTCTCCCACAGCCAGCCTCTTTATGCATTCACCCCCTATTTCAATGGTGTGTTCGGCCTGTTCCACACAACCCATCTCTGCTCATCCTCCCCTGAGTGAAATTGTTTAATTTGGAATCATCCTTTTTTTTTTTTATGTACACTTTTTAGCTCTTACAGAGACAGACAATATGTGGTAAAAAAAAGGTCACCATTTCATTTTTAGAAGAGAAAAGGGATGGATGGATGGATGGATGGATGGATGGATGGATGGATGGATGGATGGAGAGAGACACTGCTGCTTTAACAAACAAACACACACACACACGCACACACGCACACATGAAAAAAAAACAACAAATGTCTACGCAAAAGTGATCCAGACAAAACAACGACATTTCATCTGAGGGAAGAGGATGCACATGTCAGACGCAATCAGTGCTGCCTTTTGTGATCTGAGTGAGATTTCCTGTCGCTGGGGCTTGAGACACAGCTTGTTTAATTCTGCAGGGGACTGTCATGTCCCAAAAGCTCCGGTCACTGTCTCCTCTTGTCTCAAAACCAGAGAGACGTACCTCAACAAACGAGTCCAAGCGTCCCCTGTTGGGGTTTTTGGTACTGTACCGAGCCAGGAGGACTTCTGACAAAGCTTGCCCCCCCCCCACTTCCCCAGTCTCCACGCTGGAGATGCAGCGGACATGTGAACACACTCACAAGGCTGACACAGAGCTTTACCCGAGAGAGTGCAGCCAAATCGGATCTACATCACATGTGACGTACATATGACGGCTCTAGAAACTGATTTGTGATGCCTGACTTAAGTGAGAGCATTAAGGCAGTAACAAAAGCAGGGGTTTCGGCGTTTTTTTGTTCCGCTTTGTGAGCAGATTCTACATGTGGACACATGATGGCTGCAGCTGCTCTGACTCGTGTTGCCGCTGCAGAGGCTCCGGGCTAAATTTGTGTTTCATTGTGGTCAAAGCTTTCACAAATTGCTGGTCAAGCTGTTTTAATTTGCACGTTGGGTGGGGTGGGGGGGCTTTTCAAAGAGTGGTTTTCTTGTTCAGTGAAGGGAACTGTTAAGGTTTGAGTGTAACACATACCTTATAGTCGAAAATGCTGGACATGTTCCCTGCCTGTGGGGACAGCAGAAATGAGAGAGTCAGTGGTATTATATCAGTTTAATGAAGTGCTCTGGCCAATGTTTAATTTTACGAAATTCAATTAAAAAAAGCTTTATTTCCATTTCACAGAAATCACTCAAGGGGTCGCCGTCATTAGATTACAGAGAAGGAATTGTGAGAAGAAATGACCAATCAAAAATGCTTTTCTTTAAGTACATGTATCGCTGATCCACGGGAGCTTAAATGCTTTACGACGGATATTGTTAATCCGTGTGAAGAGAAAAGCTGCAACAGCAAACTTAACCCTAAGTAGGTGAATTAAAAAAGATTGGACGAAGAATGTGACTGTGCCTGTCGCAAAGATAGGACAAAGTGCAGCCACGGTGATTGATTGCTGTATGCAATCACAGCAACTACAGGTCCTTTTTTATTCCTCTGTGGGCCCTGTTATTGATGCTGTGATTTTGTTATTTCAGCCCCTGTTACAGCCACATGTATGTTAAAGTGGACCTAGCACTTACCTTGCCCTCCTTGCATTAGCGAGGAACAGTGAAGAAGAGAAAAAGAGACAAGTTAAACGACCAAGAGGACATGAAGCCTACCAGCATTCGTACAAACACACTCTGCAGAGCTGACATATGCAAACTCGCAGGGTGGTGGTGTTTAAAAGCTTTAATCACACCACCGCTCCTGGCCCAACGTGGCGGTTCGCATTCTGCATCATTGAAAGCTTTTTTTTATTAATGTTGTCCAGAGTGAAGTACGGTGGGGTAGTGGGGTTGTGTGGGGGGAAAATGCATTGTGCTCTTGATTTAAAGTGGGGTGGAGCAGAAACAATGGCCATGAAAAAAACATGGCATGGCTGTGAAAAAAGCAGCCCACTTCCATTACTTTAGAAGGCACACGGCCCAAAATGGTGCATGAGAGAGTGGATATACGGCGCAGAGACAGAAACATTCACACAGGATTGGTCTCAATAGTTCTACATGAACCGTGTTTAAAATGTCAACATGGAAAGTCACGATTTGAAGAGCGAGTTTCTCCACAATGTTAGTCACAGAGAAAGGCTTGACTTTTGTGCCCTTGTTGACTTTGAAGAATTAGTTCATCATTTGCATTACTGTAGGTGACACACGCGAGCCCATCCCTGCAAAGCGTGCTGGCTTTGAGCAAGTGGGTGAAGTTAAATCTCGTGTGAGTCTGATGCCTAATTGCTCTCATTAGCAGCCAACGTTCACACCAGTTATTCTGCACAATTAACCGGCTGCCACCAAGATGTTATGAGGCAGAATATTGCGGTGGGTCAAAAGGAAAAAAAAAAAAAAAAAAAAAAATGGTTGTAATTAATTCTCACTTACATTAATGATTCCATATTTCAAAGGTTGGTACAATGGCATTCTTGTTGAGATTCCCCAAGGGGAGACCACTGATGAGTGTTTTTGTGTGTGTCGTGTGGAAATGAGGAAGTGCGCACAGTTGATGGAAATCAGGAGCCATTGTTGTTTGACAGTAGGCACCTTTGCAGTGATTGCCTGTGTTATTAATTTGCGAGATGAGAGGAGGCAGGCTCCTGCAGCCTCTGATGGTTGCGCGCCGCATTAAAGAACTGCAGCTATGAATGACACTCGGGGCTAATGAATATGAATACATTTATAAAAATAGGCACGGGCTCCCCTCTCAGTGCAGATTGGGAGTGACAGTCACATTGGCTGGGCATGGTTGATGAGAGAGGGAGCCGCTGCCCCTGGAGATGGAGGATGCTGCAGGGATCAGACAAACAAGCCACACACACACACACACACCGACACACACACACACACACACACACACACAGACACTCACAAACATACACACAGACAAGTGGCCCAGTATGATTGCATTCAAAAAGGCTCCAGCATTTAAAAGTGACAATCTTGTCATCGCGTGATACTATTTACTCATTGGACATAAACAATCTGATAAAGGCTATCTCAGCTCGTGTCTTGCTCCATGATATAATAATTATCCCAGCATCCATCAGAGCTAATTGCTCCATTTGTGCGTAATGTCACAGCGAATGGATCATTTATATTATGTTTGAAATATCGAGCAGGTGGGTTGCTTGAAAGGGAATTTCTCTTACTTTTGAAAATCCACAGGTGTCAGATTGTTAGCTTGTGATTTATGTCGCACAAACAACACATTTGCATTGCCTGTCAACCAATTTATAGACTGCTTCCCGTGGAAACAAAATGCAGTAATTTATTGTCATTAATGCAAAATTCATTACTTTCAGACTGACTTTGGGGACATAAAGATATTTTAATTTATCTCTCTGTGGTTGTCGTTTGGCATTGAAACACAGTCATTACCTTATACGGCCATTAATAATGAATCAATGTTAACTGAAAGGCATTTGCCCATATTGTGTTTAATGGACAGGGAAGAATGCTTTTAGATCTACAGCTTGCTTAACTATTGCTGCTGCTGCTGTTTAAAATGAGTAAGAAAAATGTGCACAGTTTCTTCTTCTTGAATAGATTAAAAAAAACCTAAAAAATATATACAAGTCTCATAAAAGTGTTAAATTTTTCTATTTATCAACATCCAAAATCCCCGACCTAATAAAAACCCGCTACACAGCCGTCAGAGAAATTTGGTATTATTGAGTGCGTTCGTTCTTTAACACAGATGAGAGATACTGCAAACAAGAAAATGCAAATGTGTTCATCTGTTTCCCTCGGTAGACGACAATTTTAATTGATTAATTGAAGATGTTTATTTGATCGGTTGCGGCTTAATAATCCAAGATGTTATTTGTCAGACTGTTCAGCATGGCTGCTTCTCTAGCTTCCATATTTTTTCCCCCCTTCACAAAAAAAAAAAAAAAAAAAAAAAAAAGTTTAAGTCCTTATTTAACCGGGTTTGAAGCACAGGCAGCAGCAATCCCTCAAAGATTTGTGAAGGACTTTGATTTAGATAAGTGGGATACTCATCGGCTCTGACAGACGTAACCTTGGTGAGCGTTCTCTGCCAGCCACTTGAGGAGCACGGCAGACTGTGAACGCTGGACACTGGGTTTGACTGACGCCACGGTGCTAACCTTGAGCCGGGCTCCTGTAGAGCAGAGGCTCAGTATTTAAGGCCCAGAGAAAACTCATTGAGCATCTGACTTAACTGGGTTAGACTGCACCCATGGATGCAAGCCATCAAACTGAACTAATTAACAGCTGAAACAACCTTGAAAAGCTGCAGACAACAGTGTTGTTAAGCAGCACTTGCCGACCCCACCGCTCTCAACCCCGCGCCCCGCACCACCACCACCACCCCCCCGCCATTTTCTGGTGTCTGTGCTATGTGCCATGCTACTCAATTCATTTGTTTTGCACTTGAACAATGGTTACTTTATAATCTTCTGGTCTCCAGCCGAAATTAGGTTAGAAGTACCTTCCCATCAAACCGTTCAGCTGAAAATTGGAGAGGCATAAAAGGCAGATAAAAGCACTACATGTTGCCCCTGAAAAAAAAAAAAAAAAAAAAAAAAAGATGTTGGTGTGTGGGGTAGGAGACAGAAAGAAAAGAGGAAAGGGTTGTGGTGGTGGTGGTGGTGGGGGGTAGCAGCAGATGCAAGAGTGAGCTCGGAAAAATGCTCGTCACTGTCAAGGATGCTCATAAGAAGCGCTGCTTAATGGGATGACTCATTTATTTACTTGTTATTCACATGTTGGCATGTCTGTGTACATGGTGTTGCCCTAGAAAGTGAATGTCTCTGCTTTTGACTTATGCTCGCTCGAATCAAAACCAGCAAAGAGGGATTTACTCAAAGGGGAGACTCATCAAATTCTGTCAGATTTGAACTCTCATACCACTGAGCCCCGGGGACACTGTTTGATTTCTCCCTTATTCAGCAAGGCTGCCATTTTTTTCTTCAGAGGGTAGTTTGGCGTGAGCTGCTGCTGGGGGTCAGGGGCCAATTCAACGTTATTGAATAATAAATAAATGGAAATGTGTTCCGGCTGTAGTTGATCCCTGTTGTTTCTTCTTCTCTCACTCTCCTGAGCAGACACACAGCAGCTGGGGCCTTGTATTCGCTGTAATGGCCTGTATATATGCAGGGTTTCATATTTCAATCACCACCACGGCGGCAGAAATTGGCAGTTTAAGATGAAGTTGAAATTGGAAAGTGGCTATCGTGTCTGCATGAGGAAACACATTTGAATCCCGGTGGAGAAGGTGCTTGGCAGCTGCATCTCGAGCGCAGACTGACAAGTCCTTAGGAGTGGAGTTAAAGTTAGAGCCACAAGTGCTCCGGCGCCTTTCATGCCTTAGCCAAATGATTTTCCAACGGAGGTCGCACCAGGGACATGAGATTTGAGGAAGTATTTCATAATAGCCCCATAATCAATGATTCATCACTGGAAATATTAATGAGCCATAAATGATGTATTGGACTCTGATGAGGTAGATCTACAATCACATCGTTAAATGTCACAGGGCTGTTCATTCATGGTAATAAGGTATTTGTAATAATTAATGTTTCGTGTTATTTGGCTATAAAGTCTGTATGGGAGATGATATGCCGGTGCACATTCATTTGCTTTTTTTTTTTTTTTTTTCTCTTTCTGTGGCTGTGCTGTAAGGCTGTTGAAAATGAGTTTCAGGATTTCACCTTTCCTTTCTCGCTGTCACTTATTTCTGTTACCCACACGGTCTCTTCTCTCTCTGCTACATTAACTGAATATTCATTATGTGGCTAATAGTGGTGCCTTTGAAGAGGAATGATCGTATTTAATTTTCTCGCCTGAGAAGGAACAAGTCAGTGAGGAGAGGGTGTAGGAGAGGAGTGCACGGGAAAGATAAAGGGGAGGGAGTGAGAGAATTAGATCAAATGATGAATGGAGCAGGAGAGGGGCACGGAGTTTATGGACCGGCAGTGGCGGGGTGAGGGAGGTTGAGTCTCCAGATTACGATATGATTATATCAGTCTATCTGCCTGATAGCATTGATTGACCTGCACCTGTGTCTCCACGGCTCCTCCGCCTCCCGACGCCAGCACGTGCACTACGAAGGTTCCTCCTCCTGCTTGGAAGAACAGGGTCTTACTTTCTTTTTTTTTCTTTTTTTTCTTTCCTTTTGCCTCTTAACTCTTTGCAAGAAGGGATCAGATTATGAGAAAAAAAAGAAGAAAAAAACTCAACCAGTGGCCTCGTCGGTATTTCTTCGCTCCAGCAGCTCCCTGCACTCCCTCGCTGCATTTATCGCTTTATCGATTACCATCACAAGGCAGTAATTTGCCACGACTTGCAGGGACATGATTAAAGATCCGCAAGCAATGCATGATGGCTCAAGTTGGTGCCTGGGTGTCATGTTGATGAACACGCGCTGACACACACGTACACACGTACACACACACACAAACACGGACAGTAACACATTGGTTCCTTCAAGGGAAGGAGGAGGAGGAGGAGGTGGGGGGGGGGGCACATTCCTGTCATAGACATCAATGGTTTTAAATCTCCTGAGCTAACCTTTTAATGCTCTCAGATCCTTATGGCTGGCTGGATAATTGATTGTGTTTGGTCTAATGGGATTAAGAGGCAGTAGTGGCCTTGGGCTGGACACAGTGGAGGTGGTGGCAGCGGCAGCAGTAGTGGATTGGAAGATGGAAGATAGATATAGAAGCACGGAGTGAATGGAGTGTGGATTGAATCGAGACGGAGGTGTGTGCGAGCGTGTTTGTGAGTGTGTACTAGCGAGAAGCAGAGAGAGAGAGAGAGATAGACGGAGGGAGTGACAGAGACAGAGAGGCAGGACAGAGACAGAGAATAGCAGCAGATTTGGAAAAAGACTGAGAAGAGAGAGAGGATGAAAAAAAAAAAGAAAAACGGGGTGGATAGATAGCTGCAGGTCTGCTTCTCAGTCCATCCCTAATTAGCTGTATGAGAAAACCAGGGGGCTGATGGTATCCCCAAGTGAAAAGCTTGTTAGCGTAAGAGATGCTATCTGCCGGCTATTGGTTTTGTTTTTTTTTTTTTTTTTTTTTTTTGTTTGTTGGTTTGTGAAAAGTTATTGGGTGTGGGTTGGAGAGGGTTTTAATCGGCAGGAAAATGATATTAA
>JAQMCX010000021.1:9234435-9250203 GCA_029814765.1 Acanthurus leucopareius | reverse complement strand
CCCCCCCGCCCCACACTCACACACACGCACACACCCCTTTGGATCCGAGACTGTCTTTTTCCCTCTCTCTCTCTCTCTCTCTCTCTCTCTCTCTCTCTCACACACTCTTCCTCTCCCTTCTTCCCCGTCTTTCCTCAGCGTTGGGCTCTGCTCTCACGTGGCTTAGTCTCTGGGTCTCTGCTTTTTTGCAGACCAGCCCTCTGCTTGTTATTCTTCACCAGCCCTGATCAAAGAGGAGAACTGGAATCCATTTAATCAGACCCCCCACCCTCTCCAACCCCCCCCCCCCCCTCTTCCCCTACCCCAACCCTCTCCACCCCCGAATTGCAGTGTGGGAAGGGGGGGTAGGGGGGTGGGGGAGTTACATGGCAGAGGTGGACTCAACACCGCTAAGTGGCTGAAGCAAACCAATTAAAAGGGGTACTGGGCTCAGGGGTTATCTAGCTAGAATTTCACACATGCCATTTAACATGAATGCACGTCAGGAAGGAGGGGGGGAGACGGAGCTTGGCCCACGGAGGTGCTTGTATGATTGGATTCATTTGACTGAAGACACAGGCTAACTGTGGCGTTTTGTCACTTCTGCCAGTCAGAAGCTTCGCTGCGTTGCTGTTCGCTCTCCACCTGCCTGAAAATAACATTCTCTTTCCTTCAGTTCCACTATCGACTGTCCAGAGAAGCATCAGCGCCCAATCTCACTTCAAGGCCCCCTTTTTTTTTTTCTCTCTGGCTACTAAGTGGAATGCCATTTAAGCTGTTTTCGCAGGTGCTAGACAAAAAAGCTCAATTAATTTAACGTCTCGAATTTGAGGGATAAAAGCGTCGAGATGACAAATGTCGCTCTGCTGTCATGCCGATGATGACTAATGGCACTTTATGTTGCGTATGCCCATTAGGTACCTGATACCCTCGCTGGACCGAGCACACGCCGGCCACTACCGCTGCATTGTGAGAAACCGAGTGGGCGCTATAATGCAGTGCAGCACTGAAGTGCAGGTTGCCTGTAAGTGTGGGTTTCTTTCCATACATCCCCGTTTCTGGCAGAGTAAGAGGGGGGACGCTGTGTTTTTTTTTTGTTTTTTTTTTTGCTAAAGGCTTGTCATGCACAGTATGTGGATGAGTCACTGAGTAAAGGAGCTTAGGCTTTGAAAAAGGTATTTAACTGGGTAATAATGACAATTCTTCTTTTTCATCTTCTTTGTTGCTGGCATGAATTTCAACATGTTGGCAACGTTTTCTCTTCTAGAATTAATATTTTATTTTCTTTGTCTCTCTCTCTCTCTCTCTCCTTCTTACATGCTTTTCTTTATTTCTGCTAGACATGGGCGGCTTTGTGGAGGGTGAGAGGTCTCAAACTGTATCCCAGGGTGAGGGTGCTCTCATCCATGCGCCGAGGATACACAGCTTCCCCAGGCCACAGATCACCTGGTTCAGAGATGGGCGTAAGATTCCCTCCAGCAGCCGTATGTAAGTCTGCTTTCACCTCAGCTTGTTTTGTTTGGTGCGAGCAGGGAGAGAGTGTGCGTGCGCGTGTGACTCGCGTGTTTCTTCGCCTGTGTGTTCTCGTATGTGAGCTGCCGGTGAAAGCTGAGCTGCTGAAGCAGAATTATCTTTTACTTCGGAGAACTCCAAGAAGTTCAATACTGCTCACAGATTTTCTCCAATCCCCCACACATCACGCTGAAGTTGAGCAGAGTAGTTGATGAACGAATTTCGGCGCAGGCTCTGTGTTCATCATCGAATCACTCCTCAGTGATAAAGCGGGTTATTATATCGCTGCTATTGACTTTGCAGGCAGAATGATTGAAGGGTGGAGATAGAGCAGGCAGCAGGGGAACCAATTAGACAAAACTGGACAAAAGGCCTCAATTGATGATATGTTTGACTGACAGCACTCACCCCTGGGTGGATTTGTGTGTGTGTGTGTGGGAGGGTGTGTGTATGTGCATATGTGCATGTGGTGAGGCTGTATGTGCACAGCAGGAGTTCTCGGGGTGACTGAATATCTGTGTTGGCTATGCTGTGTGAGCGTGCATGAGCTTTTTTTTTTTTTTTTTTTTTTTTTTTTTTTTTTTTTTTTTTCGGTTGTTGGATTCATGTCTGTTCAGATATGCAATTTTCCTGCAGAGATACTCTGAGGGTAATCACCTGAGATTAATTTTGCCATCCATACAAATACAGGAAGGCAGCGCACAACTCCTCAGAAACCATCTCCTCCTCTATTATTCAGCAGCGAGCTCTGCTGTGTCGTAGCTGACATGATGACTTCTGCTTTGAGTTGCATGCTCTTGCCCCTCCCACCCCCCCAACCCCCACCTAAAAAAAATAGATTGGTGTATGTATCCTCCGCCCTGCAGGGCTCCAAAAAACACAGTACAAGCAGAGAGAAACTGTTCGAAAAAATCTCAGCCCCCTTTCATGAATGTTTCGACCAAATTCCAGAGCTGGTTACTCCGCCGCTGACTCTTATCAGAGGTGACGCAGTGAAGCTTTGCTCTGTGACAGTGAGAGGCACTGACAGGACACTCTGCATTTACCGCTTGTTTGCTCGCTTTGTGTCAGGCCACATTGATATTCACAGGCGCGTGTGTGTATGTTGGTGTTTGCGTGTCTCCATCAAGTGTCTGTTGACTCGGTGAGAGCCGCAGCTCCTAATTGTCCAGGAGTGTGTCTGTTTATCCCGCGCCGATCAGGCAGATGCTGGCAGATACAAAGCGTCTAATCTGGCCTCCTTCTTAGCGTCAGCTTTCATTTAATGGGCCCTTCTCAAACGTTTGAGGCCATCAGCCTAACCAATGTTTAGCCATTCTCGAGGCTGCAAGGGACTCAATCACGAGGATGATTTTTAAAGGTACAGCTTGGTATTTTTCAGGATAATTGCCAGTGTGTACTTTTTACATTTAATTTTTCTTTTTCTTATTAGAAATGACTGGAGATGCAATTAATGTGGAAGGAATCAAAAATCAATTTTAATCTAAAAAGACTCTTTACTTATACTAAGTCAGGGACTCTATGTGCCCCCGTGTTATCTATCTGTTGCTATTATCCATCTCTATAATGGGTCTGCTAAAAAAAAAAGGACTGTGGCTTTACATTATAACAAAAAGATTAAAATAAAGAAATGTAAGTTCATTAGTTGCGCAAAGCTGTTGCAAGAGCAATTCATTTGTCTGGATGCATTAAGACTCTTTTCCAACTACAAAGCCAGACTGACAAACTGGTTCTAAGAGCATAACTCAGACTGGCCTACAGTTACTTACGCAGCCATTAAAATCATAGTAAACTTTGTGTTAATACCAAAGTCCTGAAGGAACAGTGAGTCTAAAATAATGAGAAATATTCTGAACTATTCCATGAAGACACTGTGGTACCTTGAAGATGGAAGAGCTTATAAAAATTGTTTTTTCGTGTGCTTCTCTTCAGACATAATTCATGTGTTTGTTTGTGTGTCAGTTTACCCTCAGGGTTTATCGACTGTGAGGAACAACTACTCACTGGTTTTAATGATATGTGTGGGTCTTTGTGCTTGTTAGTGTTTGTGTGTGTGTGTGTGTGTGTGTGTGTGTGTGTGCCATTTAGTGTGTGTTAGTGGACGAATGTTGAAATGCACACCAGCTGACTGAGGATGTGTGATTAATTGCGAGCAAAATTGATGACCCCGGTTTGATTTAATTGCATTCAATGCTGTTTGTGTCTTTATTGGGTAAAGTTGAACTTAAGTGAGTGCAAATGATGGTAAGACAATGAAGCATCCTTAAAAGTATGCTAAACTGATGTGTGCCTGTGGCGTGCATGCATATTTACTCAGTGCCATCACCCTGGAAAACACGCTGGTCATCCTGTCCACTGTGGCGCCTGATGCGGGACGTTACTACGCCCAGGCGGTCAATGACAAGAATGGGGAGAACAAAACCAGCCAGCCCATCATACTCACAGTGGAAAGTAAGTACACATCAAAACAAACACATTTACAGATCATCTCCCTTAAAAAAAAAAAAAAGGCTTTTCTTATTTTATGTCATCAAAACTGTCAGACCATGATTACATTGACTGTACTGACAACCTAAGACAAGCATTGGTGTTGGGCAACACACAAAAATGATTGATTGATTCATATGTCCAATATTTTTTATTGAGAAAGAAAGAGTAGGTGTCCTTCCAGACACTGTTTTAGAGCTTTACTTGAATTTCTTGGCAAAAAAATAAAGTTAAACAGCTAATAATCCCTATAAATCATGTTTGAGAGCATTTTTCAAAAGGTGTCTATAGAGAAACTTTAAGTATCAGGCTTCTCTCAGGGAACGACACATTTAACTTGTAGTTAGTTTGCGTCGACAGTAGCTTGCATGAAAGTGAGGCTTAATTCTGAATAAGCAGCTCAAAACTTGAACACACATTCTTTTTTTTACGGAGCAGTTACACAACAGGTAGCGCCCTCTACTGACGTACCATTTAATCATATCGCTCCATTCTGCTGTTGCATCTTCTATCCGTCCAACAGACATAATCATGCCTATTACCTTCACCACAATAGTTGTCTTCTTGTTCTGCAGTCCTCCTCTCACCTCAGAATCGAGTAGTGAATTACACTCGTAAGGTGTGTTTAAGGTGGAGCTCCGGCAGCACCTCTCTGACTGGCTGGATGTACGGGCCCATAAAGTAGACCTTCAGTTTAATCGCTGCCCACAAAAAGCCGATTTATGAAAATGACACTGAGCGAGCGGGGAATGATTAAACACACACACACGCCCACAGGCCCACACACACACACACACACACACTCACGCACACACACACACACGCGCGCGCACTCAGTCACACACATCAGATTAGAAGGTCGGCCTCACTTATAAAAAGAACTTGTTCATCTCTTTAAATAAGGTTTGGCTCTGCTTATGCAAGCATGGTTACATGTAGCGTTCAGTTGAACCTGTCACTTCCCCCGGTGCCCAACGTTCTGTTACTTCCTTTGATCTAAACAAAATCAGTCTTTCTCTGCTTACTACGAGCAGCCAATTAAATGAGTCACCAGATGTATTTTCTAACTGGCTCTGAGGGAAATATTTGTAATAATGTTTACCACATGTAACAAAACCTTTGATAAAAGATGAAGACAGAGGTTTGACTACCATATGAGGATTTCCGCCGGTTCACATGCGCATTTCAAGCATCGCTGTCTTGCTCGCTCCAGCATCTGCTCATCATATCATTAATACGGTGTTTTGAATTCAGTACGCATGAAACAGCAATCTGTGGGGACCAGATATCGCAGAATATCACTGAATCTGGCCTCATGGATCACACAAGCGCATTTTGCATCTGAAAGTCAATAAGGTTTTTACAGCTGCATTTGTTCATTTTAGCAAGTCTGTGGAGAAAAGACAGAAAAAATATGCAGTAGAGGGAGCGTGTTGTTCCAAAGGGAGCATACAAATGAGGCAGAGCTGAGTCTAATAGTAAAAAGCAAACTGACACTGGCTAATACTCCAAATGGGCAGACTTTTTGACTTATTCTGTAGACTGTGAAAATCACAACAGTTGACTTGGGTTTACAATTGTCCTTGGACAGATGTAAACAATATGGTGACATTAGTAGCTTGAATTTGCTATGCAGGTCAACACGTTGTTTACTTTCTACATTTAATTAGAGGATTACACACTTGAGGTATTCTCAACAGTGAGAATTTATGAACTGCAATACATTAATTAATGTCTGCCAAGGAACCAACCAGGGCTCCAAGAGAATAAAATGAGCTTTCTGACAAGTCACATGGATTCCCAGTTTTCACTGGCAAACAGAGAAACCGCTCTCAGTCAAATAGCAACAAATTTAACATGAAGGTACAGTATGGAGGATTTAGTAACATCTAGTGGTGAGATTACAGGTTGCAACCAACTGAATATTCATCCACTCACCATCTCTTCGCATTTGGGGACAAATGACAAAGTTTTTGCTGCAAAAAATGAGAATCACACTAATTTAAAACCAAGGCTTGGTTTGTCCATATCGGGCTACCATAGAAACATGGCTGTGCTTCATCACTTCTGTTTGCTTTGCTGATATAAAAGGCTCATTCTAGGATAATGATAAAAAAAAACAATCCTAGTGATTGTACGCTGAGGGAAAAACACAATAGATCTACCCAGCTTCTGCACTCTGGACTTTAAATTTAGCAAACCAATTTAGATTAAATAATTACACAAATCTGAAAAACATTTCATTAGCCTTAAATAGATCATTACATATCATGTCAGCACCCTGCTTGAAAGGGAGAATTTCACACAAATTGCAGCAACCATCACCACTCTTTTTTTTTTTTTCACGGCTTCAACATGACTGCATTGACAATTACCATCAATGAATCATTCATAGATTATTACTGTGTGCTGTTTATACCACTGCTAATTACTGGCCTTAGCAGCTTTGCTAATGCTTCATCTCATCCTTCTTCTTATCTCTTCATCCATCACCACCTTTTCTTCTTCTTCTTCTTCTTCTTCTCCCTTTTTACAGTACCTCACTCACTACTGAATGTATCAGAAGCTCGGAAAAAACACATCAGCCAAACTTTCCACATAGTCTCAAAGATTAATTAGGCAACAAATTTTCACAGATCAGGCAAGAGCCTGTAATGGTACATTTTAACCAATAACCTCTGATCCAACTGATTTAGATTTTTTTTTCTCATAAATCCCCCAGACCTTGGCGAATTATTGCAGTCTGTTTAATTTAGTCTTTTTCAGCTTTTTGAATCTTCTGATGACTTGAAAGTAAGCTCTTCTACATGGATTGCCTGGTCTTCACTCTGCTTATTAATAATAATGTCAATAATGCGTTCAAGATGATGCTTACCATCGCAATGAAATGGATTAATCAAGTCTCTAGTGAAATTTTTAAAACTTCACAGTCAGCTGCAGTACGACAAAATTTTATCAGTCTAACTAATTATCATCCAACCAACAACAGTTGTATTTGAGCAAACAGGCTAGCTGTCAGTTGTTTGACCTTCTGCTCGTGCTGTGTGCCAGCGTACTCTTAAATCACCACAACAGATTTCATGCAAATTAATCAAACACACAAACACAAAACTCTAATTTCCCCCAACTTTTCTAACATTTTCTGCAATCACTAGTTCTCTTCCATCTCATTTGATTCTGCCAGTTTAATGAGCTGAGGTAAATGTTTTCAGTGACATTCACATGTCAAGGATCAAGTAGATGCTCGAAAGAGTCCCTCTGGTGATGAAGTGCTACAAAAGGACTTGGAGGTAGCTTTTTAAAATGACATCTAGTTTTTCAAGTAGCATATGTAATTTAAATGTATTGCAGATAATTAAAAATATGCTCATTACCATAGTTTGGCCACCCCATAGCTCCATGCTTGGCGATACATGATCAACTTCTTGCCTCAGAACACCAAATTTTTGTCTTCCAAACATCTTGCCATTGTATTTTTGGGTCTGAGTCCACCACTTCATGTCTTATAAACTCTGTGAGGCTATAGGAGCTGTCTTTTTAATCTTTATTAAGGTCTGCCTCCATGTTAATTTATATGTTGTAGTTTTGAGATGATCAAAAATTATTTAAATCTGCTAGCAAAACATAAGCAGGGGTTATATGTGACTTTGAGCCTGAGGCTGTAAAATTATAGTTGATAGCTCCTTTACCAGCTAAAAACACTACTTTTTTAAATACAGTTAGCTTATTGTTGTCTCCTGTCTATTTGTACTCAAGGCTGTGCTTTATATCGATTTCAAAACTCATTACATAAACAAGAACTTATGCAATGGGAACTCCACAAAAAAAAACACAAAACAACAATAACAAGGCAAATTGTTCGAAAAAATATATTTTTTACAGCCACTGTTTGAACATTCTGTGTAAAACTGGATTTGTAAAATGGTGAAGTTGTAATTTTAAACTCTTAAGCTGAAGAACTGAAGATGTGAATGAAGCAGTCAAATAGGGAGCAGAACCAAACAGCAATAACCCATCAGGAGGGCCGCTCTTACTCTTATTCGGTGTTTGTGCAGGAAGCTTTGTCATTACATTGCTGAGATTTCACAAAAATGGGTCTTGAAAGGGGGTGTGATTTTCCAACGAGGTGGCACAAAACAGCAATAAAGATAACAAACACTTGATTAGACATCCTTTTAACCCGGAATGGCCTTTTAAAAACAAACAAACAAACAAAAAAAACTCTCGGCATCACGAACATAAATGCATACAGTATACACCATAAACACACGATCACTCAAACACATACAAGCGCGCTGTGCCCGTGCTCGTACTCTGGGGAGGTGGGGGGGAAAATGAGATCAGATTCAGAGAGAGATCACTGATTGAGGGCAGTGAATCGATGGCTGGCTGGAGGCACCGTGAAGCCTCTGAGTGATGGTGCTGCATTTAATCGCCTTTTGTGTTTGTCTCAATTATGCTACATAATGGCTTTGAACACCTGGGCTAACACCGTGCTGGGGAAATGCTGTGCGTGCCAAACAAACAAAAAAAAAGCTCTAATGTAAAGACAGGGGTGTTAATAGTTGGGTGATAGCATGGCAGCTACCTGATGGTTGACGGTGACAGATTGTCAGTCTCTGCGTAAGGATCTAGTTACGCTCAATTGGCTGTAACAGGCAGACGCAAAGATTTAATCTGAGGTCTGCATATGGTTTATAGATTTTTTTCTCTGCTTTTTCTATCTGCCTCTGTGCGTTTCTGTGCGTGTGATAGATGTGGGAGGACCCGCAGACCCAATCGCTCCGTCTATCATCGTCCCCCCCAAGAACACCAGCGTAACCATGGGGAGAAACGAGGCTATCATGGAGTGTGTTGCCAATGCAAGGTACGCTTTTAACACGGACACACACTTACACACGTGCATTGCTTAGGAGAAGCACGAACGTAAAAAAAAAAAAACACACACAAGCAGACATGCATGCATTATCAAAACACCTCCACCTTTTTTCACCTCCACATCCGATATTTTTGTGATTTGAATGATTCTTGAAATCTTTTGTTTGAGCATGATGGAAAAGTGTTTTGTACGTCTCTCATTTTGTTCCTCTCCCCCATTCTTCTCTTTGATTCAAGGCTTCACTCTGTTCTCGTGGTCTTGCGCAATCCCAGTCCTGAATTCTGACTATTATCTCCAATTCAAAGACTTAATCAGAATGACAGATGTATCCCATTGCTCCCTCAGTGCTCCGTAACCTTGAAACAGAATATGAATCTGTATTAAAAAGCTCACTCCCTATCTCTTGCTCTCTTTCTCTCCTTTTCATCTTTTTTTTTTTTTCCTCCTTCAGACCTCTCGTCAAAATGAGTATTACTTGGAAGAAAGACGGGGTAGTGGTCAATACGGGGATTCGAGACTTCGGCCGTCGACTGGTCATCAGCTTGCCTGCGGTCACTGATAGTGGCTATTATGAGTGTGAGGCGTCGCTCCGCAGCAGCAGCGTCCCCTCAGTCACTGCAGGGGCCTTCCTGCATGTTCTCGGTAAATAACCCGCAGCTTGTGTTTTAACCTCATGCACAGCAGCTGAGACTGAATTATCTAAAAATTGCATCAGCATGCCAACTCCCATGATGCCATTTTATACTTTAGCAATAGAGTTGATGTTGTTATCTAGGGCCGAGATAAAAGAGAAGATGATTCTTGAGTTGTTTTTTTAAAAAAAAGGCTTCAGTGCAGCAATGTTTTATGCTTTTTCTTCTTTGCCAAACAGAGTATCCCCTATTTGTCAAAGAACCACCGAGTCACATCAGTGCAGAGATGGAGAAGGTGGTGGATATCCCCTGTCAGGCACGAGGTTAGTGCTGTTTGTTTTTCTGTGTGCTGTGGCATGTGTTAAAAGCGCAAAGAAAATGACAAAAAAAAACAAAGCAAAATGGGTTCTTAGGGGGGAAAAAAAAGGAAAAAAAAGAAATTTAATCCTCTTCTTCCTCTGCAGGCACGCCACAGCCAGACATAGTGTGGTATAAAGACGCAGTGCCCATCAGCCCGGTGAAGATCCCCAGGTACAGGGTGTTGGTAGGAGGCAGTCTGCAGATCAACGGTCTCCTGCCAGATGACACAGGGATGTTTCAGTGCTTTGCCCGCAATCTCGCCGGAGAGATCCAGACAAATACCTACCTAGCTGTTACAAGTATGTTCCCCTTGAAAAAATGTTCAAAGCTATCTGCACGTCTGCTGCTTAATTCTGCTCATCTTCCCCTTTCTGTTCCCTCCCTTTTTTATTCTTAAATCCGCTCCACTGTTCTCGTTCTAATCCTCTTTTCTCCCTCTCTCTCTGTCTTGCCTCCTACACCCATCTATCTATATATCGCTTCGCATTGACAGATTTGTCACCTTGGATGCTCGGGCAATTATTGGCTATTTTTGAATCAGAGAGTGTGCAGGAGGAGCAGAGGGAGAGAGAGAGAGAGAGAGAGAGAGGGAGATGGAGACTTGCCTCGTCAGATTCTCGGAGCTGTCTTCGAAAATGAGACCTGACAGCCGCCCCTTTTGTCAAGTCTATTAAGCTCTCAGCAGCCGTCTGCTTTATTAGGGAGAAAGCTGTTTATATATCTCATTATCACCTCTGTCTCACCTGATTTTGTTTGCATGTGTTTCTGTGTGTGTGTGTGTGTGTGTGTGTGTGTGTGTGGCTGACCCCTCCCCTCTCAGGTATTGCTCCTAACATCACCGCCGGCCCCTCTGACAGCGCCGTGATTGACGGCATGTCAGTCATTCTGCATTGTGAGACCTCAGGAGCCCCAAGGCCAGCCATCACCTGGCAGAAAGGTGCGTGGGCTAACAGTGTGAGTTTCCGAGTGGGGGGGGGTTGGTTTATTATGCTGCATTTGGATTTTGTCAAAGTTGGACGAGAGCTACAAAAAAAGGCTTCAGAATATTCATTTTACCTCCAAACGAGCTTTGCTTCTTTACTTTTGCTTCACTGCTTTCCCTTCTGTTTGTTTCTTCCTGACATGTTTCCAATACCCCAATCTCCTTCTCTTCCTGCTTCCCCTTCATCAATCACTTCCATCCTTCCCCTGCAGGTGAGCGTGTCTTGGCCAGTGGCTCGGTCCAGCTGCCCAGGTTTACACTGCTGGAGTCGGGCAGCTTGCTAATCAGCCCCTCCCACCTGTCTGACGCTGGTACCTACACCTGCATGGCCAGTAACTCCAGAGGCATTGATGAAGCTTCATCTGACCTGTTAGTCTGGGGTAAGCATGGCAGATACTTGAGGCTTCCTGCGTATCATTGATGTCGCTTGCAAAGCCCTTTTCTACCTTTCCCAGCACATGCGGAAAATAAAGCAAACTAGAATCCATGCACCTTTGGAAAATCTAAAAAAAGAGACAGAAAAAAAATCCTCTTTTTTCTAAATCATGACTTGTTTACTTGAAGATGCAGTAAGTACCTGGTTCCTGGAGGTCATTGTCAAGATATTCTGACTATAGTCAAATGACTCATGCGTGAGCTTATTTTCTGTGCATAAATTCACATTTCATGTCCTTGAAAGCCTTGCAAAATACTCCACCCAGCGGAAACATTGTATGATTCACCCTGTTTTCTGAGAGATGTTGACTGAAAGATGAGACCGAGTCCAGTAGGCTCTGTCAAATCAAACACAGGCATCGAAAAACAACCTGTGTGTGTGTGTGTTTATGTGTGTGTTTGCAGCACGTACCCGCATCACTAAACCGCCTCAAGACCAGAGTGTCATCAAGGGAACCAAGGCTGTCATGACCTGCGGTGTGACCCACGACCCCAGCGTCACTGTCAAGTAATGATCACATCCACATGCACAATACCTTATATATGAGAGTCAAATTTCCTGCACGATTGTAATAAATGTCAGACATCGCAACTGTTTTCTTGATGCAGCCTCAGTCTAGGAAGCAAGCTTTGGTGTCATTGTCGCACTTAATTAGTTTACGAAATCTGCAAGAGATCTTATATTGTTTATCAACCCTTAGACGACCTCCTATGGGAAGATTTTGAAACTCTTAGAGTCTGATTGAGGAATTAGTCCATAGCTTTCCCTCACTCTTCAGACAGTCTTGAGCATGATAGAGTGTATGTACATGCATCTGTCTCAGAGGGAGTGAAATGATGTCTGTGGAGCCCAGTGATTAGAGTGCCTGTCACCTGTGGGCCCACGGCATTGATCAGATCGCGGGGTAAACAGATGAATATGTAAACAGAGTAATAACTTCAGACAGCGCCTTTAATTAAACGCAACACAGAGGAGATTAGCTGGAAAGCCCGAACAGTCGCAATTAATCACAGGAGCTCCCAGTGTGTGCATGGGTATTTGAAGGCGGAGGGTGCATCCATATGTGCGGTTGGGTAACCGACAAGGAGAGAAATGCATGGAGGTTCGGTCCGGTGTGTGTGTGTGTGTGTGACAGAGAAAGATGGGTTTCAGATTCAAATCATTTTGCCATCAGCCTCACGAGGCTTTTCATTGCTGTCAGCGCCTTCTGTGTTTTGCTGTATGAACTGACACGGAGCAAACAGAATTACTCTCCCGTCACGCAGTGTATGAGTGTGTGTATGTGTCTGTGTTACCTTTACATACACATGTACATCTCACCTCCAGGTATGTGTGGGAGAAAACCGGCTCGGTGATTGACGTGAGCACGTCGCCTCGCCTGCGGCTCGATCCCGACGGGACCCTGCACATCTCCCAGACGTGGTCGGGTGACATCGGAACATACACCTGCAGGGTGACCTCAGTGGGAGGCAACGACTCCCGCAGTGCCCATCTCAGAGTCAGGTCTGCATATTTACCTCCTCTTTCTTATCTTGCTGTGTGAATTTTTTGTTTTTCTCTTACTTACATCAGACTAAGACATGATGGATGGATGTTTTCTCCACCGCGGCGGTTTATCACTGCCCTTCTCTCTAATGCATCAAACCCTCTGATATTTACAATGCAAGGCTCTTAGCTCGGCTGTTTAATTCTCTAACTCGCTGCCTCTCTTGTCTGATTTTATTTCGCTTTTTCACTCTTGTCTCTAACACACAAACGTACACACAGGCAGCTGCCCCACGCTCCAGAGAACCCAATCGCAGTTCTGAGCGCCACAGAGAAGAGGGCCATCAACCTCACATGGGCCCAGGCCTTCGACGGCAACAGCCCCCTGATCCGCTACATCCTGGAAGTCTCGGAAAACAGTGAGTGGCTCACACGTGGCATGTTGGTTAAAAAACAAGACACATCTATTGATTCTTGTTAGTCCTTTAAAAAGCATCATTTTTCACTTCCTACTCCCTGGATGCACTCATTTGCTACCCTTCTTATTATGTTACATTTCCATTGTGTCCTTAAAATTGGAAGCTGCATCCCACCTTACCTTCTGCAATCAGTACAACTCAATTGCTTCACCTAAAAGCTTCTTTGCCAATGATCAGGGGAGCCAAATTGTGTTGATGCCCGAATGCTCTTATCTTCCTTTCACTTGATAAAAATCAAAGAAGTGCAAACGTTTCCACCCACAGAGAGTAAATCCTTCGGCCATTTCTCATCGTAGTACAGACTAACTGAGGAGATGACAACTCATTAAGAGGAAAATGAATCCGAGGATGCAGATGGGATCTAGGTTTTTGGATAATTGAATTTCAATCCAATATTTTTAGAGGGAGTGTACTCAAAATAAATGACTTGCTTTTTATCAGCTGCAATATTATTACAGAAAATGAAATAATGACGTGCAATAACAGTCAGGAATAACATTGAGTTTTAATTTAAGTTTGGAAGTGTTGAAGAAGTCTTTGTCAAGAATGTAAATGCTCCCAAAAAGGTCATTAACTGTTCACTTGTTAATGCTCACAGTTCTGCCTGTATATGTGTGTGCTCTCTGTTCTCAGATGCTCCTTGGACGGTGCTGCTGGCGAACATCGAACCAGAGTCCACCGGGGTTACCGTTGGTGGCCTCATACCCGCACGCTCGTACCAGTTCCGCCTGTGTGCCGTCAACGACGTGGGCAGAGGGCAGTTCAGCAAAGAGACTGACCGGTCGGTTCTGCGCTTTGCATCTGCTGAAAATAATAAAAAAAATATATATATTTCTGCTAGTCTGTGCAGTTTAATGCGCTAGCTGGATGTGGGAACGGCATTGCATTTTGGGGGCTTTTTTTACTGTTCAGGAACAGCGAGTTCTTTCCCCTCGTCTCTGCGGTTCATTAGAAAACCCTGTGATTATTTCCTGTAAGTCCACTTTTTTTTTTTTTTTTTTTAAGTCTTCACTCCTTTGGGAATGAGTGAGCGATGAGCCAGCTTCAGGACAGGCCTTTTCAAGATAAAACTCTGAATGAGCTGAAATTGCGGTTTGTGAAGACTTGATGGGTGCGCTGACCCAGCTTCATCCCCTCCCCCCTCCCCCTCCCATTAACTATCTTCTCCGCGCTTCATGAGTGAAATACAGAGAGGCTTGAGAGAACTTTACTTTACACTTTACATGGACTCGAATCTAAAGCGAAGTCTCTAGACTGGCGAGATAAAACCGTCACGATCATACGTGCACATCAGAATTTCACCTGTCACGCCAATAAAACACAGACCATTTCCGCGTTTATTGCACCTGCAGCAAGGAACTCCCTCAAAAACTGAAATCCCAACGCCACCCATCTCACACACCTTTTTTTTTTTTTCGCACCACACGCACTCATTCTGAATCCCTGTGTGAATGTGCCCAGACAAGAGTGCGCAGCGGGAGGGTGACTGAGCATCAGCGAGAGCGCGGGGCTTTGCTGAGGCATCTCTCGGGCACACCTCTTTGATCCTAAACACTCTGCCTCATCTCCTCCATAGCGGTGCTCCGGTGCACTGGGAAGAAATCAAGATGTCATCTTAAATTGACTTAAGGGAGAAGTCTGCCTGGATCGCTCTTTCTTGTTCTTTTATATCTTTCTCTCGCTCGCGCTGTCTCTCTATTGTGCTGCTCCATTTTCACCAAGGCCTCTTTGATCCTTGTCATGCCACTGCAACTTGTTCCTCTGCGGACAGTGTTATACGAGTGGAGAATGTGTTTTGGACAGAGGCACGGCCACGTTCATTCCAACTCTCCTTTATGTTTCTCTTAAAAAAAAAAAATGCAAAAAGTGGACTTTATTATGATTTGATGTATATGATGAAATGGGATGGAAATATGCAGAAACCCATGATAATTAACGCACGGTTTCGCTCTTTGTCTCCTTCTTTTACCTCTCTTTTTCCTCGCTCCCTCCTTGCCGCTGCAGACTCACCCTCCCCGAGGAGCCTCCCAGCGCACCCCCCCAGACCGTCATCGCAAGCGGCCGCACCAATCAGTCCATCATGATCCAGTGGCAGCCACCTCCGGAGAGCCATCAGAATGGTCCGCTCCAGGGCTACATCATCAGGTGAGACGGCCATGACAACCCGCCTCATTTCTTCCCAGGGATAGGCGCCTGTCCGGGGCCAGCGCCATTCAGAAGTGATAATAACTGTTATGTCAGCTCCTTTTCTTCCTCTTCATTTCACCTCATTCTCACTTGCCGCTGCATTAGAATAATTGGTGCCAATTAAATACCTTCCTCTCCATTCAATCTGTTGTCACCATTCTTTTTTGTAAGCATTTTATAACTATTCTGCTCGACTTCTCCTTGGCTCCTCCATGACTACTCTCCCTCTTTCTGTTTTTTTTTGTCCTCAAATGTGTGCTCTAATATATTTTCATTCATGACTGTGTGTGTGTGTGTGTGTGTGTGTGTGTGTGTGTGTGTGTGTGGGTGGGTGGGTGGGTGGTCTTTGT
>JAQMCX010000021.1:9094321-9234335 GCA_029814765.1 Acanthurus leucopareius | reverse complement strand
TTTTTTGTAAGCATTTTATAACTATTCTGCTCGACTTCTCCTTGGCTCCTACCTGACTACTATCCCTCTTTCTGTTTTTTTTTTTGTCCTCAAATGTGTGCTCTAATATATTTTCATTCATGACTGTGTGTGTGTGTGTGTGTGTGTGTGTGGGTGGGTGGGTGGTCTTTGTCTGTCCTTCTCTCCATCCTTGTGTCTATTGATTATTCCCTGTGCTGACAGGTACTGTCTGTCGGGGCTTCCGGTTGATTGTCAGATGAAAAACATCACCAACCCAGACCAGACCAGCCTGCTTCTGGAGGACCTCATCATCTGGACCAACTATGAGATCGAGGTGGCCGCTTATAACGGAGCAGGAAGGGGCACCTACAGCCACAAAGTCACTGAATGGACACTGCAAGGAGGTGAGAGGGTCGTATATCTTAAACTGTATATTTCCATGGAGCCCGAGCAGCTCAGCACAAGTTGCAAGCGTCAGCTATGATTTTCAAAATGTTTCCTGCACCTCACTTTCTACAAGGTTGAGACAGCTTTGTTTGGTTCTACAAACTCCATTCATTACCTGCAGCCTCATCATGTTAGTCCCCTGGATGATGTTAAGCCCGAGGCACAAAACTTGTGAGTGATAGTAAATCCTATCATCTGTTTTTAATGATCAAATTAGGAGTCGTACGGCCGTGTTATCTCCAACAGCACAGCATTTTTCGTGTTGTTAGGGAAAACTACTTAGTCTTGTCTCAATCAGAAGTCAGCGTTTAGTCTACTGCAACAAGGCTTTTAAAGGAATTTAAGATGGCGATGTAAGTGCTATTTGCCTCTGAGCGCTGCTAGTTTGTTTTTTGTCAGGTTTAATGTAGGTAATTTCTCATAAGTGCCACAGTGCCGGAGAAAAAAACTGTTGTGCAGCAAGATATGAGAATATAGCATCGCCAGAGTCTTTTTTTAAAACTCTATTCAAGCTTTTCCTTTGATTTTTTTATGTCTTAGATTGACTTTTGTCTTGTGGATTTTCACTGTATCACCTCTTTTTGTATGATTGCATTTACTGATTTTATCTCCACTTCTGAATTCAAAAAGCTCCATGAAAAAAAAATCACTCTGTTATTAACTTGTTTTTTTTTTCTGAGCAAAGCTTTTCACAAAAGAGAAATATGTTGGTATTGACAACCAAGAGAAATCAGTCCGTCTCTTCATGCACATATTTAATTGATTCTGCAAATAAATTACTAGGTGACAATATGCGTCAGACATACCTTTTGATGTTGCTAGAGGCAACTGCCTCAGTTGACTTCTTTTTCACATTGTACATGCTGAGGAGTATAATTGAAACACACATTGTGAACTTTCCCTGGTGTCAAACAGCTACATATTTCTGCCACGGCCGGTGATTCCGGCACCTCGTGTGCTGTGCCTCCCTGTCTTTTCCAAATCTTCAGAGGATGAAAGTCACATTTGTTGCTGTGAAATTATACAACATTACACCAAGCTAAGTCTAAGACTATTTTTGGCACCAAATGCAAACAGAACACACACAGATTGTGAATCAGGCTCTACAGAACAAACTGAGATTAAAAAAAAAAAAAAGCCTAAGAGAGTGTCACTTTTCAATGTGACTCTTTAAACTCACTTTAACATGCTGACTTTTTGTCCAGAAATTGTAGCCAGAGCTAATGCATCACTGTGTTGAAAGGTTAATCCAGGTTTTTTTTTTTCTTATAACTGAAATATTAAATAACGCTCTCTTTTTACTGACTTTCCTAAAAAGTCAATTCATAGATTACAGTGAGTTCAAATTGCTGCTGCTAGACTTTAACAAACACAAGAAAAAGAGGATATCGTTTCCTGGTTTAGATATGCTGCGCTGGCTTCCAGTTCCATTTGAAATTCCTTTAACTTGTATATAAAGCTCGGAAAGGCTTAACACACTCACATATCTCTAAATCCCTGTCATGTTAAATCCACTCCATGAACAGAGATCCTCTACACCAGGCTCACTAAATATTCTCAAGAGCACTCATAAGAACATTGGGAGCTTTTTCCTTTTTCCTTCTCTGTTCCACTGCGTGCTTCGATGCAGCTATTAGAGAGGGTGAATCAGCAGATATTTTGATTTCATTAGATTTTATAAGTTGTATATCTGGTTTCAAGTTTAAATTAATTTATTGCCTAAGCTCTTTGTAATGAGAAAGTCTGAAATACTTTGCAGAGACAAAAAAAAAGAAGCAAAAAGGAGATAAACACGAAAGGTAGGAAAAAGTATTTTATATTCTTACCTGAGCAAGGCTCTTAATCTAACACGCTGTGTACATGGCTGCATATTTCTCTGTCTGAAGGTATTTATTGTTGTCTTTAGTTGATTATAAACGCCGAGCAGATGTTTGTGTTTATGAGCAGATGAATGTGAAATACTTCAGAAGTTTCAGAGAAATTATGCATTCTGCTTGATAAACACTTCTCGCTAAAAAAAAAAAAAAACCTTGGAAACTTCAGCGTGCTATACGTGATGCCTGATCAGTCAATCATACAATCAGCTGGTCCAAATCCGACTCCAAAGCTTCCACAAATACAGAGATGCACCGCTCTGCCAAGAATGCAAGAGCCTTGTGTTTCATTAGCATAACTTTGAAACCTGAAAGGTACAAGAGAACACTACTACTTTACTTCCATGTCACTTCCCTTTGCAAAAAATAAATAATAATTTCATCATCCGAGTCATTGTCGGTGAGTAACGACAGTGCTCAATGCTCAGCTCCAATTAATTGGATGTTTCCGTCACTCCTTTAAAGGCACAAGAACATGCGCCGTGTGCATTTAAATGCACTCGAAAGGGAATGGAGGATAGCATGG
Organism: Acanthurus leucopareius; assembly: GCA_029814765.1. Classification (NCBI taxonomy): domain Eukaryota; kingdom Metazoa; phylum Chordata; class Actinopteri; order Acanthuriformes; family Acanthuridae; genus Acanthurus; species Acanthurus leucopareius. The sequence goes on along the minus strand of JAQMCX010000021.1, from coordinate 9,231,488 downwards.
GGATATGAGGACCGATGCTGGCCAATCAGCTTCATTAATGTGCGACTCCTCAACTTTTTTTTTTTTTTCCGGTGTTACATCAGAATCGCATGCTCACTTCAAACAAACTGCTGCAGGGTTCACCTGGAAGCCGCCTGAGGCAACTGCTCTCACACCCGGTTTGATTGGCATGTTCCTACCTCCCCAAATGAGCCAAAAAAAAAAAAAAGAGAGAAAAACCTTGCTGCCTGATTCTCAGGCTGTAAACGAAGCTGGTCTGAAAGTGTCGGTTGTACATTTTCAAGTATTTTCCTTCCCTGACTCATCTCTCCTCTCTCTTTCTCTCCCTTTTTTTTCCTCTGTTTCTCACCCGCTCTGTTTTCTGTTTTTTTTTTTTTTTTGGTGTTTTTTTTTCTCTCCTCCGTCCTCTGGATCAGTGCCCACTGTGCCACCAGGAAATGTACAAGCTGAAGCTGTCAACTCCACCACGGTGCGATTTACCTGGAGTGCCCCGAGCCCTCAGTTTATCAATGGAATCAACCAGGGATATAAGGTGAGCGGCCCCTTTCTGTCAACTGGTGCACTCTAGTGGTCAGAGCCAGACGAGCACTCACTCTGTCAGCCAAACCTCATCATGATGTAAGACTGATTGCACAGGAAGCCTGAATTTCTCAATGGGTCATAAATCTAACAAATGTGAGCAGTTTTCCTTTTCTTTTTTTTTTTTTTAAACTCTGCCGCTGTCGGATGTGTGCTTAAAATGTCACATTAACCCCCCCCCCCACTGTCACTTTGATGTCATCATTTTCAGCTGCTGGCATGGGAGCTCAGTCGTGCAAACGAGGTCACCGTCGTAACGGTGCGTCCCAACTTCCAGGACAGCGTTCATGTCGGTTACATCTCTGGCCTGAAAAGGTTTACAGAATATTACACGTCGGTATTGTGCTTCACCACCCCTGGAGACGGCCCACGCAGCCCGCCGCAGCGTGTTCGCACCCACGAGGACAGTGAGTTTTCCCACTCAGGATATTTTGCAGTGTTTGTGGATAATGACTGCTGTTCTGTTCTGTTTGTTTACCACCTTGTTTATTTGTAACGTTCACAGCCCCCGGTGCTGTAGGACACCTCAGCTTCACTGACATCTTGGACACCTCATTGAAAGTCAGCTGGAAGGAGCCACAAGAGAAAAACGGTGTTCTCACAGGTAAGATCACTTTTTTTTTTAACAATAACATGTTCTTTTCTTCTTGTTGTAGTTTTGTCAACACCGCATAACACTCTAAAATACTCCGCTTCATCCAGGCTATCGTATCTCCTGGGAGGAGTTCAACAGGACCAACACTCGAGTTACTCATTATTTGCCCAACTTGACTCAGGAGTACAAGGTGACAGGGCTCACCGCCCTCACCACGTACACCATCCAGGTAGCAGCCATGACCTCCAAGGGCCAGGGCCAGCTCTCCGCCTCCACTATATCCTCCGGTGTTCCACCAGGTCAGATGATCTATTTGACCTTAGGTCGAGTTAAAAGAAGTACTTAAACTCAAAAGGGCCACAATTAGATTTTAAGATTAGATGTTCCTCTTACTTTGACTGGGCTAATTTTTACTTCATTATTCTGTCATTGCTTCCATCATTTTTCTCTACTTGTTCCACAGAGTTGCCAGGTCCTCCAACTAATTTAGCCATCTCCAACATTGGCCCTCGCTCCGTCACTCTGCAGTTTAAACCTGGTTATGATGGCAAGACCTCCATCTCCCGCTGGCAGGTTGAGGCCCAGGTGAGACGCTTTCTTTTACATCTTTGTATTTGTGCAATTTTTTTAAGTTTCTATATGGTTTGTTGAATTTGTTTTGCTGCTTATATCACCTGACTGTCTCTGTGCATTTCAGGTTGGTATTGTAGGAGACAATGAAGAGTGGCTGATGGTTCATCAGCTGTCTAATGAACCTGATGCCAGATCCCTGGAGGTCCTTGAACTGAATCCATACACGTTCTACAGGTGAGGACACACTTACGCAGATACCTTAAATAATAAAGTTATAATCTTGCAAACTGTCATTAAAAGTGCATTGTGAATATGTTTCAAAGTAAAGACTCTGCCAGCTTTATCTTGATAAACTTTGTTAATTTACCATAATTCACATTTATTTTTCTTTATAGAATCTAATTTCTACAAAATTTTTTCATTCAATTTAATCTAAAGTAACATAATGTAACCTGCCCCCTGTTATATTGAAAAAAACGCCTACCTTTTGATAATTTCCCCATCGTTCCTCTGCCCCAGGTTCCGAATGCGTCAGGTCAACATCGTGGGCACCAGCCCTCCCAGTCAGCCCTCCAGGAAGATCGAGACCCTGCAGGCCCCTCCAGACATCTCCCCCGCCAACGTCACCCTGCGCACGGCCAGTGAAACCAGCCTGTGGCTCCGCTGGGTGGTAAGTAGTCCGAGCTCAGGGCACGTTGGGCCTCACTCTGTGTGCATGAAGTTAGTGGAGTTTCAGGAGATTATTACCAGATTAAGTCATGGATGTCTGAGTTCTCATTCAGACTTCAACTATTAAAGTTTTTGCACAGTAGACGGAGGTTTGCCTTTGCATGCGTATGAGCGGGATGTATTTGAAATTGCTGTCTGTTTTCTTTTTTTTGTCCCTCTCGTTGGTATGCTGGGAAATCATGTTGGGGCTGAATTGGCAAAATGCCCTTGGGATATTAATTGGATACGGCATTTTTTTTTTTTTTTTTTTTAGATAAGCGTGGTCGAATCAGATTTGAGCAATTTCATTTCCCCCCATGAAAATCCAATTTGTCCTTTTTTTTGGAGATTGACATTAAATGATGACTTTACTACGACAGTTGCCTTCAACTTAACTGACACGCAGGGATCAGTCTTATCACCAAACCTCAATTCAGCTCAACAACTCAGTTTGTTTTCATTTTCTTGTCCATGAAATGTTGCCTTTTGTCTCTCTTTGGTTAATTTTTTCATTGTACTCTTGGAGCTGTTGGCACCGAAACGGTTTTGGAAAGCTAGACGTGCTCTGTCCTTGATTATTGCCGCTCACTGTGTCACCGTTTGGCCAAAGTATTCTTCGCTACATCTGTCCGTTATCGTGGCGGTGCCAGGGCCTGAGCGGTGCCAGGCAGTGAGCGATGGAGGCGAGACGCACCTACGGCTCCTGCGGGATTATAAGAGTGCATGTTACCTGGATTAGCAGCAGCTGTGTGATATGGCTCTACAAGTAAATGACATAGCTCAGTGATTATGGCCCCTTTTTTATAAAATGCTGGATGTTAAACCGTAATAATATTATGTGGTCCACTTCACGGCCGTAACACGAAAGTCATAGTCCGAGTCGAGCCCACATTAATTTCAAGTATCCTCATATCATGCTCTATTATGTGCATGCGTCGGTGTACAGTACACTGCATAGAAAACAGATTTCTGCTGGCTGGGTTTACAGTGACTGCAAACACCCACAAAGCACACTTCTGCATGTTAATTTCAATATTATTATACTCAAAATCACTTAAATATGCATTCATGCTTTGTGTGTCGACCTTGTTTTTAATTGCCTTTTAACAACTACATTTGCTTTCTAAAAATAAAAACAGCCACGTATTTGGATTATTTTATTATTGATTTAACAGATTTAGTAAATTTGCTGTTATTTAGGACAATGGAGTAACACTGCATATTAATAAAACCACTTAGTGCTAAAAGGGTTTAGCTTCTCTTCCCATAATGCCTCTCATTGCTCCTGCTGCTTCATTATGCACTCAGTTATGATGTCTTTTATATTGATCTCGCTTGAACCGGGGAAATAAAACATAAAAATTCTCTCAGCCTCTTCCTGAGTGGGAGTACAACGGAAATCCAGATCTCGTCGGCTACCGGATCCAGTACTCTAAAGCCGGGTCTAAAGGGGGAGTTCTCTCCCATGTCATCATGGACCGGCTGGAGAGGGAGTTCACCATCGAGGACCTGGAGGAGTGGACCGAGTATGAGGTCAGAGTCCAGGCCATCAATGGGATCGGCTCCGGGCCCTGGAGCCAGCCGGTCCACGGCAGGACCAGAGAGTCCGGTGAGGACGGAAACATGTGCATTGTGTTGTGCATTGTCTGATTGTGTTCACATCAGATTATATTAAACACTTATAATTTATGTTGATTTTCACATAAAATGTTATATATTAATGCATCATTATCTCATGAATTTATCTAACGAATCTGTATAAGCTGGATGATGAATGCAGCTCTACAGAGAGTTTCTTGCCTAGTGATCCAAAGTAAAATTAACAAAGCTATACATTCACATGCCAAACTCACTTGTTTAAAACACACTTGTGCTTGAGGTGTGCTAAGCTCCATCTTGTTCCTGCAGTTCCCTCCAGCGGCCCCACCAACGTGTCAGCTTTCGCCACCACCTCCAGCAGCATCCTGGTGCGGTGGGGGGAAGTCCCAGAGGCTGATCGCAACGGACTCATCCTGGGATACAAGGTCAGCCATCAGCAGTCAAGCTCCGGACTCTGAAATCCTATTGAGAACGATCTCTGTTCCAGAATAACAATAATATGGACTGAGAGCATCAACACCCCCCTGTGTATTTCAGGTTGTGTATAAGGAGAAGGACTCAGACACAGCTCCCAACTTCTGGGCAGTGGAAGGAAACACCAGCCACAGCGTCCAGCTGAACAGTCTAGGCAAATACGTCCTGTATGAGATCCAGGTCCTGGCCTTCACGCGGATAGGAGACGGAAGGAGCAGCTCTCCCCCCATTTTAGAGAGGACCCTGGACGATGGTAGACACATGCATCTTACCAGCTTATGTATTCTTGTTGTTATTTCTGTTTTTTTGCTGTGCTGGGATCATTTCACTTGTTGCTTATCAATTTATATCAAAAAAGTTTCTGCTTAAAGTAATTTCCAGCTAATAATTAAAATGTTCCGCCTTATTACTCTCCCTATTACAAACATGTAATTGATAGATTGTTATCTTGTTTTATAAGAACTGTATTTTGACACGTATAAATATCTTTTTTTTTCCAGTTTGTATCCTGTAACGTGTAATACTCATATCTGATTGGTCATTTCATGTGTAATAGTTCCAGGCCCTCCAGTCGGCATCCTCTTCCCAGAAGTCCGAACCACATCAGTCAGGCTCATCTGGCAACCTCCTGCACAGCCCAACGGCATTATCCTGGGTCAGTTTACGAAACATTAACTTTCAATTATGACCTCAGAGAGTATTATTAGATTGGATACAAGTGTCTCCATACACCAATATTTGATTTTGTAGCATAGCTGAATCATTCTCTATGCTCTCTCTCTTTTATGCATGACTTTACGCTGATTTGAGTTGTTTATCCCCTTAGCCTATCAAATCACATACAGAAGAAACTCGACAAACAGCAATGCCGCCACTGTGGACGTGCTGAGCCCCAGCGCGCGACAGTACACAGCGACCGGACTGAAAGCAGAACTGGTTTATGTATTTCGCCTCACTGCTCAAACACGAAAAGGCTGGGGGGAGGCTGCTGAGGCCTTGGTGGTCACGACAGAAAAGAGAGGTAAGCGTAAAATATTTAATTATTTAAGTTATTTACCTCTAAATATTGGATGGATAGTTTGGGTTTTGTTGAGGTGAGCGTCCATTATCAGAGCATTGCCAACAGTAACAGTGTAGAAGGCCAAGCAATGAACTGTTGTGGATGGGGACAGAAGCAAAAACACATTTTAGCCACCAACAGACTTTTTTTTTTTTGGGTGGAAAACTTAAGCTGTTTGCTCTCTGCAAAGCCACCAGACTCCTTTAACAAAAGCAGTAACTTTTCCAAGCAGAACACGAGGGGTTTCTGGTCTACCACTGCCTCGATCGGTTTGTTTGTTTGTGTTATGGTGTGACTCTGGTCCATCAGAACTAACCCTTAAAATCACAGAAGCCACACAGTAACACAAACAAACTAATAGATTGAGGCAGCAGTAGACCAGCAACCCGCATGTTCTATGAGGCCAAAATTAATATTTTTGTCAAAGGAGTCTGGCGGCTTTGCAGAAAGCAAACAGCTTCAGTTTTCAGTTGGCAGCGCAGTGTGACAGCGAGGTTAAACGGTGAAAATATTGTAAATATAGCCTACACTTAGATCAATATTCATTTTTTTTACAGGTGACCATAATGCATTATGCTGCTGTCTCCATCCACAGCAGGTCATTGCTGAGCGTCCTACATCAGTGCTCCTGCTGCTCCTGCACCACCAACCACTGCAGGTTTTACACGCAGCATGTCCCTTTAAGTTTTGGGAATGAACACTCATGTGTGTATCTGTGTGTGTGTGTGTGTGTGTGTGTGTGTGTGCCCCCTTTAGCCCGACCCCAACCCACGAGCCGTCCTGTTGTGCCTCAAGAGGAAGTCCAGGCTCGCAGAGTGCTGTTGTCATGGGAACCAGGCAGCGACGGCCTTTCCCCAGTTCGTTACTACACAGTCCAGTACAGAGAGCTGCCAGACAGCAACTGGACTGTCCACTCCGCGTCGGTCAGCCACGAGACACACTCCTACATCGTGGACAGGTAGGATTCATGCAGTGAGGAAACAGGTGGTGTGCCGGGCTGAGAAGGTTGTATTTAACATGCATGTTGCTTTTTTTGTTTTTGTTTTTTTCTTTTTAAAGGTTAAAGCCTTTCACTTCTTACCAGTTCCGTGTAAAAGCCACCAATGACATCGGGGACAGTGAATACAGCCAGGAGAGTGAGGCCATCACCACACTGCAGGATGGTACGAACTGCCATAACACCACTAAGTCTTAATCTGTAGATTTATTCTGTTGAATCGCACGACAATAGGTTTGCAATCGTGTAAATATGCCTTTACATCAGTGTTTTAACTTTGGATTTTCACAGCGAATACTTTACGTCAACAGTGCGTGTGTTTACTCTCAGGCTGTTCCCCTACCAGACTGTTTGAATTATATATTACTCTCCTCAGCTGTGTTGTTTTGCTAACACCAAAATTCTTTTTTTTTTTTGTTTTCTTATCATCTGTAGCGCCAGACAAAGCCCCAACAATTCTCTCTGTTACACCTCACACCACCACTTCTGTGCTGGTCCGCTGGCAGGTACATTTCTGTAACTCGTTTTTGTGAAAATGAAAGTGCTTTTTTAATTGGCCGCAGCTGTTTTTTTTTTTTTTAAATGTGTTTTGTGTTGGTTAAATACTGAGCTTTAAGCAGAGCTCTTCTCTTTGTAGCCTCCCTCTGAGGATCACATAAATGGAGTCCTGCTGGGGTTCAGAGTCAGATACCGGGAGTTACACTATGACCGGCTACGCAGCTTCACCGTTCGCACAGTAAACAGTCCCTCAAACAACTGGGCTGATCTCACCGGTGAGCTCACTGTTTCTACTGCTGTTTTTCCACTTACGCTCTGTTTGTATCCAGAAATTGGTGCCTTTTCATCCGAGCATTTGCTTTGATCCTATCAGTCAGGCCTGCAGTGTGTGTTTTGCAAAACAGATAAGTTAGCTAATATTTCCACCTTTCCTCTTATCCTGTCAACCAATCTTGTTTTCCCAACACCGCCTGTCCTCCATCCAAACTCCAGCTCCGTACAGCATCAGGAACTTGAGTGAATCCTCGCTCACCCAGTACGAACTGGACAGTAAGTCTTTTTTCTTCTCCGTTCACGCCTCTCCTCCTCCTTCACTCTCAGTCTGTCTGCGTGTCATTAATTGCATCGCGCTTTCACAAATTAAGCCATCTGTATGATAATTTACAGCGAGTGCACGTGGGCCGTCCCTCCACTCATCTGTATCCGCTGAGGGGCTGCCGCTCACTCTTGTGATGTGCATTTGACTTTAATCTCTCCAAGCTAGCCTGTCATTAATGCACTGTGTTTCCTTTCTTTTTAATCACGGGCAGATTTTCTCCGTGTCCCCACAACAACCCCCCATCTTTTCATCAGTCCATCTTTTTGTTCAGTGTGTGATGTTGTCTTGCCACAGGCATCACTATGAGTGCGTTGTCTCTCTGGAGTTACTTTTTTTTTTTCCTTTTCCTTCTTTTATCTTAACCGATCTATTATAATGCTGCTGCCGGTTCTGTCCTTGCAGATTTAAGTAAACACAAACGCTACGAGATCCGTCTCAGTGTGTATAACGCTGTGGGGGAGGGTCCCAGCAGTGCACCGCAGGAAGTGTTTGTTGGAGAAGCAGGTAGGTTTCCTCTCTCACCGGGCAACATTTGTGGTCATCCACTGACCTCTAATCTGGTGAAGTGAGTCATTTGATTCATATAAATGATTCCCATTTACACTTTTCTCCCATTCTAGTCCCAACCTCCCCTCCCCAGAATGTGGTGGTTCAGTCCTCAACAGCCACACAGCTGGATGTCACCTGGGACCCTCCACCTCTGGATGCTCAGAATGGGGACATACAAGGTTACAAGGTATCAATAATATCTCTTTCTTTTCTGTGTTGCTGCATATCAGCCAAACTTACATCATGTCTTCCCCAAAAAATATATTTTCACTGGAAAAGTGCGAGACTTCTGCACCCTGAACTCTTTTATTCTGTTTATAGATCTATTTCTGGGAGTTTCAGCTCCAGAATGAGACGGAGCGCCTGCGCACTCTCTTCCTGCCCGAGCTCGGGGTGAAGCTGAAAAACCTTACAGGCTACACCACCTACATGATCAGTGTGGCAGCCTTTAATGCTGCAGGGGATGGGCCCCGCTCCCCGGCCACTAGAGGGCGCACTCAGCAAGCAGGTGAGTTGCAGTAAATCCAGATGTGACTGAGGACATGACAGTGATGTTTCAAAGAACAGTAGCATTAACTTGCAGCCAAAAGCTCCTGCTAACACCATGTAGCACTTCCCAGTCTTGGTTTTGGCTTTTCTTTGTCTCCCTCAATCATCTGCGCAATTGTTCTCATTATTTAACAGCATCGTTTATGATTTTCGAGCACCTCAAGTAGTGTCTCAAGGTTAGTCCTCTCCTCAGTCACAAAGGGTGCCTACAAAAGAACAGTTGATGGGTGCTTTTATCTCAAGTTACTGTTTAACACAAAACTTCAAACCGGAGCTGAAGAACTGCGGCTTTAAGATAAATAATGCAAGACCCGTTTCTCCTATTCACCAAGAAATAGAGCATTTTGACTAAAGAGTTTAGTTTTGTCCCGTGGGATAAAGCATGAGAGATCAGAGTCTTCTTGGCACCTCCTCCAGGACAAGTCATGGGGGTGGAAGCCTAATGACAGCGGCAGAGCACTGAATACAGAGTGCGGGGGACACATGTAGATTAGTTTTCTGGCCACTACTGCACAAAGACGTCTGTGTTTACCAGCTAGTGAGAGTCCCTCCTCTGCGGTTTTCCAGCACACAAAAAAAAATTGGTTTACAGTATAAATTTCTCTTGTCTTTTCCGCCCCCTTGAAGGCTGTGACATTGGCAAGGGGTACAAAGTGCTGAGAACTTAAAAACACAGACAGGAATTTTGGCTCTCTGCACCACAGGGTACTGGGAAGTGAGCCAACACAAGCTTTTGTGAATTTTATGCAGAATTGTAGCGAAAATCCTGACACTTAGCTGGATCTGGGTTGGGTCAGGAGGCAGGATTCTCACAGCTCTTTTTTTTTTTTTTTTTTCAAGGTCACAAAATGATTTTGCACATTCATATGTCGACTTGGAGTTCTTTGATTTCTCTTTGCAAATCATTTGCTTAAACAGAAGGTACACCGGGGTGCTTGTTTTCACTTGCACAAAGCTTTTTTTTTTTTATTTTTGTATTCATGCGCTGATAATAAACGTTGAAACGGCTTTTATTTTTTAATCCCCTAGTATTTCTGTATTCAAGCCAGCGTAACATGATTTTTCTTCTTTGGTGAATATATCTAATTACCTGCTGCAGACTATGAGTTCTGCCTTCAGATGCCCTTCTGTCGCACAGGTCCCATCCTGTTTTTGTTGCCAATTTACCCAAATGTCTTGAGAGTTCGGAGTTAATAGGGGAGGTAGCTGCAACAGAATCAAATTATCTAGTTGGAAAATGTGCTAAATTACTACTCTGACTCATAAAATCTCAAATGTCTACCAGAGAGGAATGTCAAGAATGAATGAAATAAATATTGCTGAACTTTAGATTGCTTGTTTTATAAGGATGATAAATAAATTATGAGTTTATGTATTCATTTTTTTTCCCTCTTATTCATGTTTCCCCGCTTTAATTACATAGTTCTAAAACTAAGACTTTTCCAAATGTTTTAATGAATATGCAGGCACATTGGCATCACCGCAGTTTGCAGTCGCAGTTTTGCAGCTGAGTGTGTGTTGTGTTTTCTCTCAGTAATGAGATCCAACTCTCATCACCTCTTCTCTCCTTTTTTTTCCACCCCCCCTCCAAAAGCACCGAGCGCTCCCGGCTTCATCCACTTTAGCGAGTTGACCACAACTTCGGTCAACGTGTCCTGGGGAGAGCCCAAACAGGCCAACGGCATCATTGAGGGTTACCGCCTGGTTTATGAGCCCTGCACTCCAGTAGATGGTGAGAAACTCTGCCTGCAGCCTAATAACCCTGCCATTTCTTGACATTCCTCAGCTGGCTCTCGCAGACTGTGATTTACAACCTTTTGCCTACCATGTTCCCTTTAACTCACACTGCTTAAGCTCATGCACTAATCTGTTGCAGATGAGTATAGGGCCCTGCAGTTACATATATGGCTATGCTGATAAAAAAGTCTGTCGGAATGCTCTGGTGAGGCTTCACAGCTCTGTCTCTCACTCAGAAAAACATGGCTAATAGATGGCTAAGTGTGGTTGCCTGGACTGAATTGTCAAGTAATTGGGAGCAGAGGTGGAATGCTGAGCTGAGGCTGCTGTGGTCCCACAGCTATCCACTAATGGACCCCGAGCACAACCAAACAGAGCAGCAAAGACAGGGGATATCAGTTGATCTGTTTTAAAAAGGTCTCTTCCTATCTAGATATCTCAGAGACTGCTGGAAATAATAAACCTCTTCTGTTGTAGCGCTTGAGTTCGTTCTCCTAACTCGTTAACTTGTCTGTGTGTCTGAGTCTTCGTGTCTGTTCACATGCACAAAGCTTGGCTATCTGTCGCTTGTAGAAAGCAGCATCTAGAGTCTTAGTGTTCTCCGTACAGACTCCTCTCCTCGCACTCCAGGTGTCAGTAAGATAGTGACAGTAGATGTGAAGGGCAGCGCTCCCCTGTGGATGAAGATCAAGGACCTGGCTGATGGCGTCACCTATAACTTCCGCATCCGGGCTAAAACCCTCACTTACGGGCCCGAGGTGGAGGCCAACATCACCACTGGTCCTGGAGAGGGTGAGACTCTCTGAATCTCTGATGTTTCAGTGCTTTGTTCCTCTGTCCATGACAAAAAGAATCATTTAGAGCGCTTACGTGACAACTGGGCCATTTTATTTGAACTATCCCTCATTTTTGTCTACCTAAGGAGCCCCAGGTCCACCTGGAGAACCTTTTATTTCTCGTTACGGCACTGCCCTCACGCTGCACTGGACCAGCGGTGATCAGGGCCGAGCTCCAATCACAAGATACGTCATTGAGGCCAGACCCTCTGGTGAGTCACACGCATAAAAAGGTTTTTTTTGGCTTCCAGTATGTTGACTGGTATTTCCTGCATGATGACTAAGACTTTAATTAACAGTGTGTTTACATATTTGCTCATCTTGCCTCTAGATGAAGGATTGTGGGATATTCTTATCAAAGACATTCCCAAAGAAGTGACATCCTACACACTTAACCTGGACATGCTGAGAGAGGGGGTCACCTATGACTTTCGAGTTATTGCAGTCAACGACTATGGCTATGGGTCCCCAAGTGCCCCCTCCCCCTCTATATCAGGTACTCAAGCTGAAAAATAATGTTAATTAAACAGTGCTCTCTTTTCTTTTGGTTTATTAATGTCTCTTATATTTCACACATTCAGCCCAGAAAGTGTCTCCGTTCTATGAGGAGTGGTGGTTCCTGGTCGTGATCGCTCTGGTGGGCCTCATCTTCATCCTCCTCCTTGTTTTCATCCTCATCATCAGAGGCCAAAGTAAAAAATACACCAAAAAGGCAGATTCAGGTAGGAATCGTGTCTGCCTGCTGAACTCTCTGCTGATGTCTCAATTCTCTGTGTGCTTCTGCAACTTACGTTATCGACCTGAGCCTGCTGAGAACTGTGTTTTAATGATTTGCACGTCCAAAGTCTATTTTTTTCTTAAATGGGAGTGTGAAGGCTCACACAATTAGACAAATTACCCAGATTTCCTCAACATTGTTTGGCTTGACAGGGGAAGGATGAGAGTAGAGGTTAGTGGTGAAACAGCTGAAATAGGAAGGTGAATAAACATTATTGTTCATGTTTAACAGCGGCAAGGATCAATGCCGGGATAAATGGCTTGGCAGTGGTTTAATGCTCAGGTCATTAGTCAGACTGGGAGTAATTATATAACCGCAGCACTGTATCAAGCAGCCGATTTTCATGATTGTGAATTATCCCAGGTGACATCGCTGTTCCGAGAAACTCTAAATCAGAGTTACTATCTTCAATCCCAAAAACATGAGGTAGGGGAAGTTAATCAATGTTAGTTGACTTATGGTTAATACTTGGCATTATGGCTGGCAAGTAATCACAGTGAGGGCGTCTGGGGCTGTTTTTTTTAGACCTGTGCTGTGGTCGAAAATCTGTTTTTCTTAGGAAGGTTCCTAACAGAGTCAAATGACCCAGAAGTAGCTAAATGGCAGCCGTGATAAGAGCTGTTTTGAATTCTCTAAAAGCTTTAGAAAAGGTGCATAAGTGCTTCCTTTCTTACATTGCTCATCCTGTATGAAAGGAAAGGAGATAATGCCTTCCCATAATTACTTGTTTGCAACATTTTAACACATAATTTGTGAAAAATTCTCCCAGTTGAAGTCTCTTTATCAAAACAGTGAAAAATGTGGATTGGATTAGTTTCTTGTTAAACAGCTACAAGTGCTGATAAAAATCTGTCTGACTGACTCAGGTACAAACGTTTGCAGTTGAGGTGATGTATTAATTTTTATTTCCATTACATTTGTCAAGTTTGTGACTTCCTTTATTAGAAAAAATAACAAAGAACCCTCGCCTTGTGTAAAATTACTCATTTTCTTAGAATTTGAACATTGTTAGAGAAATTAGGGAATTAGGGAAAATGTAAGTGCACAACTCAGTAGAACACGTTACTAAGTCATTTTTCACACATTTTTAGTGTGGAAATATTATTTATTTTCACATTTAAAACAACGTCAGACCCGCGTCAGTAACATCAGCAACATCTGTCACAGTGTGTAAGTGCACACTGATTCTCTAAGACTGTGGTTGTAATTTTGGAAGTCATTATTCCTTGATCTTGTGATGTTTTTTTCAATCAAGGCCGAGAAAATAACATAGGATAATGGGTTTTTTTTTGATTATTCAACTGCACCTTAGGTTAAGTCACTGAGCATGAAGTTGGCAGTAGAGAGGAGAGAGAAGTGTGAGATGTAGAAAAGAGGAGTGAAGGGTCAGGTCAAACCTTTCAAAAGCCTCTACCAGAGACTTTTTAGCTTGCTCAGCATTTAGCATGATGTCAGGGTCACCGGGGGTCAGCAAACATGGTCTCGGCGAGACCAGTTCAGACAAGGACTGTGTTTGTGTTGGGACACAAAGGGTGTTTCTTAGCCCCCGACAACCCCTCCCCAGTTTTCTCAGCCATGAAGCCGATCTGTCCGACTTACAGCCGTTTGTTGTAACAGAGGCTGGTCAGTTGAACTGACTGACTGACTGACTGACTGACTGACTGACTGATGATGCTTGCAAAAAGTAGAACTTTTTCTTGTATTATAAAGTGAATTTACTATGTGCAAGATCAAGAATCAGAATCAGTTTTATTGCCAATTAGGTTAATGGACAAGGAGTTGGACTTGTTTTTGTGCATAACAAATGAGTAGAAAAACATGTAAAGGAAGATAAAAGCAAGTATTCTGAGTCAGACACATAAATATGAAATGGAAACTGTTAGCAGTGAACCTGCTTAAGCCTAAAGTGTTCAAGACTTGTGTTTTTGGAGGTTTCCATAACTTTCCTGGTCTTAAATTAAAAATTTAATCACTCAAGTCCCGACTATACGACTATTTGAAACATGTTGCTTTAATCAAATTCAGAATCAAAATCTATTTACATAAATCATCAAAGGTGATGATTCAAAACTATAAATGAACTGTCTTTCACTGTTTCCAATTGAGTTATGTTCAAAGGTATTAATAATCACATAATAATATATGTTTAATATATGTTTGTCTCGGCTTTTTTAAAACAGAATCCAGTGTTAAGCTATTAGAAAAAAAATGTAGAATATGTTATTAAACTGTGATTTATTGTTTTATCTTAAACGTATCCATCAGGCTAAAAAAAAAGTGATTCTAAATTTGACTGCGGATCACAAAATCACTCGTTTCCTTCCACAACCCCATAACGTGTCATCTCCATACATCTGTTCAGGAAACCACTCCAACTGCACGGCTCTGCCTCTGACCCACGGAGAGATGGTGCGCCTGGACGAGGGACGCTTCCCGGCCCTGGAGCTCAACAACAGACGCCTCTCTGTGAAAAACTCCTTTTGCCGCAAGAACGGCATCTACACACGGTCAGTCCCGGTAACTTTAAATAGTTACAGTCAACCGTGGGGTTCAGGTGACCGTTGCGTTCATTTCCTGCATGCACAGGTTCCACCTCTCAGACCTGTCTGAGGTTTCTATTGCTATTCAGTGTGTTGCTTTGGATTCTGGCAGGAATTAATAATGTAGTGTTACGCGTTCTCCTCTTCCCTCACAATAGACTGTCAGTCTTGAGAGAAGAAATGGAGCCTCGAGGAGCCCAGCTGCTGATTCGAGCCTCCTTCCGCTCCCCTCGTTTATATTCAGTGTTTGTGTTGAGCAACAATTTATAGAACGACGCCGCACAATGCCAGTTAATTAGCATTCATGAGCTTCTGCATGTGCTCTTTGTCCGTCCATCAGCGTTTTAGACAAAGGGTGCTTATGGGTCAGAGCCGACGTTTTTCTTCTGGCCTTCAGCCCAGAGTTTCTCTCGAGTGTCAGCGCTGTCAGAGCTATCTCAACTTAAAGTACAACACTGCCGGCGTGAGCACATGTCCTTCTGCCCGTCAACAGGACTTTGGCAGGCAGCTGGCTCTTCAGCACTGCTAAGGTAAACACCAGATAAGAGGAATTTCACAAACTCGGCTGCACGAAAAGCAAAGGGAATG
The DNA here is from genome assembly GCA_029814765.1 of Acanthurus leucopareius. Taxonomy (NCBI): domain Eukaryota; kingdom Metazoa; phylum Chordata; class Actinopteri; order Acanthuriformes; family Acanthuridae; genus Acanthurus; species Acanthurus leucopareius. The sequence goes on along the minus strand of JAQMCX010000021.1, from coordinate 9,216,230 downwards.
AGAGTCAAGGGTCGTTTTGCACATTGGGTGGATGGATGGTCACGTGATTGCGTTGTGGAGGATGGGAGTCGGCTTCATGTCGAGGCAAAAAAAAAAAAAGGAAATATTAATAATAAAGATGTTAGATTTATACACTACTGTACACATTATGGCAGAGTGTGCTAGAAGGCGTACATTAAGGGCGGCTGAATCCGTGCTATTTTCTCCTTGACCAAGGAGGCCGAGGAGGGGATCAAAGGGTCTTGAGCTGCTCCCTCTCTTTGAAGAGCTCCAATCTGGTAAAATACCCTTTGCTAATGATCTGTGGACTCAGAAGGAAGAGTGGGAGGGCTCCCTTTGGGATATTTGAAAGGGTGAAGGAAGGAGGGATGAATTAAGACAGATAAGGCAAGGGGAAAAATACAGTGCTTCTAAATAATTCAGAGCTCACTGGCAGTATTTGGGAGCGTGATCGGCAGCAGGAGCCGTCGCCCCTCCCCTACATACACGTGGCCCCCTATCCTCTTTTTAAAGTCTGACTCAACCTTGTCTAAATTCTAAGTAGATTGGGGTTTGTTCCGTTTTTTTTTTCTTTCTCTTCTTACAGTCCGCCCCCTCACGTCATCCCCTTTAACCCAGAGAAGATGTCCCTTTGTTGTGTCAACCCTTTCATGGCCGTTTGTCATGTTGTGTCTTCTAAGCCTCTCGTTCTTGGCATTCCCGGTGATTTGGCTCAGTACATTTTAATTTTCATTGAAGAACTTGTCACGGTTGTCTTCTTTATGCCTTAATATTACTCTTGACATTCGCAGCGTTTGATGCTTGTCTGTTCTACACCCCCCCACCCCCACCCCCCACCCCACACACACACCGTTTTCCATTTCAGATCATTTAAACATTTACTTTCATGCCATTCCGAGTTTATATAATGCGTTCGTCTTTTTCTGAAACCAACTGAGCAAACTCCTCTCTTTATGCCGCGTTAGCTTGAGTAGCATCCTGAGCCCACTGATGTAGCTAAGTGATGTGAGGGCAGCGGTCCAGTTTTTTTGGCCCTCCTGCTCTCCAATACAGCCTCAGCAGACCTTGAACGCAGCAGCAACCTTTACTGCAGAAAGAGAAAAATAATTATCTGCACAGATGTTTTTCTCTGCTCGACTTTAAAGGCTTAATGACTGGAGCCAGAAAGAAGTTAGGGGTCTTTTTACTTGACCTGCGCTCATAAAAGAACTTTATAATACTCTGCTGAGCTCAGGGCCATGCTTAGTTACGCCGCTTTTCTGCAGGAGGTCTAAATCTTGAGCCGTACAGTCTTTCTGCTCTAATCACCACAAAGAAGCCTTTCATGAAGATGCTCATCTGTTTAAATAGTGGATACACTTTGTGCATCTTGTGACGGTTGAAGTGAGCTGAACTCTTGCAGAACTCGCCCCCCTGCCAAAGCTACTAATTGACACTTTGCAAAAAAAACCATTTGACCAATTAGAATTTCTCGCTTGTCTTTGTGTAACAGGCTTCCATGAATGCACAAATAACTCGTTCCGTGCCCTCTGAATTAAGTAATCATTTTCATTTTGATGATCGATGAGCCCGCGCTGAATCCGTGCACGTTGATCCCACAGAGTCCCCTCTGAGATGTGAGGCTTCTTTCTTTTTCACAGCTATTTTGCAACCTTCCATTAGTCATCTGAGCGGTGTCAATCAGGCGCCTTTACTGTGTACTCAAATGCGTTCTCAAAGAAGAGAGAGTGCTTGAAAAGCACTGTTTGAGTTTCCAAAAGGGAAATATGATGATGATCAAATGATTTTTTTTATCTTACATAACCATTTGATGTCTCTCGTTTTCAGTTGCTTTCTGCCTCTTACAGACAATCTTTTCCTATCTCTTTTTCTTTCTTTTTTTTTTAACCATCTGTCCAGGTCTCCACCCAGACCCAGCCCTGGAAGTCTGCACTACTCGGATGAGGATGTCAGCACTAAGTACAATGATCTGATCCCAGCAGAGAGCAGCAGTCTGACTGAGAAACCCTCTGAGATCTCAGACTCTCAGGTACGCAGTCATCCTGGTTTCCACTGGGCAGTGAACTTAAATAAAAAAGTTAAACTCAACTGTTTGAATTTCTCAAAGTAAGAAAGTCCTCAAGGGCAAAGTCACAACCCTTCCAACTTAAAAAATACCTCTTTTATGCCACTTTATTTTACTCCTGTCATATTCACCGTCTGTCTTCTTGGTAACCTTCATTCTTTTTTTTTTGTCAGAATCACTGCTGTTTCAAACGCGAGAATTAGATGTCTGTCTAATTATGAAGCCAGAATTTCTGAGGATAAATTAACGACAGTGAACAGGACAATCTGCCTCAAGTGGATCACCATGAAATGAAGCATCCTCTGTTAACGCAGGCCAGCTGTGATTGATATCTCTGGTTCAGAGTTTTTAACACTAATTTCTCCCACGAGAAGGAGGCACGGCGCTGATTCTCATGTCTGGTGTGTCTGGAAATGTCTTCCTAATTAATCTCCCTCTAACAGAATATGTTACTTGATTGTCATGTGATGAACTGAAAGTCTCCGTGCGTGTATGTATGTGTGTATGTGTGTGTGTGTGGAAAAAAGGAGGTTCAGTGAAGAGGCAGGGAGGCTAAGAGTGATGATGAATGATGGATGCAAAAGGCAGAGAAGCTGATTGTAACAGATCGTGAACATCTGTCTTCCCACACTCTACGCGGCCAATTTATCTGGTACCTGCGCAGTCAAAACACCGTTGGACCCGGTTTGAACAAACACCGCCCTCGTGGGAGACACAAACTGGTGTTATTCTTTTCGTCTGCATAGCCTCCCACTGTTTACCTGCCACTTGTGCAAATAAATGGTGCTTCAACATCTGCTAAGCTGCGGTGTCTCAATAGAGCAGTAGATGGGCAGGCACTTGTCAAACGTGCCAAGTGCGTAATGTTTTCTGTGAGAGTAATTTGCTCTATTTTTTTTTTTCTTTCTTTCTTTTTTTCTTTTTTTTTTTCTTTTTTACTGTTTGTTTCCATCAGCCGGTTCAGTCTGCTGGAAAAGTGACAGGATTCACCCACACAGGCATTTTTACAAGCATCTTACAAGACTGATAGCTCCTTATAACAGTCAAATTAATCCTGTAAACATTGTCTCTGTCCAATTCTAGGACGCACTTGTGTATGCTTATTACATCTGTGCTCCACAGAGCTACGGGTGAGCTCCTCTGTGTGAAGGATGTGCAGTAGAAGTGATTATGTGCCCCGTAGAATTGCACTCGGATTAATAGATTGGTCTCTGAGTAGATATATCCTGCCGTGTTATGACTCAGCAGTTTGACAGTGAGGATGCCGTATTAGAGGTAGTTGTCTTTGAACTGGGTAGTAAACATCCTTAGCATATGTCTGTTTAGTAACCTTTTTCGCAGTTAAAGTGACAGCTGACTGTTTTTGTCCCTTGCAGGGAAGCGACAGCGAGTACGAGATGGACCAGAGCCGGCAGAAGACCCACTCCTTTGTCAACCACTACATCAGCGACCCCACCTACTACAACTCCTGGCGGCGGCAGCAGAAGGGTGTCTCTCGTCCGCCGGCGTACGGCTACTCCCAGCCCGAGCCCCTCGTGGAGCAGGAGTCACGGCAGCACCCGCCGCCCGTGCCCCCTCTGCCGCCTCTGCTCCCCCAGAGCAGTCCGCAGCCCCAGTGCCAGGGCCAGGGCACTCTGTTCAGGTCTAAGGGAAGCCGGACTCCCACCCCCTCCCTGCTGTCCTCCGAACCCCCCAGCCAGCACGGCACCCTCTACCGGCCCCCCAGCAGCCTGGGCTGTGCCGCGCAGGCCCCTACCGCTGGCTTCTCCTCTTTTGTTTGACACACAGCTCTCCTTCCAATGACAACAGGACCCTGAGGACGAGTTTTGATTTTGTTGTTGTTGGTTTATTTGTATTTTTGCTCCTCCCACCTTTTCTTTTTTTTTTTAATTTGATCTTTTGTTTCTTTTCTGTCAGAGTTGACAGAGTTGTTGCTCGATATTAAGCATCGCAGGCATCTTGAATAGCGTTTTCTCCTCCGTGAAGAGTGTGTGTGTGCGTGTGTGTGTGTGTGTATGACTGTGTGTGGCACGTACGGCTGGCTAATCCATGTGATATGTGTTTTATGAAAAGACAATCATTTGAAAGTTTTATGCATCGCTTAAGTACATTTATTTGAAGGTACAACCATGTAAACAAGGAAGAACAAGAACCTGAGGTTCTGAAAAAAAGAAAGCCTTGTTTTAAAAAACACTGTATTATTGTTTAACATGAGAGCTTTATGGAAAAAACAACCACCTTAGAACCATATAGAGTATGGACAACTTGGCTTGCTGAGACTGTACAATGGAAAACCAACAAAGGACAAAAGTGACAGTGAGGAATGGACTCTGGCCCAGAGAGAGGCACCGGTGGCCCCCTGTGGCCCCCCGGCTGCCTTCGAGTTTCTCACTCTGCCTAATCATTGTTGGAACTGCATTATGTGTTTACTATATGTACTTGTCTCATATTGTTTACCAGATATTTATATCAAACAGCTTCAAGCTAAACATTTTCAGAACATCGCTAGTGGCAATGTTATGAATCACATTAAAGCATCGTGGCACCTTTATAGTAGTCCGGGGAATGTGTTGATTGTGTGCTGGTACTCATGTCAATAGAAAACACAAGCTAAGACAACTTTTCTTAATGTGCATCCATTTGCTTTTTATGTTCTTCACAGAATATGACTGAGGACCAAAAGCACAAAATCTTCTTGGTTCAAATATTATCTCATCACAATCACATCACAACATGATGCTATTCATAGCTGTCAAAGAAGTACAAGAATAACTGTCTTTGAAACAAAAAGAACATTTTTTTAAAAAAAGGTGTGATGAGATGGAAAAGTAGGTTTACTGAAGGTTTAACAGAGTATGAGATCTAAACTGTCATGGGGTTTTTTTTGCACAACAATGACCAAACGGATCTAATTTTCCAAAAATGCGACATTATTTGAAAAAAAAAAAGGTTTTTATCGACAACGATACAAAAAAGACGACCTTGAATCTGTCAAATACAGACAGTAAAAATCCTAAAATAAGCTGATATTCGTATTTTTTACGATCTGTTTGCTGAAGAGATCGGCCTCATCGTGGATCTGTGTTCAATTAAAAAGCTTTATTTAATGATGGACAACAGGACACAGGTGTTGTACAGGAAATGCATCACCGACGACATGAGATCATGTGTGTTTTAGCATGTTACAGTGTAACATAGCATTGACATGATGACTGAAAATGTGTTTTATGCTCACTGTGCATACAGATGCATTATGTTACAATGAGATGTTTTCTACAAGACTTTTGGAATATGCTGGATCTTGACTTTAAAAGTTGAATGGGACATTGCTGTGCTGGAGGTGGACCCATAGTGTATAAAACTTAGACAGTCGGTCCAAATATATCATCTGTCAAATTTCCAATGTGAACATCACTGTATACATCATGAAGGAACCATTATGGACCTATTCATGGTAGCTCTCTAAAATAAATTATTCTATTTTGTAATGGCTTTTTTTTTTCTTTATGCCTCATTTGAATATTTTAGAACAGAATAGGATGCAGAATACATTTCTTTTGCAAATAAGACAAGTGTGAGAGAGTAAAAACTGGAACAGTGGTATAAAAAGAGGGTTTTAAAGAAAATAGAAACCATATCAAAGCTCGGTGACAACTGTTTAACACAGACAGTCAGACCTATTTGCATGGTCTGTAAGACAAAATGATTGTAGGTGACACTTGATCCTACAGTGCAGAAATGACCCGATTCTCTCAGCCACAAGAGAGACATAATTGGGATGCATAAGAGCATGAGTTAGAGGGAAGAATTTGAAGAACCTGATCCGGTGCAGGCATGCTGAAAAGCTGGGGGAGGGTGAGAGAGTGTGCCTGGGTAATCTCCTTATTTCAGGCCGGAAAACATTGATCTTGAGCAGGAAAAGGGGGAGAAGAACAGAGGGGGATCAGGATTGAAGGGTTTTAAGGAAAAAAAAAGAAAAAGTAATGTCCAGGGTGCAGATAGTCAGTGTTTGAACATCTGTGTTTGCACCCATCAAACACTCTAACAAAGCAAAATGTCAGTATAAATCATACATTCGCAACAGAAGACAGATTCTCACATTTGAGCAACTGAAGATAATGCAAATCATTAGGTTTTCTTACAAGTAATCCCCAGCGTTAAGTCTGGAAGTGCAGAGGAGAGATCAGTCATATCACATCTCAATATCCCATCTCATGTATATTTTAACGCCCAACTTGTCTCTTCGCCAACACTAAAGCACAGTTTTTAAAAGCTAAATGTAACATAATGTTTTGTGACATTTTAAATAATTCCATTTTGTAACTCAAAAATATGGTAATTCTTCACACTCAACACCATCATCGTTCACCTACTGCAAATCCACGCAAACAGATTAATCTTTTATTCACACACACACACACACATATATGCAGCTTCTCATCAACAAATCTGTTACATTTTTTTTTTTTTTTTTTTTTGCATTTTAGTTCAGTATCCCCTCATGGGACCAACTTATACAGAATGTGTCCTAATTCTGACTGTGCTTGTTGGAGCATGTTTGCAACACAGCTAACTCATCTTGACTGCTGACTCCAAAATTGGGACAAAATCCCAATGGATGACTGAAAGAAATTGGACGTTAAGGCTTTAAAAAAATAAAGTTTTGATTAACAAAGGATTTATTTAAAAATGTAGTTAAGTTATCTCACTCAGAAACAGAAGCATCACACATCCATCATTATGCAGTCATGCAGTTCTTGCTTCTTTCGACCCAAAAGCCAGAATAGATGTCAGAATTGGATATTCCTGCAAACCATGGACATGTTAAACTTTTTTAAACCTCTGAGTTAAACTTTATGTCTCTTTGCATTACAATTTCCAAGTTTATGTTGGCTTAGGTTGGAAAACGATCATGTTGTGGCTTAAAAATGCCCAGTTCTGTCTCCACAATAATGGCTGGGAAATGTCCTGACGGGCTGCCAAAATTACCCAGTTCTGTCAGTTGAAACAGGAAGAGGATAATGTCTCAAAGTGGTTTGCAACGGTTGGCTGTTTCCCGCACCAGCATCCTGATACACATGTAATGCAAGCTACATCCCTTTGATATGTATTGTGGAAACATTGTTATGATGCATATGTCCGAAAATGACAAATTACAAGTATGCATGAAATATAAAATGCCAAAATTTCATTCTAAAGACTGAGTTGCTCCTTTATAGCAGTAAAAGAAATAAAGGTTAAGCATCATAATGCTAGTTTTGTGATCATGGTCTGGATAATAACTTTTCTCCACTGTCTTCTGCAAGGTAGTGTGCTGAAATTTGCATGTGTTTGGTCAAACGCTCAGCACTGTCTAGATTCTTTCTATTTTTCTTTTCTTTATATATTTTTAATGGCCACTACCGTCAAAACTATGAACCACCGAGCTGTGTTCACTTCCCGCAGGCTTAGCTGTGAAGCCTGACCTTATTTTGCACCTTCTGCTGTGAAATAACATAAAATCTAAGACTGACAATATACCACATCCCATCTGAGGGATCCAGGATCTATTGCACTGAGAAAAGAAATCATTACGTCACTCAGCTCCTCATCTAATCTTTTAGTACAACAGCTATGCTACAGAGACGCACAAGTGTTCTGGGAGGTTAAAGGGGTCTCATGTACAACGTGGGAGCAACCTTAACATCTGACCCTCTGAGCATCAGGAGTTTTAAAAAAAAGAAGCCAGAGAGCTAAAGATTTTTCTGAAATGTCCATATCACCACAGCAGAGACTTTCTTTTTTTAAAGAGTCAAAAACATCAACCATGTAGTTAGCAAGGGAAAAGGCAAAAGGCAAGACACAGCTGCACATATTGATGTACTGTACTGATGTAACACTGAACAGAGCTGTCAGAGCTGCCGATGCAATGCAACGCAAAGCTGCAACAATATGAAACTGTTGCTGCTTTAACAGAAGAACTAACATCCTGGAGTTTTGATAATTTGAATGGAAATTATTCACGTTTAAGTGATTAAAGTTGTGCTTTTGTTGCTTTATATCCCCCCCAAACACTTAACTCTTCCTCTTTATACATTCCTGAATAATTCATCTTATTACTATTGAGTGTGTTTTTCTAATTTTCCTTCCTTGAAGAACTCCATGACCACTAAATGCATAAAAATGTCTGTGTTCAGTCAGCACAACAAGATTAGAGCCAGGAGGAAAAAAAAATGACTAGCATGTAAATGCAGGTTTTACAGTAATCAGGTTATTGCAGCGTTTGGAAGCACTTTCTCCCTGATTTCCTGCCTTAACCAGATTTTAAAAAACCAAGTTTGGAGAGAAAAGTGAGGGAGAGACAAACATCCAAAAGAAAATACAAATATAAGGTTAATTTTAAATGTATTTATGGTAAAAATTGATGCATTTGGGGGCATGAATATGTCAACAAAACAACTTATATAATGCAAACACAGCTTGATCGTGTACAAAAGGCCACTGCAGTCAAGTTCTCAACATAAAGAGCCTTGTTCTCCCATCACTTGGCTGGACAGACCATGCTGGGAACATAGCCAAAAGCAGGAAACAACTTGTGACTGTGTGTGATGGACACTCTCCATGCAGCTCACTGCATTATGCAGAACAGAGATTTTTCAAGAACAGCACGGACAGACAAAAGCGAACAGTCATCCTATCCAGGTAGCAGCGGTGGTGGGGGGGTGGGATAGTGACATGAGCCCTTTCGATAATTATCAACCGTTCACACATTCCTGTCTCTTGAGGTCAGGGTGAGCATGCACGGCTCTGGGCTGCACCGTGGCAGCTTCCCTCTCATTTCCATGACTAAAGGTACTAATGAGCAGTGACTGACAGAGGGCAGCTGATCAACCTGGAATACACAAGGTAATAAAAGGACGGTTGTCTCCCTCAAGGAAGTTTTTAGTGATCGCAGAATGTGAGAAATCTATTAAAGCTTTTCATCGTGTTTCTTCAAAGTGTGAATGATTTGACTGTTGTTTTTAAATTGTGACTTTAAAATTTTATCCTTTTACTTTAACGCAACTGACGTTTAACAACCTGATTTGCCTTCTCTTTATGTCACAGTTTTGCAAGCTTTTATTTGCTTAAAGATGTAAAGTTAATGTTTTTTTGTACATTTTCTGGTACTTATTAGCCCTGCTAAAGGTAGTGATGGGTCTACTGTTGCTGCACTCAATACACTGTCTTAAAAATGTAATGAAATAATTGTTTTATCCTGCTTCCTTAAATATGTTTGGATGATTATGCATAATTTTCTCATTGAACACATCACAAGAAGAAAGGGAATTGCAGCACTTGGGCAAAAAAAAACAGATGCTTTACTACTTCTTGCAATACAAGTGCATCCTGCAACTGCATATTGTTTTGAATGTTGTTAAAGTTGGATTAAAAGCCAAAAAATCCATATGTAGTTTAGTTTTTTGAAGTTTATTAGATTAAAACGTAATGAAGCAGTCAATTGGAAGTTTTCAGTGCGATTTAAACTGTATTTCTCACATTATGTCATAGCACAGACTGTTCAATAGAGGGGTGAGGTAAATGAGACGGAGTCTGCGCGTGGCTCCATGCTGGCAGCCTGTGTCTTTAAGGAGCCATGTAAAGAGGGCGTGTCCTCCTCACTACAGAGGCAGGAGGCGTTGTAGTGACTGACTGCGCTTCAGAACAGCGGCACCGCTCCTGAGGATGCGCTCCCAGCAACAGAAACACATATATGCAAAAAAAAAACCAGACACCGCTGTGTCTAATAACCTTATTTAAATTTCCGTGTTGCTGAGCGTTTTTGCGTCCCCCGCTCGTTTGATGAACGCGTCCCCCCCCATCATTGTCAACCTGCTGGGGGCCTAAAAAGTGAAGCAGCACCCGGCTTTCTTTATGAATGGGATGCTCGGTAAGTGCGTGCGCTTCAGTGTTTTGTACTTGCACATAAACTTCACCGCACATAAACACAACCTTCGCATTTGTTTATACAGATGAGATGCGTGTTTGATAGAGCGGCTTTGTTCGGCTCGCAGGGGAGCGCACAGTGTGCAGAGCAGCTGACTCTTTGTGGTCAGCTACTTATTGTTCTCCTGCCATTGACCCACCCAGAATCAGAGCTTTGTTGTTATGTGATCTAATCAGTGGGATCAGGAGAAATGCGATGGATTTGATGCTGTCAAATGGACATTTAGAGTAGATGATTTTATCATTGTTATTATTTTCTGCAGCGTTTCTGTATTGAAGCATGTGGCGTCGCGACAATGGAGCCCATTCGTCTGCAGCCTCTTAGCTACAATATTAATTCCCTTATTATATTAGCTTACATGGGAACGTTTGAAAGCTGCAGTTGATGCATTTATCTCTTGTTTTTTTTATTTACTTATTTGCTTTCAACAAAGGGAAACTCCCATAAGCCAGCAGATGAGCTTTTGAGCATTCGTAGTTAGGCCACACATGTGTTGTGTGATGTCATTCTGATTTGCAGTGTGTATGGGGTGAATGAGATGCACGTGAACAAATGTTTTGTTTTATTTTCTAAATCCTCTCTCAGTTTTTTTTGTAATATTTGTGTAAAATTATTCAAGAGTAAGTGAAATGTCTTTATCTGGGAGTAGAGGGCCTTGAATGACCACACACTGATGTGAAAGCTATGACATGATCACATGACTTTCAAAAGAATATTTTGTACATATCACACACTTTTTGTCCAAACATGAAGTGCAGGATTATCTGTCTGACCATCTCACTGCTCACGTGTCCCAGAGCCTGTTGACTTGGCAGTCCTGTTCTGTTTGCTTGGCAGGGATGTCAGACGGCAGCTGATGCAGGTCTGCAACTACCAGTTATTTTCAAAATCAGTCAGTCAATTATAATGTAGACTATAAAAAAATCCTCATAACAATTTTCAAGTGCCCAAAGTGATGTCTTCAAATTGTTGCGCAACCCTTCATTTTCAATAGTAAATCACAAGGAAAGCAGACAGTCTAGAAGCTTTAAACACCTAATGTTTGATGTTTTTGCTTGAAAAATGACTTAAACAAATTTTATTTCAATCAGCTAATTAATAAACTGACTAGTCACTGCAACTTTAGTGTGACAGAGTTCCTCAACTGGGCTGGGCCCCATTCAGGTCTGTGGGCCGTCACTTCATCACTGCCATGCAGATAAGAACTTCTCAGCAATTGTTTGAGAGGATAATGTTATCAGAGGTCTCACCTCATGAGGCAAATTGGGTGGTTTCCTTTTGTTTTTTCTGCAGGTTTAAACATGACTTTTGACCTGTTTTATCCAAAACACACTAAGGCCTTTTGGTAAGATGTCATCTCATTCTGCCCGGACGCTGTTAGGGCTTTGGGTTGATGACACAGCAAACAAGCAAACCTCCTCATCAAGATTTATGTGTCATGGGCTTAGTGTGTTTACCCACCCCACAAGTTCCTTTGAAAACATTTCTAACCAGCCTGCACAAGTTCTGCCACCTCTACTTTCTTCTGTCTCTTCAATTACAAAGCATCTAATTGCCTGCAGGAGACATATGTTTAGTGCCTGAAGGTGAAAGTTATCCTTCCTCTGTGTGGTGTCGCACTATGTGCCAAGCCCTCCGTTATTGGCCGCAGCACAGTACAGACAGAGCATGCTGGCTGGAAGCCCAGGATACACAACCTGCTCAGAGTTTAGTTTACAAAAGTGAGCAAGTTTGTGCTCTTCACTTTCATTTTGGAGATTACCAGCTTGTGAAAATGGCTGTTCAGCAGCAACGCTGAACTGCAATGTCAGTTGTGTTATTTAAAGTCTTGTGTCCATGTTTGAGCATGTCTGCAAGTTTGTGTGTGCGCATTTGAGGCAATCTGTACGTCCTGTCCGGCCCCTTCACATTCCAGGAAATACCAACATAAACTGTTTTTTTTTTTTTCTTTTCCCTGGAATTCCTCATAGGATGGTGATAGTGAACTGTTGGATCAGTAGAGAGGATGTTACTTCAGAGTTAAGTAACATGCTGGGTTGTTGTCATAACTCTTAGTTATGAACACATAAACTCTTGCTCAATAGATACTAGATGTACTAGATGTAGAAAACTTTTGGTAAACAATTCATGGATGTCAACGGGTGACACGAAGCAACAGTTCATTATCACGCTGCCTGCCACCCACCTTTGTGTTCAACCTTGTTGTCCCAACACGAAATTCTAAGGGCGTCTCGTATGTCAGTGTGTGTGAATGCTCTGTTTGTTCCTGTGTCTTTTGTTTGGTGGCATTGTTGTTTTCTGGTCTAATCCAACATGGTGCACTGTGCTGTGTGACCGGGTTATGCTATGGTTGGTGCTATAGGGTGGAGGAAATGTTGATTCTTCTCTGCCATCCTGTTTCCTCATCACTTGTGTTCAATATTGGACGGAGATGACATCAGTGCAGCAGCAGCAGCAGCAGACAATGACGAGGGTTTATTATTTCAAAACTGCACAAACGTCAAGATGTTGACCAGAAGATTTGGATGTTTCTTTATTCTAAGTTTTAACTCTTCTTGGCTATTTGACTGGTGTTAATTCAAAAACTGTGGATTGAATTCTTAGAGAACCCCATGCAAAGTAAGCTTGTTTACCCACTTGAGTGCCATAAACAAGTTGAGGGATTTCTTGTATTTTCTTGATCACTGCGTCTCTGGCCCCCCGCCCCCAGCCTTTGCAATTTGTTGCTTTTCTGCTGTTCTGACCCTATAATTATGGCACTCTCGCGCTTTAAAGCAAGATTCTCCGCATCCCATAATTTTCCTGCATTCTTTCCATCGAGGAGCAGCACAGGTTTCTGCTCAAGTGCTTTTTGAAATGTAACCCCACTTTGTCTCCTGCAGCTCTTGAGAGATACCTAGCTGGTTTGTCTGGACCCATGATACGGACACGTGGCCCCGGGGCCAAGGCTGTCATCAGTGGTGGCTCAGAAGATCCGGTTGTGTTTGGCTTCTACAGTAATTAAATGTTGTTGAACCTGAGGTGCTCCATGTACTGATGCGATTTTCATTTAAGCCTGTTGATGAACACGCGCACTCCAGGCACCGGCCCAAAGGCATGTTGGTTATTAAAAGTGTGTGTTGATGGAGATATGAGCCGTGTTTGTTTGGTTAGCCCATTGGTAATACAGTATGTTGGAGGACAGGCCTGTTTACATTATGAGTGGCCAGGAAGGGCAGGCTGAGTAGATTTCCGGAGAGATGGGAGGAATTACTGCCTTATTTTCTCCCTGCCCTTCCTGTGGAAGCACCCCTTCACCCGCAAACACGTTTCTCCATCGAACACTCCCATCATGTGTGGCCACGTCCGTGTTATTGATGCTTTTGAGGAATGCATAGACTATTTTAGTGACATTTTTGAGGAGACAGGGGCAGTTACTGATGCCCCAGAGCTAATCATTTACCCCTGCATGTAGAGCTGTATGACAGTGAAAAAAACCTGGGAAGGTTTTTAAGCCATGTCTCATTCCCGAAAAACATTCAAAAAATGTGAAGTGGTTTATCCTGGAGTGCACTTGTGTTGGTACTTCCAACTTCAACCTGTTTTCTGTCAGTCTTTCTGATTCTGTTAAGTCACTCCAAACGCCTGAGTGGTGCCAATTTCCGTGCTCACCTCACCAATGCCCTCCTTATGTGTTTGGATGCTGTGGCCAGCACACAGATGATGTTGATGCTGAGCCATGCTGACTGAAATTTCAGCTGCCTGTTTGTACCTTGTACTTTGTACCCAGATGAGAAATACACAAAGACCAGAAACAACAACAACAACAAAAAAGGCATTGCAGACCCATTAAAATAGTGTTTACAAGTCTTGTTAGCTAAAAGAATACTCTTCTGGATTGTGGGGAAGTGGAAGTGCAGCATTTTCGTCCTCCATTCTCTGTTTGCGTGCATTATAAAAGCCATCAGTTCCATCAAAGAGACAGAGACAGAGAGAGAGAGAGAGAGAGAGAGTGAAAGGGTGATGTAGTGTCGTGTCTGGAGGCTGTGTTGGCTGTAAATGTGAAAGAGACGAGTCATCTCCTCTCGGGTATCAGAGGTCAGCTGGTGCACGTAGCGCTGACTGGCTTCAGGCTCTATTCTCTGCCAGGAAACCTTTCATTGGCTGTCGGGGCTCTTTTTGAAAGCTATAGTGTCTGTGCTCTCTTCCCGGTCATCACCTGTCCATCACTTCTTTCCCAACCTTCTCGCTAGCTTGTCTAATCTCTATGGAAGCCAAGCACGGCTGTGTTTGCAATAGCTTTTCGACACCTTTATCTTGAGATCTTGAGTTAATTATTTCGTTATCTCGAAAAAGGAGTTTTGATCTTGAAATAACAAGATAACCAACCCGTTATCAGGAAATGTTGTTTCCTTTTTCTGATAATTTGAGGTCAGGAGTGCTAGCATGCTAATACGGCCTCTTGACAACTGTAGAAACCCACTTAAGCTTAAAAAGTCAACCCATTGTTGTTCAGCACATTACATTGTCCTTCAGCATGACCCATTTTTTATACATGCTGTATTATACCTTTTAAATACCCACTAATATGGAGGATTTGTGCTCCAGTTTTATGGCCTTTATGCCGGTGTTTTGTTTGTAGCCTACTAGGTTTGGGTATCAAAGTATTATGGTATTAGAAAGATATGATTTAAAATACCATCGAAAACAGATGCTCCTCTTCCCAGGAAACTAATATGATGATGTATTGTAGTGCATAGATGAACCGTCAGTGGCCAGGCTTCACTGATGTAACAGGCAGATGAGTTGAGAAACACTGGATAACTTTAGAGGATTCATAAAAACAGAAACACTGCTGCCCTTGTTGGGGTGTTTTAGGTTTTTGGCCAAATGATAAAGGTGAGCCGGATAACACGGACAGCTGTGTTCACTGTTTGCCTCAAGAAAGTTGGGACTAAAGAGAGCAAAACCATGAAACCTCGACCTCTGCAACAAGTCAAGGCCTCGGGCTCTTCAGCAAGAATCAGTGGAAGAAGCTGCTTCCTTTTTGTTCATTATTCTATCGGCCATAAGTATTAAAACCCTGCAATACGTGTCCAAGTCCAATTAGACACAAAGCATCACAGGTCTGACATTGTCTTCTATCACTGGTAGCTTAGCTTTTAGAATTTTTAATACAAATACAAAGTATGACGGTATAGTGACACATCAGTTTTGAGTTTACTCCTTTGTTATCCATCAAAATAACTAGCAGTGATGTAAATACCCTCATGTCAGATGGCAGGGCAAAACATTCACACAAGTTCATGTAGTTTGCTTTGAAGCTATCAAAGCCGTCCCACAGAGCAGTGTGTGTGTGTGTGTGTACGTCATGTTTTACTTTTATGAGGCCTTTAAAGTTAATTTTCGTGATGAATTATCTCCATATCTTTAGAAATCAGCCTTTAGTCTTTTTTTCTTTTTCCAGATAACAAGATAAATTAACCAGTTATCACCGGAAAATAAGATTTACTATCTCGAGATAACAAAATAATTAGCACATGATCTCGAGATAATGACGCAGAGACTTTCATAGCTGCTCTATTGATGATTATTATGATGATTTCAAGTCTGAAGCGTTTCTCCATAAATGCTGCTACCGTGCCACGCTGATTATATGGAATTAACAGCTGTTTAGTTGTGTAATCATTTTCCAGCATACTTGATGTTATTTTTAAGCGCCGCTGAGTTCTTGTGAGCTTGTTCCTCCGGTCCAAGCTGCTTACCTCAAATATTCTCCTCACTGATCCAAGGATAGCCTCAGATTTAGTGCTCACTGATATGAATGCCAATTCGGAAAGCTAAAGGCACTTTTTTATTAGCAGGAAAGCTCGAACAATCTGTTGTGCTTTGATCCTTAGCGAGCAGAGTGTCCTGCTGGGTGAGATGTGACATTAGCATTACAGACTGTCTCGCACCAGCTTGCCAGGTACGAGGGGGGACGACAAAAACACTGATAAGTGAGCTGTTTTGCTGGCTGCATTCGAGAAATACACAAAGACAGGCTTTTTATCTTCTCCTCTCTGCACTCAGAGGCAATATTCATGTTTTTTTTTTGGGTGAAATTGTAGCTGCTCTGAGGTTTTCTATTCATCTCTTTTTGATTAAAGACTTTGAAAATAGTTTAGTCTCTGTGTGCATGATTCACTGATTTTATTAGGCCTATTTAGGGCAACAACTGACCATAATTTCTTCATCTTTTTATCGGTGAATTATTTTCTCAATGAATTTATTGGTTATTTGGTCTATAAAACTTACAAAAAATAACAAAAATCGACCAATTGATATCTCCAGCTGTCTCGTTTTGGCCAATAAACAGATATAAACCCCATGATATTCAATTTAAATGAATATAAAACTGAGAAAAGTAACAAATTGTCAGATTGTTCAAACTTGAACAACCATGCTCGGTTTATTTTTGCTTCAAACACAATCAGCTATCAAAGCAATAGCAGATTTTCTGCTTCCTGTCTGTCAAAATGAGATAAAACGGTCACAAAAAAAAAGAAACAGACACACACACACACATACACAGGCCAAGCTCGGTGTGAACAGAGGCTGGTCAGCAAGTTCAGCCAAAGTCTGTTACCATGGCCGGCTTTTCCTCATCACTTTCAGCATTTCACAGTAACACATTTCGGATTTGCTTTGCTCTTTAGACCACAGAGGATTTACACTTTGATCAAAACCGGCCCTGGGCTTTCTCGCTGTATTGGCACTACACGGTTGGAGAACGGCATGAAAAATGGGTGGAGGGGCACAAGGGCACACGAGATACCCTGTAGGTCAACAACTCGATCTGAATCTGTGACACTACAAGCGAATGACATGCGGCCTATGGAGTCTCCAAAGGGGCCAGTTAAGCAGCTGCTAAATCTGGCTTTTAAATAAAGTAAGCAGGAAGCTTTTATCTGTAAATTTTTAATGGAGCGTTATGTTTTCTCGTCGCTGTATTTAGCTGCATCTTGATGTCTGTTGCTCCTTGTCTGTGTGACTGAGAGATAATGTGATTTTCAACTCTTTGTCCTTGGGCTGCTCCTTCCTAAATGAGATATTCAGCCCTGCTAACTGAGTTGCATCGCAGATACCCATCTTCTAGAGGCCATTTGTCTGCTTAATTACTCGAACATGTGTGCACGGTATATGCTAGCCTATTGCTGGACAACTGGGTGCCTCTTGTGCTTAAACATGTGGGAATGAAAGACGGTCTTTAATAGCAAATGGTGCGGTCGTCAGAGTGATTTCTTGGAAGAGCGGATGGGGATGTCAAAAGGAAACCGGCCATCTTAGTCCCTGTTTTGCACACAGATTTGGGTCCATGTGGCCTCCCCAACCTCCCCTCCTCCCCTCCAGTGTCATTTCACCCTCGGGTCATGTGGTCGTCCATCCAGGTCAGTGCCTTTAAATGAGGCAGACAGAAAGGCCTCTTGCCGTTGCAGCAGTCACCCTCTCCCAGACAGCAGAATACACACACCGGACAAATTAAGCACAAAGAAGACGCATCAATACTCAATTAGGGAAATGGACCATTAGTCATGTTTTAGAGTGTATGTATGTGTGTGCCTGTGTTTGATCTCTGGGGTATTAGTGGGAGAGAATTGACTAGAAGTGAAAAGTTAAGTTCATCTCAGACACAATTTATCCAGAGGGCCAATTATATTTTTATATATATATATATGTTTTTTTCTCTATTGTTTAACAGGATGTCACTTGAACTTGTGAAGTCGGTTCTCTGATGTGGTTTTTTTTCTTTGTTAGCTGAGCTGTAAAACTGAGTTATTTTTGAGTCACAGCTTAAGCTAGTTTGTTCTCTTCCTCTTATGTAGAATCTCTCTACAGCGATACGAAATGACTACAGCATTTCCTTTGACATGCAAAAATCCTCCCAGGTGAATATATGCAGGTTAACATCTGATTTAATGCTCCCTTTCTCACCCCTTTCTGGAAAAGAACCCATTTCTATTTATTTCATCCCTCATGTTATTTCTGTGCTTTTCCCTCAGAAAGGCTGGGTGTGTTTTCTTCCCCACAGAGTAGTGGCTGTAACCATATGTTATTTAAGCCAATTTAGGACCCTGCTAAGACCCAGGCTACGTATTTATATTGATAATTGAGTTATGAGATCTATAAACAGAGCTAACATTACGTTCCCATGGTATAAATTTGAGGAAATGGGTTGGAATATCGTTTACTCAAACATATGTGAAAAGATTAACTTAGGCGACAGTCAGGGAAATGTTCCCAGTGTGCTTAAGTTTATCACAGCTTGTATGCACGCACGCACGCATGCACTGCTGCTTTTTACTCAGCAGTTGAGAAATACCACAGCAAACCAGGCCAGTTATCTTCAGGATCACATTATATTAGCGGTACATGGTCTGTAGGTCAGAGAAGTGTGTGCAGTGTGTTGGGTTGTTGGGGTTTCATTTTTTTTTTTTTTTAGAAGCATGTAAAAGGTTTTTCGATTCCTCTGTCAAAAGGAAATGATGCAGATGTGCTTCATTTGCTTGTCACGTCTGTTTCTGTCCCACATTCTGTGTCTCCAGCGGGGCTCTGCTGCTGCTGCTGCTGCTGCTGCACGACCCAGAGTGTTGGGAAAGTCTGTTTATAAAGTCAATCCCCCCCAGCCGTGACCCCTCAGTTCCCACGCTAACTGCTGCTTCTCAGGCCCTTTTCCAACTTTTTTTTTTTTTTTTTTTTTCATTTACGTGCATACCCGCAAGCACAAGGATACACAGAGCTATAAATACAGCCGGGGCTGTGAATCCTGTTGATGCAACCGCTGAAGGTGTTGTGTCTGTGCCGCTGCTCAGCTTCTGGATCTGATTTAGATTCAGCTGATGAAGAGCCCAACATGTCCTGGCAACGAGCACCACCGGGGCTTTTCAGATTGATCCTGGCCTAGGGGGGGAGGGGGGAGTTTGAGCTGAGGTTGAGTAGTGGGAGGCAGGCTTTCACCATCTCTCCTTGTTTCATCCAATGGTTGTTTTTTTTCCCCCTCGTCTGTTTGTGCCACCCAGAAGCAACCACTCAGAAAAAAACAGCTCTGTTTTTTTCTTTTTTTTGTGGCTGGGTGTGAATTATTTTTCCCTCATTATTTCCCCCCCTCAAAAAAAAAACAAATCTGAATGCTAAGCTTCAATAATAAATATGTTTCTGTGAAAAAAAAGATGTCTTGTTTGTGTGTTTTGGCATAAAAACCATTTGGAGTTTACGGAAAGTTTTCACATTGTGTCCAAGCCCCAGTCAGAAATGCTGCAATGTTACATTCTTTTGATACGGATGCCTTTAGTTTCTTGCCTACAGCACAGAAAACATTTGCATACTTTTTGTTAACCTTCATTTTTTTGAACTACTAAAAAATTGACACAACATGGATGAAATAAAGGGGCAAAAACACAGCAGACATCAGATAAATTGGGTGTATTTTCTGAGCTCTTGGTTGACACAGAAGGAGGCCATGTGTTGCGTGCTTGTATGAAGCCTGAAGCCTCCTGCAGCCCCAGACAGGAAACACTGTTGCTTTGCTTGTCGGGGGGGTGTTTCCATGGAAACCAAAGCAGGTGAGGGCATTAACAGGAAGAGGAGTAGAGGCTCAGCTGGCAAAGACAGGGGGTGGAGACAGAAGAACGAGGTCAATGCGCTAAACAGCCGAAATCTCCCAACGGCACTTCCACCAACTCTGACTTAATATCTTTTGAAGGTTTTTTCGGTTACAGATCCAAAGTCAAGGTTAAGTCGCCGTCCGTCTTAATGATCTTTAAGTGTTAGTGTGTGTAAACAAAGAGTCAGGTACTATGTGCAAGCCAGAGAGGCGCACACCCAGGACAGCAAGGTAAGCATTTTTTTTCCTCTAAAGACCGGCTTATGTGCACCCAGAGAGATTTTCCACCAGCAAGTCAGAGGTGCATATGTTTCTGATGTCTGTCTGTCTGTCTGTCTGTAAGAACTGCTTGCACTTCATTTTTGCAGACCACCATGCCAGTGCTCTTTTTTAATGTGTATTTTACATGTTGGGATGAGACGGTGCAGCACCTGACGGAGCAGCAGTGAGTCGCTGGCAGCCTGTTGTGAGGTTTCCTCTGTCTGGGCTGCATGCTTCAATAATGCAAAACATATTATGTTGTAAACTGTCAGTCATAAACCTCTGGAGCTTAAAACGCTGGAATATTGTATCTCATCTTCCTAATCACAGTTTCATGTACACATTTGTCAAAACAACACTTCTGTTACTGTTGAATAACACATTCAACTGAGAGGGTGTTATTATTCTCTGATGCTTGTTTTTATTGAATTATTTGTTTTTTTCTGTGGTTAAAAAAAGAAGTTTCTGGTCTTTAATTCTCCATTCTGTGCTGTCAAAGCTGAGCGTTGCAGCAGAAAAGTGCTTAGCAGCTCTCAATTCTTCTCCACTACATGCCGGTCTGTGGTCGGTGTTTTGCTCGCAGTTATATTGCAGTTTGAAAGCAGAATCCTGTGGTCTTTTCCATGTTTTCTTTTTTTTTTTTCCTGATGCGCCTCAGAGGTCACCTCGCAGAGATGTTTGTAGAGTGCTGCTTATCATTACCGAGTTGCATAATTGATAGCTTCAGTTCTTAGTAATTAGTGGAATGTTTGAAATTACCACACATGTTTTCATTTAGTCGCCATGAGAAAGCCAAATGTGAATATTCTGAACACAGTGTCATGTGGAAGTTGTAGTAAATGGATGTCTGCAGTTTTCCCTTATTTGATTTATATACTTTTGTTTTTTGGCATCACAATATGTGTTTGGTATGGCGATGCTGCAGAGCATGTTGTGTGATTCCATATGGTTTCTTGTGTCCTTTTTTTGAATCTACATTACATCTTGATGGATTTATTTGGATGTTTTTTTCCATGATCTGCAAGGTAAAATTGCTCTTTTTGTGAATGGAGTCTGGTGGCCTGGAGGAGATTGATATAACAGCTGGTTGTGGTTAAACAAAAAGCATCATACTCATTTAAAAAGGGTCTACTCTGTCGGAATCCTTTCCATGTTGTTGGCAGACTCCTATAATAACAATCTGAGCCTGTCAGTGGCAAAAACAAGCAATTTTAGTGGATGATCTTTGACGGGCGCTGTTGCCCTGAAGGATAAAGTTGCTGTTATTGCAGCCCATTTCCTAACTGATGGCTGAGGCAATCTATAAAACTTTTTTGTATTATTTGTCCTTCAACCAACAAACACCTGTGTAATTTATGCTGCTCTCTTTTTTATTTTTCAGGTTCTCAGGTTGACTGCACTTGAGAAGCATCAATATTCATTCCAAGGTCTCTAGGAAGGATAATATTAAGGATTTGGAAGCTCTCTTCATAGCCTTATTGCAACTTTGACTACCTCTTTGTGCAAAACAAAACTGCTAATCAGCCACCATGCCAATCCTAAAACAACTAGTCTCTGGCTCCCAGACTAAGCGCCGCTCCCGCATGGATCTGACCAGGGAGATGATCAGTGCTCCACTGGGTGACTTCCGCCACACCATGCATGTGGGCCGCAGCGGCGATGCGTTCGGGGACACCTCCTTCCTCAGCACCCGCTCAGGAGAGCCTCCTCCAGAAGCCACATCCTACCCCAGCTCCCCCCGGCCGGGCCTCCTATCTCGCACCTTCAGGAGCAGCAAACGCTCCCAGTCGGTGACCAGAGTGGACCAGCAGAAAGACAACATCCTGATGGTCCCTGGTGGGTCACCAACATATGTGAAGAATGCCATGTCTCTGCCCTTCCTCAGTGATGGAGACAGAGTGGACAGCCCGGTGGCCAAGAGTCTGTCCTCGAGTCCTTTCAAGCAGTACGGTGAGGTTGATGGAGGAGCTGCAGCTGCAGCTGCAGCAACTCACTTTTTGGAGCTTCAAGAGCGAAGCTTCGGTGAGCTGACTGAGCTTCCAGAGAGCTCCCATCACTATGGAGGTGGCATGAAGCACGCTGAGTCAGTGATGTCTTTCCATGTCGACCTGGGACCCTCCATGCTGGGTGACATCCTCGGAGTGATGGAGAAGGAGGAGGATGATCTCGGTTACGAGGAGGGCAAAAGCAGCGAGGGCCGAGCCTCACCACCTCTCAGCAACCACGGCGAGGAGGAGGAAGAGGACAGCGTGGAGAGAGTAAAAGACGAGGATGTAGAGGAGAAGATGGATGCAGTGGAAGCAGCAGCAGCAGAACATCAGCAGCAGGCCTCTACACATCCAGGAAGCTCTGTTGATCTGGGGCCTGAGAATGGAGGGCCCTACACCCCAGAGTACACCCCCGAAACTCGTCCCAAACACCTGCAGCATCTAGACAGCTGCTCCGTCTCCAGCTCTGGCTCTGCTGCCCTGGATGAGAAACCAAGCAGCCAAACCTATGCAGGAGATACAGACAGCGCCACCTTCAGTGCCCCGCCTGAGGAGGAGAGCAACTTCTCCTCTTTCTTGGAGGATGAAGATGATGAGATCCGCGTATGAGATTCAAAAGCCCCGTTGGAAAAAAAAAAAAAAAAGAAATAGGACAGAGATCTGGAAGAGGTTTATGTGAAAATGGCAAGTCCTTTGACGGTGTGGATTTGCACTTGAACGAAAATACAAGTCACTGATGTCGGGTTTTGTGGGAATGGAGCTGTGAAGAAGTCGGAGGACTCCCGCTTTGTAGGTCTGCAAGGAGAGCAAGTGACTGCTCCTTCAGGATGAGCCCGAACTCCATCTGTCAGAGAGCCTTCTCCTCCTCTTTATGTGTGTCTGTCAATCCCCATCGCTCCCTTTTGAGGACTGAGGGGGGGGAACTGACGTGGAAAGAACAGCTACTTTTTAAATATGGAACATTCTATCTGTAAGCAGGGAGGACTGTTAAGAAAGAAACTTTTGTAGGAAAAACACTTTCCATAACTAAAGCTCAGTTCAAACTTTTTCTCTCTTCCTCTCTCTCTCTCTCTCTTCTTCTCTACCCTTTCTCCTACTTGACGTGTCACATGTGCTTTTTTTTCATTTGCTTCGCCTTTTCTCTTGTTGTGCTTTCTCTCTCTCTCTCTCTGGCTGTGTGACATCAAGAGGCCTCTGTCACCACAGGATCACTCCGTAGGTATCTTGTCACGATACAGGAGGCTGTGTTAGGCTCTGGAGTTTGAAGCCCTGCCTTGAGCCTCTTTTATCTAAAACTATGATAGTATAATGCCTTAGATCCATCCATCGCTTTTCTCCCTTATGTAACTCAGGGTCCTTGTGACGCTGCTCAAAGGCTGCCATATCCTGCTGTGAGGCCGGACCACAAAAGCCCCAAACCAAAAATTCTCTTGGTTTAAATTCACTGTGAGCGCCACACAAGCTTCGCCTCAGTCTTAATGTAAGAAAAGCAGGGCCGTAAAGCCAGTGGAGATCATATAAAGCATGGTATTACTACAGGAAACCAGATGTGTGAAGAGTGGTGCCTGTGGCACGCTGAAGGCCAACTGCACACTGTGTTTGCTGGTTTTTTTTTGGTCTCTTTTTCAGTAATCACATTATTTTTCTTTCACCCTAAAGGCATAAAAATGATGATTGAACAGATTTCTAATAGCTGACGTCAATAGCTAACTGATTATCTTCATTTGACTAGACCGTCTTTTCGAGTTGAAACTGAGAAGAGCTTTATAACCACTTCCTTCCTGCCTTTCTTTCATACATACATCCAAACAGTTGCAGTTGTGCAACTGAACCTTGTAAAACATGTTGATCCTCATTAGTCCGGAGGCTGCCTTAATGTAGAAAACAGTTTCCACTACTACTCACAAGGAGGGCTTTAGGGTATGTATTGTTGGAAAATCAGTGCACCAACAGGCACAATTAAACCAGACACTACTAGTATTTGGTGTTTAATACATGTTGTTGTTTTTTTTTAATCTATGGAAAAAAAAGAAGCTATGTTTGTTATGTCTGTTTGAAGAGTGGTTGAAAAAGAGAGACACAGCCAGAAACACATGCCACGGCATTGAGAAAAAGATTGCTATTTTTATGCAAGCTGCATAGTCATTGCAGCTCCACTGTATCTCTTGCATCATTACGAGACGTGGCCAGAAGTATTGAGGCTCAGTTGCGCTGATTGATTTCACTGCCTTAACTGAAACTGACAGATGTGCCAAATCATAATTTTCTAGCCAAAAATAATTTGAGTTGTGAAGCTCATTTTTGGGAGAGCCTGTCAAGTCTGTCTGTTACCTCCTTCCCCTGTCTGGGTAATCACTGTTCAGGCTGAGTTCCAGCTCCTTGGTTTAATATATATATATAAAAAATTTAAAAAAAAAATAGTGTTCTAACATGTCATATCATTAAAAAAAAAAAAGAATGAATTTGCATAACTGGATATTTATATTTCCAATCACTCAAACACTACGTAATATATTCAGGTAATTTCTAGGGTTAAAAATCCAGTGCGAATGGGAAGTTGTACGTCTTACCCTTTCCTGTATAATGTTGTATATTATGCCTTACTGTCATCCTCTTTACTGTACATTTACAGCCCTTTTTTCTGTATTGTCTAAAATAACCTATATTTTTCAATAAAAGAAATCCTGAACATCTTCACTGCTGCATTTTTATTGCCTGTTTTGACTTCATGCATCACTTGGTAATGTAGTAGAAGTGCTGCTCAGTCTGCAGCATTAACATAGGAATTCCTTGAGTGCCTCCTCTGTTTCCTGTCACTGTTCTTTGGCTCTCCCAAGAGGGTAGGAAGGAAGCAATCGAGGCCTAGTTGGACATGTCTTTTAAAGTGTTTGCCATACGATCTGAGAATAATGTGATGACTCATAAGTAAATGTGTGTGTGTGTGTGAGAGAGAGAGAAAGTGATAGAGGTGTGTATATCCCTCTCCTTGGAGCAGCTTTATTTCATAGATGGATGGAGGAAGGAAAAGTTTATCATTATGGAGAGCTGCTCTCATAAACAGTGATGACAGGTAATTCTTCTCGCCCTGCTGATTGGACGATGGATGAGTCTGGCAGTCACGTCAGACCGGGATCCTGCTCCTCATCACCGAAATCACAGCTGCTCTGTCTCTTCTGATTACACAGGCGGCGCTTCGGCCCTCAGCGCTCGGTCAAAGTTCAGTGCGCTCTGTGTGGTTAACACCGGGTGGAGACAGTTCAAGGTCTCGCATTAATGATGCATGCTTTAAAAAAAAAAGAAGAAGAAGAAAAAAAAAAACACTCCATCCTTTTTCCGATTCAATCTTTCATCTCCACTTCGGGGGATGTTTAATCTCCTTCCACTTCTTCACAGTCACATTATACCAGCATCCAATCTGCCAGAGGGCTCGAAAAAGTCATTACTCTTACAGTTGTGGTAAAAACAGGCCATTTATATTGATTGTTGGGGTCAATACAAACCAGCGGGGTTATTGATCCTACTTTTCTCTGACTGTATAAAGTCTTAACTCCTTTTAGAGTCTGTTGAGATGTTTTTCGTTTGTTTCCTTGAGAAAGAAAGACCAAATATTCTCTGGTTGCATCTTTTGCATTTACTTTTTAAGTCTTACTCTCACTGAATTATATATACCCCTTGTGCTGCTGGGTGGGCACCATAGAGCACATGGCTGTCTCTAAATCTTGTTATCTACTGCCATCTAGTGGTGGCTTGGCTCACATCTGGTGATGGGTGTGTCGGTGAAATGCTGAATTGACTTTGGGGTTGTGAATTGAGCTTTGTTTCATACCGCAACCCAAAGCATAATATTGATGGATGATTTTATTCATCTTTCAGAGCTAAAACTCCCACAATTTACAATATTCACTATAAAAGCACTTGTAAAAACAAAAACAAAAAAATTCTGATTCATCGCCATGACTTTCAGTTGAGATTATTTGGGTGATCTGCAGTAAAAAGACAGATGTGAACACAACTGTTTGAGTTGCCCCCACACATTTGAACTTGACACCTGAGACGGCAGATTTTGTTCAGGGGGGCTCAGCTCAGCTCCCTCCCCCCCATTAGAAGCTCACTGGAATTTGAGTTTGCCTTGCAGCTGTTTCTCCTTCTCAGCCACCCTGGATGTAGTTTCTCGTCCGCTTCAGAGGCTGTCAAATGTCATTTCCCTTTGGTGTCCAACTCTTCTTTGGAAATCATATTTTTTTTTTCCTTACTTGAGCCGCCAACGGGAGGCGCTCATTGCCTTTAGGTTTATTACCCGATGCCTGGACCCGCAACCTTTTCCGCCAAATTCCATCAGCAGACTTGCAGCTCTTCCAGGAGGCCGACGGCATGCCGAAATCTGGAAAGTATTAAACAACCTGCTGGTGGAGGGGACTGGGGAGGGGAGGAGGAGGAGGAGGAGGAGGGAGGGGGTCGGGGGTGCGGATAAAGGAGGGAAGTGAAAAAAAAAAGTGGGGGGATGGGGGAGTAAAAAAGAAACAGAATACAAAATTGTTCATATACCGCCCTTTTGCCTGGCTCTGCTCCCTCACCCCTCCCACACACTCACACACTCACACACACATTAGCGTGTGAGCTCACCCCCCCCCCAAAAAAAAACCAGACCACTCCCCGCAGCAACTCCAGCATTTTTCTTTTTTGTTTGCAGCAGTATTTTGCAAGTCCTTTTTTTTTTTTTAATGAGTCATAAACAAACAGCCGTTTCTGCTGTGTAGTTGTGCGCTAAAGGGGGGAGAGGAGGGTGAGTGTGTGTGTGTGTGTGTGTGTGTGTGTGTGTGGGTGTGTGTGTGGAGTAGTTTGCTGGCACAGAACTGGAAGGCGAGTGTGATGGTTGAGAAAGCCCCGACTGTGTGTTTGTGGCTAAAAGCAAGAATGAAAGAAAAAAAAAAAAAAAAAGCTGGATTCCTTCCAGACATCCTTTCCCATGCCTAGAGACACATTTCTGACCAAATGTATGCACGGCATCTGGGAGGGCACAGCGTACCCGCCCATGAGAAGACATATAGAATCTGAGCTGTGCGGACTTTTAATCAAGCAAGAAAGAAAGGAATCCTTCAGGGGGAGTGAGATCTTCATTCACACTGATAAAGAAAGAAAGATACGAGATTCCTTTCCCAAGAATCCCACAGATTAAATTCGGCGACTGTTTCAGGAAATATTATTTTTCTGATAGCCAGCGAGCCTTCCAAATTGAGAGTTCCTGTCTGAGTACACAGGTCCTATTGATTACATTTTATCTTTAATTCTCAAAAAACATGATTTTCATGACTGTCAACATGACAAACTTTCCCAAACCTTTTAAAAGCCCTGAATGTGACCACAGACCAGAGTTAAACCCTGGATTCCTGCGTAAACCCTGCAAGTTGTACGCCTGTCATGTGTAAATCAACGCAGTGCATCATTTAGTCATAAAACATGGCGCTGGCACCCAAAAAACAATCACGCTGAGCATCACGAAAACATATAAAACCTGCATCTCTGTACATGAACCTCATGGATTCAGTTTCATCACCATTGAAGGAAATGCAGTGAGACTTTGTTGCATCATCATGTAAGTTTGTTATTCATTCAGTAAAGACATTTCTCCTTGGCTGCCTTTGTGTTGCTTCAGTCTCCACACTCATTGCAAGAGCAATTTATCTTTGCTTTTTTTTCAACATCTGCCCTCAGTCCAATCAGCCAAGCAATCAAACAAAGTGTAAGTCAGTTAAACTAACAAATATTATCATTCAGGTTTTTTTTTTTTTTTTCCATTCGTGTCCTCAAAAGATAGGCTCAAGGTATTCCGCAAGGCGCAGCACTGAGGATATTGGTGTTAACAGGAGCAGCGAACATAAACATTCCAGTACCCGGTGTTGACCTTTCGACCTCTAAACCCTGGAGTTGCAGGAGACCACACACACACACACACACACACGTAGTGGGAGGAGGAGGAGGAGGAGGAGCAGGGAGGATGCGAGACTTCTCCGGTGTCCTCGCCTTAAAGAGCTTCAGATGCCAGAGATTTGTGAAAAGTTAGCCCGGCCTCTAAATATCTCTTTGCTCATGGGTTGTTGCACGTATTGCAGAATGTGGGTAAAGTTTTCTTGCACATAGAAAAGTTATTCCAAAAGAAACTCAACCCCCATTTCTCTCTTTTTTTTCTTTCACAGTTGTTGTGCAGGAGAGTCGTTTCCTCTGTGAATTAAGAGATTGTGTCATAACCTCTTTGGGCTGAACTCAAAATCTTCAGCGTTAAAATGTGTTGTTGTTGTTTTTTTTTTCCCTCATCTTGCAGAGCCCCAATTGCTTAATCCGCCTCAAACTCAGCAGACTGAAACAATCTATTCACCAAAAGTTTTTATTGTTCCCCTCCACTATGAATGAACAAACAAACAGCTGGAACAATATATGTACGTTTTCATGTGTTTTTTTCTGTCGTAAAATTCAAATTCCACTATGATTCTTCAGACGCAGCGTCCCACTTTCTGCATCGAGAACGTGGAGGATTCATTTTTGCCAAAAGCACAGAAACAATGATTCATCCCTTCATTTTCCATTCTGTCCTTCTGTCTGTGCTGTGCTGTGCTGTGCTAACCCTGTCTCACTCTGCTGAAGAGGAGAGCGGTTCCTGCTGCCATGTGTGTCCCCAGGAGGTCTGGCCTGGCCTGCACTCAGCCATGACTGCATTGGATGGGGCTGGGGGGCTCTGCTGCTCTCGCCACCACTCCCTCACCCCTCTCTCTCTCACACACACACACACACCCTCCTCCCTGCCAGGGGCTGCTTCCCTTCAAGAGATTGTCCACGACTGGCTGACACTAAAAGAAGGAGAGCACACACACACACACACACACTAAATCCTCCATACACCCACACCTTTAAGTTGTGCGATGAAAACTTCTTCACACTAACTTTTAAGCAGCTGTTCATGAGATAAAACAATTTTCATATTTAGCATTAATGGATTTCCACATGTAGGAGATTCAACCTATTATGTTTATATTTGAATGTAGCTCGTTGATATTCATCAGTGGATTAAAAAGAGGCTTCAGACGTTGATCACACAGTGAGGCTGCATCCTACATCCTACACCCGACAGAGGCTGCATGTCCATACAAAACCCTCCTTGTTTTAAACACACTGCATGCCCACTGTGGAGTGAAATACTTTAAAGCTGACCAGGAAGTGAGGGATCACACAGGGTCACTTCCCATAGGCCAGCTTTAAACTTTGACCCCCCCAGTACTTCTTCAACTTAATCTTCCCTTTCTCCCGACATAATGAGTAATGTTGGTGCCACTCACTCAGAGCAGGGGCAGAAAGGACCAAAGGACAGCGTCAGGGACTGATGCCTGGAGATAAAACCGGACATAAGTGGCTTCTTTTGTACAGCCTCCTTTTAATGCCTTCAGTGTTATTTTAATGTATGTTCTCCAAACTAATTTAAAGTTTGAAGTTTTTTGCACTTATAAGCAAAGTCAAAAAGGATACAAAGATATGCAACAAGAATACTTTGAACTTTGCAGCCACGTTAAGGGGTATTTAAACTGTTTCTGGTTACTTCATACTTGGTGGGGTGAGTTGAGGGGCTGTGTTCGGGCCTCTGAGCGTTCCTCTGTGAGCCTCATAAAACACACAGTGTCCACTGTTCACATGGGCCAAACCTCAGTGATTTCATAGTGAACCCTGCTAATATCACTTTCCATTACAGTCTATCACCTTCCTGTTTTCATGTGATTTCACACGCAGCCTTCGCTAGTGGAAACACTGCAGCGGCTTAAAGGCTCATTGAGTTTCCTTAAAATCTCTGCGGCACCATAAATCAGGGCGTGTCCAGAGATAGAAAACAACACTAGGGTGAAGAATCCCAGAGCTCCATGTGGAGTGATGACTTAAAAAACACACTGTACTGGGTGTTGGTCCCCCGTTTAACGACTCCATCATCCAGTTTAGTCTCCCCTCCCCTCTGGCCGTGGCTCCCTCAGGGCTGAGCTGGAGAGGAGAGGGGGAAAAGTCCAGCCGATGCTGGCTCTCTTCATCGTCCCACCGGCCAGACTCTGCCTCTCCTCCTCCTCCTCTGAGAATACGCAGCCAATCATGGGCGGCAGACCATAAACAGATGTTTTGTGTGGTGTTTGTGTGGACTGTTGGGGTTGGGCTGAGTTGTATTTATTTTATTTCCTCGGTTTATTAAATAATTGAATTCGTCTGGATTTATATTTGACTTGAATAGAACAATTAAAACAATTTATTTTAGGATTTTTAATGACAAACTGAAAGAGAGGAGGACGTGCAAAGTGTTCTCAAAGAGCTCCTAAGAAAATTCTGCACGGTCACTTGAAGCTGCAATAATGGGAAAAAAATTTACATCCTGCACATATTAAATTCATCCACATGCT
The DNA here is from genome assembly GCA_029814765.1 of Acanthurus leucopareius. Lineage (NCBI taxonomy): Eukaryota > Metazoa > Chordata > Actinopteri > Acanthuriformes > Acanthuridae > Acanthurus > Acanthurus leucopareius. The sequence goes on along the minus strand of JAQMCX010000021.1, from coordinate 9,185,905 downwards.
GGAGACATTTTTCCGCTCTGCTGAAAGTCTGTAATGAAGTATGCGGCAGTGGCAATGACCTCTAAAAAAACAGCCACCGTCCTGCTATAAATACAAATGTTTACTGGATTAAAAGCAGTGTGAAGCACAATTGTTTGATCTTTCCTACAACCCTCAACATTCTCATATCTGTCATGAGATATTTTTCTTTCTGGGTGAATTTAGGCTTGAAAATCAAATCTATCTGCGGTGCTTATTTTAAACATAATCACTCAAAGTGATGCTTTGCATGTGATGTAGAGGCGTGTCTGGCTCTGAGCTCGGAAGATGCAGCTGAGCATGAGGCCATCTCTTGGCTTTTCCTGTATCAGACAATTGCCTCTTGGCGGTGCAGCTAGCATGGTAAAGCCTAGTTAAAGCCCCCCCTCCGCCCTTCCCATCTGTAGCTGTTTACTGTGACTGACAGCTCACTTAAAGAGGCAAACGAAAGCAGCACCAGATTCATCTCTAGCAAAGTACTGCCTCATTCACACCCCAATCTCCAGTAAAACGTCATGTTGACAGAGAAAACCTCAAACTTTGAGGGAGTGGGAGTGCGTTTGTGTGTGTGTGTGTGTGTGTGTGTGTGTGTGAGTGCAGGAATGCGAGTGTGCTTAGGTGGGTGTTTGACCGACTTGGTGAGCGAGAGTGAGGTCGGACAAAATGTGAATCAGAGCAGGATGGAACAAATAGCGAAGGAATGGTTAAGTAATCATCCGATTCACTTTCTCTCTCTCTCTCTCTCTCTCTCTCTCTGTTTTTTTTCACTACTCTCCTCCTGCATGCTCCAGCTGTGCTGTTGCTTTGAGCCAACCAGGAAGCGTTGGAGGTGGAGTGTTTGGGGTGGAGGCAGGGTGAGGTCACCGTGCTGTTGGCCTCTGGGAAGGGAGGAAAGAGGAGAGACACTTGGCCCCACTGTCACAACTCTATTCACTCTGAATCTTACTGTTAACTGAACTTTTCTCCAGTTAAATCTGCTCATCCAAGGCATTCCAGCACACACACACATCTGGAACACAACACAGTGCTGCTTTTTGAACACTATCAAACACTGTCCCCTTCTTCCGCACATGTTCTTATAGTGAGCCTGAGTCACCCCCCGGAGCCATAGGCACATTTAGAGACCTCTGTGTGTGTGTGAGTGCCTGGCCCTGCGTGCCTGGGATGCCTTGGGTGTGACCGGGGTGGCCTGCAGTGTGTGTTTGTGTGTTTCCAGCTGCCTGTCGTCTGTAAACGGTCCCATCACTTTTCACCAAGGGAAGCGAGCCAGCCAGACAGCGGCTAAAGCAGCAAACACACACACATACACACACACACACACACACACACATGGACACACAGCTACTCAATGGAAAGAACTGATGATAGAAGTTGGAACTTCTTGGTCACCAGTTTCACTGGAAATTACGCACTGGTCATTTTTCAGGCTTTTCGGGTGGCAAAGATAATCCCTCCCCAGTCATTCTAATTCTAAATGTGCAAACCACAGTAAGTCATATTCTGCACTGACTACAGACAGAGTTGGCATTTAGCCTCCTGATATTTGAATAGAATTCCGAGAGGTGATACAGTTTTACCGTCACCACAGGGTTTTCCCGCTTTCCATTGTGCAACATTACGCCGTAGTTAGTCTGGTGATTCTTTGGACTTGGCCAGCGCAGCCTTCTCTGCCTTCCCTCCTCCCACAACCGAGTGTGTGTAGACTTTACAGACTGAGGGATCTACAAACACAACCATGACCTCAGAGAATTAAATATTCTCCTCGGAAAACCCCCACATCCACAGTGTGGTAGTTTAGATTGTCAGCTGCACTGCGACTGTATGTGTAGTTTCCGTGTGTGTAAGACAGGGCAAGACAGAGAGAGAGAGAGAAAGAGAGAGAGAGTTTGCTTGCGGCTTCGAAAATGTGACTGTTTTCCATGAGCATGCATCTCCAGCTCGTGCTTGCTTTTGTGTGTGTGTGTGTAGTCAGCACATGTTTGGTCTTGTGGTATTTAAACCATACATTTGTTATTAAGCCCAGAAGACGGACGTCAGGTCTTGAAGGAGCCCAGCTCTTTTTAACAAGGCCGAGGCCGAGCGGCAGGCCCGCTGTAATGAGAGCCCAGGTAATTGTTTTGAAAGGGTAACTTTATAATGGAAAAACATAAAAACAAGCCCTGCTTTCAATTAAGTCTTTCCATCCCATCCCCCACCCCCCACCCCCCCCACCCCCCCGACTTACAACTCTCAAAAAAAAAGTAAAGAGTTCAATCCAAGCTGCCATGCTATATTTTCTTCTCTGAGTTCACCGCTTGCAAACACCATATGGCCAAGAATGGGATTTAATGTAATTTTTCCGCTTGCACATTCGAAACCTCAGTTTTTGGTCTTGGAAGATGGCTGAGGCCTTATTTATAGACATTCCTCTTCAAGCCTTTTTTGTTTCAGGAGACAGAGTGAGAGAAAAAGCAACAAAAAGAACTAAAAAAAACTCCAATCTAAAATGTCGAAAATGTGCAGATGTTGATTTTTTGTTTCTCTTTTTTATATCTCCCCAACTCAACTTTTCTTTTCGCTATTAGATGGTGAAATGAATTACATAAAGGAACTTTGCAGAACACATGTTTTGAAATGCTCATATGGGTGGGGGAACAGGCTAAGGTCTCTCATCTGGAATGCATAAAGCATAACAATACATCCCAACGTCTCTCATCATCGCGCGGTTATGCAGGGATGGGAGTGGGTGGGGTCTGCTATGTCTTAAATCCTGCTGGAGTAGTATAGGATAATGCTGCAGTCAGTGCAGATCAAGCTGTTCCTCCCATTCCCTCCTTTATATTTGTGAAAAATGTCCAAATTTTTTGGGGAGGACATTTTTTAGTTTATCTCACAGTTAGCGCAAAGTAATAATCTGCAAGATCTGTGTTTTATGGGGCTTTTAGAGACATTTTTTATGAAGACTGCTGTTTTGTTTATGTTCTAAGTTTTTAAAGATATCATCTCATAATCGAGCAACGTAGCCGGAACATTTTTCTTTAAATTTTTTTTTGAGAAAGTTTCAGTTTCTGTGGCAACAGGCTTTCCTGTTTGTTCTCTGCAATGTGATTTTTTTTCAGCGTTTGTTGCAGATAACCAATTGTTTTTCTATCATTTAAATCTAATTATGTTGTGTTCTCATTTCTCACCAAACAGAGAAGATTTCATTTTTGGAAACACCAGCCGGACATGCTTAGCTTTTATTAGCTTTTTAAGCCTGACTTCATACAAATCAAAAACAGGGCGTAACAAGACTGTGAGTCTGTATTGATGAATGTGGCTCCGTGAAGCTGTACTGAGCTAAATGCTAGAGTCAGCATGCTAACACACTCAAAATGTTTTTAAGTGAAAACCTCTGGGGCTGATAAATAAAGCATATGCCAAAGTGCCAAAAGCTGCAATTCCTTAAGTGACCTCTTGAGGCAGGCTCCAACAGGGGTTCAATCTGTCAATAGCCCCATAATTTAAAAAAAAAAAAAAAATCCCTACCAACACAATTCTACAGAGGATGAATTTTTTTATTACTCCCTTGTTTTAATTAAATTAAGTCTTAAAGGCTTAAAGTTATGCATACTGAAAGGCAAGGCTACTTTAAATCACAGCCGCCTCAAAACAAGATGGCGACAGCTATAATATCAAACCTGAGGCTACAAAACAGAGGTCAACAAACCTCTGGGAGATGTCATGATGATGCTTAAGCTTTTACCATGATTGCTGTCTTTGCTTTACATTTTATCATGCTAACACTTGCTGTTTATGACTGTGAACAAAATACAGCTGAGGCAGGTGGGAGTGTCTTTAGTAGGTGTGTTGATGCTATCGATTTAAATCATTTCCAATTTTTTCCAGTTTTTACACTTCCACTTTGCTGTTTGATGCAGTGGTAACACTCCTCAAACCTGCCAATCACCATAAAACTAAAAAATCCATTCAATGTAATTGTTCTTTTCATGCGGCCTTTTGCATGGTCATGGTTGCAGACTTGGAGGACAATGAGTGTCTTCATCAGATAGATATTTCAATCCAGACTAAAGTGGAGCAACTGACTGACTGACAGACTGACTGACTAATTACTATTCATAGAGTCACCCTGCTTCAATAACCAAAAAAAGCAAAGCTGTTTGTCAGGGTAAATTTCTCACACATTGTTGCTTTAAGGTCGGGAAGAATCATTTCATAGTCAGTGTTTGAGAAAGAGAGGTTGTCACAGCAATAATAACAAAAATGTTTGTGCATTTGCAGTTGTTTTCAAGAGTCTGAATAATACATGAGTGGATCTGTAGCACATGCTGGTGCATCACTGGCTCTGCCAGAATTTATCAGTCCATCCTCACCTCCTCTTTCACTTGTACACTGAGAGGAGCTGTCAGTGGTCACGGTGCAGATCTCATGTGAGTGGCCGCTCTGGGCTGCGGTCCAGACCGATGCCGACGGATGATACACACACACACACATGCCAGGCTTCGCAGCACGGCCGCAGCTGCCTTTGGCCAGGCCACGGCACAGTCACTAGGCTAGCCATCACATATGTGTGTGTATCACCACATTCCCCAAAGGCAAACCAAAGTTTGTCCAGCCATCTGCTTCTACAAACATAGTCAGGAAACCAAAACACCATGAGTATTACGAATTCCATTATCAAGTTCGGTTTCATGTATCAGCAGCTACATGACTCATAACTTAAACAGTGAGCCTGATCGAGACGGAGATAAATCTCATTGAGCGGCGTGCTGGAGAATGATCTTTTTCATCTCTATTCTTCAGCCTCCTTCCTCTCACACAGAACAAATGCTAGTTCTTTGATAGCTGTTTTAAAGCTGATAGCCCAGCTGTTTTACACACACTTAAAATTAATCAGCAACTTACACTCGGTGTAAAAACCTCCTGAGGGCCTTTGGAGCTGTAGTAACTAGTGCTAAACATGCAAACACATTTTTACTATCCATTCATTCATTCACTATCTGTAACCAATTATTTACAGGGCTGCAGGAGGTTGGAGCTGGTCCCAGCTGACATTGGGAGAGCAGCAGGACGAACCCTGGATATCATGCCAGTTTATTACAAGGCAAACAAATGGAGACATCCACCCTCACATTCACACCCACAAGCAATTCAGCATAACCTGCATGTCTTTGAACATGGATGGGAGCTTGAGCACCTGAAGGGAACCCATGCGGAAAAGAGGAGAACATGGAACGCCCAGACAGGGTGGGTTCACGCTCAGACCCAAACTCTTACATCAGAGAGTAAATATGCTCTATGATGGGTGTTGGCCTATAATGGCCTTTGACTGCAGAAGCAGTTCTTTATAACATTTTGACAAACAAGTAAATACTTTGGATGATGCACTAACAGCCACTTGAATTCAGCTTCTTACTCTCCAGACAGACCAGATGCGCAAAATCTACAAAGTCCTGGCAACACTTCAGGGAATAAAACATCTCTTGGCACACACCTTTCTTTACATCAAGTCTGAATTGGCAGCCTTGAAAGGAAGTGTTGCACTGTTAGCTGTCAAAGGAGCACAGATATTCTGTTTGGAAAAGATAGCACATCAGCAGAAATGAGGAAACCACTGATAACAAGAAGGCGAAAATTATTTTCCTCCCTGGGAGTTGAAGGGGATTTTAGCTGCAGATCTCAAAGCAAATGAATCATATGACCACGGGTGTTTACTCAGACAGACTTGATTGTAATTAAAAATAACTAGCGTGGAGTGTGTCTGATGCTGCTTAGATATTTATCCTTAGATAACAGAGCTGTGAGATCTGTGTAGAAATCAGAACAAGGCGATTCAAATTGAAATTCTTTCATAGCTTTTATTGCTTCATTCCAAACCCCTGAGGCCAGTTTCACTCTGATTCCAAGCAACAGTTTGTATGCTGCTCCTGCCTGTTGGGATATGTGTGTGTGTGTGTGTGTGTATGTGTGTGTGTGTGTATACGTGCGTGCGTGCACTGATGACATCGACTCCAACAGGAAGCCAGGGGCTAATGATTAGCACATGTTTGGGATCACTAGGGTGCCACAATCTGGGGTTTGTCATGCCGTATGTCTCTGATTTATTTGGTTGTTGTTTCTTCACAGGGAGGGACAGGCCCGTTTCTGAAGGGAAAGAAACTCACACACTCTCCCCTCTATAACATCTTGGCCCACTTTATCTGATCTAGCTCCCAGCCAGTGGAGATCTTCGGCTCGGTCATGGTCCATTTTGAAATTTGGGACTTTAAAATGGGAGAGGTGAGATGGAGCATGCATGGCACAGATGCTCTCGTGTGATCTCGCTTTGTGCGCACAAACCTGCATTTTGAGATGTTCTCGTACACAACAGAGAGATTTCTGATAGCACAGCCTTTCAAGCAGAAGCTGAGACCAGGTCACATTTACAGTTAAAGGATCTGTGAGTGCGTTTCGTGCATGTTTATGGTTCGTGTCGGTGTGCGATCTAGCATCGCATCAGTGAGTGTGAACAGTGTAACACAGTCCTGCTAAATGTGCAATCCTTTAACATAGGTTTGAGTCTGGAGGGCTCCTCTTCAACTCCCCCCTCTGTATGGTCCGTGAGATGTTATCTGATAGTCACTAAGTAGCGAAACGTAAACATTAAGAGCAGCACAGTGAGGCCGGTTCAGGCCTGAGGATAGGGTAGCAAAAGCAAAAAGAGCCATGTGCACATCCTGGAAAGCCGAGAATGCATCTGGAGGAGGAATGTCGCTGTCTATAGTTTCAAAGTGAACTGAGTGATGCATTTTCAAACCAGGCCACAGCACGAACAGACCAAACTGAAGCCAGCTGGAGCGAAAAGTATGAGGTTCTGACTCCAAGACTCCACAGCTGGGATGAGCCAGAGATGACCACTGAGATGACCTGAGGATTTTTTTTTCTTTTTTTCTTTTTGCGCATAGGCGTTGTCAGATACTCCTGGTGACATTTGACCGGACTGACCTCAGAGCTTTGGTGTTTCCTCTTGTTTTGGCAGCGTCTTCCATAGGTGAAGGAGCACTGAGGCGTTCCGCCATTCCCTCATATTCCCACGAGTAAAAAAAAACAGGCCTGCCCAGCTGTCCCACTAAGACGTCCTCCAAGCAGGCAAGCCAGAGTAGGGTCCAAAACCAAAAACCGCATAATCCCTAATTGTCTCACTCTTCCCTCAGTCCCATGTTGCTATTTGAGCTGGAACAGGCCAAAAGAGTAATTTGGCCACTCCTGCAGGTGGAGCCCAGATCTGTGTACCAGGGTTGGGCTTCAACTGAGGCTGACTCACTGTGTCACGAAACAGAGGACAGTTCCAGTAATAAGCCTCAACTGTAACACAAGTTTTAACTCGACCTTTGATTTGTTTTGAGACAAACACAAACCTGACATCATTCGCAACGATGCCAAAATGAAAAGCGAAAGTTAGGCCTCACCTTGCCCTTGAGCATTGAATTTCAATCCAGGAACACTGGCGTAATTGCAAAATGAGATCTAACCTTTAACAGCCGTATCAAGCCAGTTACATAATCAGCATAATTATGTTTGTAAGAATATTTGAGGAATTACATGATACGACTAAGGTTATTCTAGTTTAAATGTATCCTGTCGGAGGTTGGTGTGATTTCCAGTTACGAACAGATTTTTTCTTTCCCAACAAAGGCACAGCCCAGTGTTTCATAAGATAACATTTTGTACTCAAATAACAGTGAAATCGCTATGACGCCTCTGTGGTTTTCATTTGGGTCAGCTGTTTTGCTCGAGTTACTTCTTAAGCAGCACTGTCACTCTTTTGTACAAATCTGTGAGGTTCATTTAGGGAACAGAAAAACACTCCAGTTAATATCCACAGACTTTGGTAAGCCTAATATAACTTATGAAATGCCAAGCCTTTTTGAAAACAGCTCACCTGAGCCTCAGTGAATCTCTAAATTAAGTAGAGTGTGTTGGTTTTATATTTCACCCGAAGCCACAATGGCCTCAGTTATGGTTACTGATGGCAAGCTGCTCCTGCCTGTTTGCTTTGTAATCATTCACCTTCCAAAGAAAAGGAGTTGTGTGTTTTCATTCTGTGTGGGTAAAAAAGGTTTTGGATGATTTTCAGTTCTGTCAGCCATGCAGGACAGATCATGACTCGTCAGGTTTATGGTTGAACTGTCACTGACAACACAAAGTTATCAAACAGGTTGGTGCTAAAAAGGCATGCGGGTTTAAGTGTGAGAAACCCAAAACACGTCCGTTCAAAAGAATCTTCACCATAACTGGGTGTGTTTTTTCTGATAATTCCCACAAAACTTCAAATAAGAACAGTATAAATAGTTCATTTAAACAGGCAATGTGTGCACATTTGAAAAGAAATATCAAACAACTAACCACTGTTTAATGAAATAATGGGTGCAATCTTCTGGTTTAATAAATGAAAGCTAATCAAATTTTAATAAAGAAAGCTTGGGGCTGTCAGAGCTGTGCGGCCGTGAAGCCTCATTTGCTGAGGAATGTCTCACAGATGCTGCATTCTAAAAATTTACAACAACAGAGCAGCTTTACTGTTTAAAGTCATCTTTATTGTTCTTTAAATGGATTTGAACGCTTTGGCAGAACCAAACAGATCCGGTGTTCTGAGGATTTATGCTGCTACGTCAAAAAGTGCTGCTGCACTGCAAATATATTCCATTACCTGCACCTCGGTGTTGCCATATTGTAGGTAGCTCATTTTAATAGGTGTCAAATATTGACAGAACACAGGCCCTTTGCCTTTTTTTTCTCTGTATATATGCACTTTGTGAGTAACAGGACAGGTTTGTACGGACATCCTCACTGCCCAAAGAGCTTCACTCCTCCTCTTTGGGCCTCTCTGATATTTACAGTCTCCACACACACACACCTGCTCCAGCTGGGTAGCCAGGTTTGACTCCTCACCCTGCTGCTGCTGCTTACTGGCGCAGGCCTCCACCTGACCACTGCACCAATTACATCTTCATAAACAATGAGCGTGCCCAGCTGAGCGGTCTGCTGGTTGTTTAAAGAGCCCTCTCCCTGCTTTCCTCCAGCTCTGCCGGGGCTCACGGCCCCTGCCGCGGCCCCGGCAGCCCACAGTGAGCCTGGGCAGCAGCGTGCAGTTCCTCTCCTGGCATGTTTACAAACACAGACCGCAGGAATCCACCGGTTGCGCCAAAAACTGCGCTGGAGAGGAGAAGCAGAGTAAGACAGAGAGAGAGAGAGAGGGGGAGAGAGGGTGTTGACTGCAGCAGCTGATCACAATCACGTTTGAACCAGCAGTGCTTCAAAACAAGCAACTTTGCGCTGTTTGTTCTTTCCGTCTCTGTTGTCGTTTGGGTGCTGGTTTGGTTTACGGCCGTGTCACTTGTGAGGAAATGGCCTGAGACCACGGCGTAATGAGGGATGCAGAACCACGGCGGGCTGCGGCGGGAAATCTTTGTCACTCATCCTTGAATCATGCGCGCGCGTGGAGATCCTGGCAGTTCCATCAATTTAGCGTGACTGAAACATTGCACCGTGTTAACTCCCTTTGGCACTGGACAAACTCTCCCTTCTGTCTGTAGAAGCGCAGGAGTAAACAGGAGGCCTGCTTCACACACACAAACACACACAAACACACACACACATAAACACATGCACACACACACACACACACACACACACACTGATGCATTCTGGGCATACCGTGGGGCCTGCAGAGGAGTCTGTTCACATGCAATCACCCACACCTCCACACACACGCGTTATCTAAATGGAAAGCTGCTGGTTATGTGTGGTTTATGAAGCTCAATGGGCACATTTAGTGGTGTCAATGGGGGTCAGTAGGTCTGTCCGGTCACCGTCTAACATCTGGAACAAGGTAAAGATTCCCTTTGACTCTCCTGACAGCTAGAGCTCAAATTTGCAGATTTCAGGTGTGGCCTGTTGGGAAAAAAAACATAAACAGAGATGTATGGCGCAGTATGTAGATAGTGAATATCTCAGGGTTCAGGATCAGAGACTTTATAGGGGTCATAAAGACATCACAGCCATTAAATGCGCCAATAACTCATGAAATCATAAAAGGACTGAATTACAACATATTCTCATTGGAATTTAACTGGTTTTGTCACAGCGATGTTTTATTAGTAGGTGTAAAATAGGAGCTGCGTTGAGGGCACGAATACAAAGACAGTCACAGTATATTTTTAAGACTTTGCGGTTTGCACGAGAATACCTCACGATACGCAATCCTGCGGACTTTGGTGCGATCCACGCGATAGGCTGCCACGGCAAGAAGAGGAAGAAGGAAGGAGGAGGGAGGAAAGAAAAAAAAAAGGGAAAAGTTTTGGAGCGGGCCTCTGGTGACGTGCAGGGCCTGCAGGGCGGTGTTCTCAGGCGGAGACACAGTCTGACTGGGGTGTGTGAGAGCCACATCTGGAATAGTAGCGACAGAGAAAGAGTCGAGAAGAGCAAAACCCCGCTGATTCTTTCCCCAACTCTTCACTTCAGCGCTCCTTTTCCACGGACACAAACGTCTCACTTTGCTTTTTTTCTCTCTTGTAAGTCGGACTATTTTGTTGGGAAGCTTTGTTTTAGTCAGGAAAAACTGTGATTTTGTTTTTTAAAAAAACTTCTTTTGACGTACTTCTTCTACTCACACACCAGGACTTCACCCACAGGACTTTGAATGGAATTTGGATTTACTTATACGACGCAAAAAACGCGGTTTAAGTCATAGAAGTTGCGCCTGATTCGCTCTATTAGCGCCAGTCCAGTTAAAAGTACATTGTCTTCTCACTCTGAGAGGAAGCTGTAGGGGTTGGGGCGCACGCATGGCGGCACTACGCTGGAATGTTTTTCATGCAGATGGGTTGAGTGTGTTTTCCAGCATGCATTGATTTAACTGGTCGTGAATCAGTCTCTCACTCACATCGACCTCCACTTGCTTTTCGCAACGCCTTTCTTCATCTGGGTCTTTTTTCTTTCTTTCTTTTTGTAATTGTTTTGCAAACACGAACTCCTTAAATTAATGAGCTGTAATTAAATCATTTGGACTTGTAAATGGATCAGAAGTCCAGTGCTGTGAAATCGACTTGAGAATCGATTTCCACAGCCTGACTTCGACTTTTAAAGTCAACCATGACCGTTTTTTAAGTCCCATCGGGAAGAAATTAAAGTTCCTTCCTTCTTTCTTTCTTACGTGTGTAAGGGGATACTTTCACATTGAGGTAAACATTGCGGTCGGTGCAGAAGTGAGGAAATAGCGCCATCTAGCGTCGAGGAGAGCTGACATTCAGCTTCACGCCCAAAGGAGGGGGTTTGTGGGGTTGTAACTTCATGTGGATTAACTTTATTTTATTTCCTGTTTCAATCCAGATCTACTTGAAAAATGCTGCTCATCCTGCTCGGAGTGCTCATCTTGCACGTCATCACCCTCATTCTTCTCATTGTGTCCACAGCAGCCAGTGTAAGTTACACTTCATATAGTTCAAATCGTGGAAAATGGCAAGTAGAAGGGAGGCATGATGTGAATAAGCTTGTGCAGAGTCCAGATGTTTTAACCATTAAGCACTATTGGTGTTCAGTGTCATAGCCCTGGGCTCAAACTAGTAGCATAGATGCTTCAGTGTATTTAAATGTTTCCTTGTTGTTGTGTTTACCAGGCCTGGTCTGTAGGTGGGGATAGTAGCACAGATCTATGGTACTCTTGCACAACAGTTAATGGAGGCTACCGCTGCGCACCAGCCAGCAATGACGGTTTGTCAGCATTCATAAAACACAAACTAAAACCATATTTTGAGCCTTGACTGTAATTCAAATTAACTGCATGGCCTCTTCAAGCTCTCATTTCTGTTTTTTTGTTTGTTTTTTTCCCCCAGACTGGATCCAGGCAGTTCAGGCCCTCATGATCCTGTCAATACTCTTCTGCTTCTTCTCCCTCATTGCGTTTTTGTATCAGCTGTTCAGACTGGTCAAGGGCGGACGCTTCTTCTTCACAGCCATCTTCCAGATTTTGGCATGTGAGTATGACTTCATCCCAGCTGACCGGTCACACCCTGAACAGATGATGGGGGTGGAGTTGCAAGAGCATCATCATCATCATCATGATCACACCATCATTCTCTTCAGATCCTCCTCACCTCTCCTCTTGTCTCCTCCCTAGGTGTGTTCGTGATGTGCGGGGCGATCATCTACACCGTGATGCATCCGGATAACGGATCCAGCGATCAGTACGGCTACGCCTACGTGCTGGCCTGGGTGGCGTTCCCTCTCTGTCTCATCAGCGGCCTCATTTATATCGTCCTGAGGAAGAAAGAATGAGAGGAAGAGAAGAGGAGAAAAGAAGAGGGGTGGTAATGATGCCCCTAACAACAACATCGCACTGTGCCTACTGCCCACAGACCATAGACTGACATTCCAACAACACAACAAAAGTTCATGTGTCACACTAACGATTGTAAACACAAAATGGAGACATTTATCACTGCTGGGGATCTTTTTTTTTGTTTTTGTTTTTTTTTTCTTTTAGCTGTATTTTGGTATCATACCACATTGAGAAAAAAAAATCAAACCTGTTAGCTTTGTGAATTCCAACAAAGGCTGAATGTCACCACACATTTCCTGTGGTGACTTCAAAATTTTCTCGGTGACATATTGACTTTTGTTGCATGCTGGCACCCAACTTCCACAAATCCATCGCGCGTGGTTACAAAGACGAGAAATCCTGCCTGGCTTCAGTACAAAGATGTACATAGTGTCTGTGGTTTTTAGACATATTTATAACATTTTTACCTACATTTTGTACATAGTGTTGTCAACTTAACATTGTCATGCTCATTTATGTGAGTGATAGAGTTTTTGTCTCTCACAAATCATGCAGCTGTGCCAAAGAGATGTCGCTTCAACTGCCAGAGTGTCAAGCTTTTTAAAATGTTGTCCTTTTTTTTTTGTTTGTTTGTTTTTGAGTGTCAAATGCTTTGAATCGTGTGCCTTACTTAGAATATCTGTGTTCTTCTCGAAGGAAATGAGAAAAAGTCCTCATAAAACAAAAAATAATTGGAAGGTTTTTTTTGATAAACTCATGAAGTTTTTAAGAATTATCTTTGTACTTGATATGCCAAATAAAACTTGTTTTGCATTTTGTAACGTAGTCTTGAAAAATGGTGCTTTTTATCTACTATTCTTGAAATGTATACTTTTGTGTTGCAAGTGTGTCCTGTGATTAATTTGCTTTGTACAAACCTAAGTTTGCATTTTTGTCAGTATTCTTCTAAATAAACCCTTTGAAATTCATTCTACTTACTTTTGCAGAGTCTAGTTTTATGCATATTTCATAGAAGTGGGAATAAATACTGTGCAAATGCAGTATTGATGTGATGTGAGCGCTCATTATTGTTAACAACTTACAGTGAGGTTTTTTTCCTTGTTTTAGTGCAGTGGTCTTACTCTGAATTCACAATAACTGATATATTAATATTAATGTCATATTGTAGTAGTTGTAGTTGTAGTAGTAGTAATATGCTTGAAGCTGAGACTAGCAAATGACAAAAGTACTGAAGACTGACTGTGTTGAAGTCACGCTCAGCTTCTCTTGTAGCTTAATTGTACCAATTAATGGAGGTGTGACACACACAACACTTATTTGATCTGAGATAAAGTCCTATTTTTGATAAATAGCCTTAATTCTGTTTGAATGTCCTTGTTGTGAAATAAAACATTAAAGAAGGGGACAATTGAAGCTTTAATGTAATTAAAGTCACTTCTAATTATTATGATTAATATTATTATTATTGAAAACTGAGATCAAATAGCCTTTTATGCACCATAAATTCATCCAACTATTGATTCCTCATCATCCAGACTGTAAAGAGACAAAATTTTGAGTGTACAATTAGCACCATCTAGCTGCAGTTGGAGGAAATGCTTATCAACTGCCGGAAACTTGGCACCACGTTCAGACATTATTTCAGCAAAACAGAATAAATCAAAGAATCCAGTTTAATGTGGTTCAGGAAAAAATAGCATCATCACCATTTTTGTGAAGAAAAGTGAAACAGATTTCTAAAAATATCATATTTGGATTACTGGCTGCTCATAGTAATTTGAAATTTCTCATAAAAGACGCAGATGTTTCTCTATGGCTGAGAAGATTCCCAGACAGATTCTCCCTTAATCTTTAATTCATCACATATTTAACCCACTAATTCAATGCTAATTACTCAGATCTAACTACAGTCCAAGTGCCTCTCTATTATATGTTGTTTTAAAATAACTACTGCAAGAATTAACCCATTAGATGCCAGCACAAGAGTTATTCATGGGTGCCAGTATTATAACTATAGTTTTATAAGGTGAGAAGGACGTTTAGATCCTTAAGTAAAAAAAGCAATACAACAGTGTACAAATAAAAGTCCAGAACTGAAATTACATACAAAGTTCTTAAAGTAGGTAATAATTATTCATAATAGCCCATTTTACAATAGTATATGAGTTAATTGTATATATTTATTCTTATTAATGGTGCATTCATTTATAAGCATCACTAATGCAGCTGGGAAAAATGGCACAGATTTCTTTATCTGTAGTTATTTTCTGAGTTGTATTTTGCATTAATAATCTGAATCAAAGCAATAAATTAGAAAGAAAAGTAACTATTAATTAAAACTGCATAATAAATGTAGTGGAGTAAAGTACAATACTTTCAAAATGAAGTGGAGTGCTAGTATTAAGTAACATAAAATGGAAATTAATATTATACCTTAAAATATTTTAGGTGTAATACCTAAAATTGCTCTTATGTATGGTACTTGAGCATATGAGCTTGTTCTGTTACATTCTGCCACTGACATAATTTTGTAGGTTTAAAGACCAAAAAAAATTGTGCTTTAACCTCCATAAAGCAGCCAAATATTCAGCAAGTGAATGGGAAGAAGACAACACCACAATACTTTTACTATTCTATTACTTATAATTCCACTAGGTGGTGACAGCAACTCACTTTTCTGTCATTGATTTTCTCTGGAGCTCCTCTTTTTCAAGGTTTTCAAATGTAAAAAAATAAATATAGATAAATATCTAAAAACTAGAATCATATGTTTTAAAATATACTGCTGTCTCACTCATGTTGGGGAAGACACATTTCCCCACTCTGTTTGCTGTTTAAAGCACACAATGCTGAGGAAACATGACACTAATCTTCTCTCGTTCTCCCTCTCAGAAGTTGGCACCGCAGTGGATTATTGAAATAGGATTCTGCCTTTGATCAAAAGCAGTTTTTAGATGTCTTATACTTAACATCAAAAACAAAGTTTATAGCTGCCAGCTCTCAAATCTACAAAACTACTGCACAGTGTGCACATTATGTTTAACTGCAAAACAGCAGCTAAATGTTGCTAAATGTTCTGACACCTTCTGACAAGTGATGGTTGCACTTCTAAGAGAAAAAACATTATTTTCAGAGTCTGCATGTGCACAAAGCTTTATACTGTTAATTAATCTTACCCTCCTTTTTGATTTCAAAGTGCTTGAAAAAATATGTCTTATGAGTAAATTATATAGTATACAAAGGGTGATTGATGAACTGACGAGGGAGTTAAGTTAGCTTAGTTAGAGGCTAGTTAGCATGTTTATTTTTCAAGAGTCTTATCATACATGTTAACAGTCCAGCATTCACACAGCTACAGGTCCTCTCTTTGCAGAAGTCAGCATCTCAGACCTTCAGCTAGTGGTCCACAGTAGCAATGACATCATCCCTGTCAAAACTGGTGATCACTGAGCTGTTTCTTCATCTCGCTGAGGAGGTGATGGAATGAGGGTGTCAAATCAGGTGAACAAGGAGAGTGTTGGAAAAGAGCTCAATTCTGCATTCCTGAGTGAATGCACAAAGGTCAGTGTTGTCTTGCAAGTTTTAATGAACCGAAAGAGAGATGAAACCAATATATGTGCTTCAAACTTTCATGCATAGTCACTAAAAGGGTGATTGTTGAACTGCACATGCATGCAACAAGAGCTGTGTGCGTCATTTGCTTCTACTTCTGGCCAAAAAATTATCAACCGCCTCTTCTATTATATTTATTATGTCTGAAGCTTTTTTTAAGTCAGTTGCATTAAACTATTTTTTAAACATTATTGGAAACAAGCTGATCAGACCCTAAATGCAGATTTAATGTTGTTTTGTTGTGATACCGATGCTCTGTAAAAGTAACACGTCAGTTTAAAGTTTTTTTCGTGATCAGAGGATCTTCAGACTGCAGACGGTTTCACAGAAAAAAAAAAAAAAAACAGCAGCAGCGATGAAAGATAAACACCAACCTTTTTTAAACTGCCTACCAGACGCCATGATGCAATCACCATTAGTTCACATACTACCCATCACCATCTGTGCACACACTTGTATGCATGTGTGCACGCCTGCAGAACACTATGCGGGGAAACAGAATTCACCTCACACACACACACACGCACAAAGTTTAGTATCATATGCAGCCTGTGTGTGTTATACAAACTGACTATTTCTGCTAAAATATGCAGACAGGATTGAGAGCTCATCCTCAGGTTTGTTGGTTCGAAGACTTCCTCCTGACTTCATCAGTCCTGACACAAAAGAGAGGCCAGTTAATGCTGCTCCGGTAAAAAGTCCCTGGGCATACAGATAACATATTGGAGATGTCAAGAAAACTCCGGAGGCCTATAATGGCCTCACAGCTCCATTTCAAACGTGGTTAACCTTAGGGGTTATTTATCACTGAAAAGGTCACCGGAGGGCACTTAGTATTTACTGCAGGACATGCGGGATGGGGGGAGAGGGGACCGAGAGGAAGCCACCCTCGTAACCATCCACTTGGTGCTTATTTCAGTGGCTGTATACACACATCAACATGGTTAAGCTGCGTGATTAAAACCAGGATATTTTTCTGACACGTCTGACTCTTTTTCAGTGCTAAACTGTTGCAAAACAACAGCCAAGGACATCTACACGTCACAGCCAAGTGCTTCCTTGGCATCCCAGGAACACATCAGGATCATTTCCATAAGTCTACGGTTGGGAATTTCTCTAGTGAGCCAGTAATGGTCTTGAAGCAGCACACACAATGGGCTGCAGCCAGCTGATGGGTCTCTGAATAGGATATGTGAGGACTTCAGAGGAGGCTGCAGCCCTCCTCTCTTCTTTCTTTTTGAGATTTGTTGCCTTTTTATCCACAGTGTCTGTGTCCCGGAACAAACCCCGGAGCCTTCAGATGTAGTTAAACGATAGAGAAAATGGGCAATCCCACTTTATTCAGAGCTGTTTTTCATCACGCCCATAAATCTCTGAGAAATCAAAGACCATCTTATGCCCGCCCCTCTTCTGTCTTTTTGTCTTGCTAATACACATTAGAGTGCGGCTGGCTGCCCACTTTGACGGCAGCCTGGACAGGATCTGGGCAAAGTTGCAAATGTGGAACCTGGAGGCACCTTTGACCCATGACCCCTGCCGTTAAATCTTACCACAAGCGTCCGCCTCAGACCCCTGCCATGCAGAGGAATCTCTCAGCTCCATTTCCTGCCTAAAACTACCTTAAAAAACTCACAGGGAGACATGAAGATATATGGGATAAAGATGACAGGGGGACAAGATAAGAATAGTTGTTTTCAAATAAAAACGTCTTTCACGCTCATCACCACAAATTCACATGATTGCACATGCATACAACGACAATGCTAACTCACAAACATACCCAAACCAACATAAATGCATTTTATCTAAATTATGAGTGAAGACGTCGCACAAACACGACATCATACATTCCTTATAGTCTTTAAAGCATGGGCACTAATGTCAGGAGCAACTGAGGCAGAAACATTTCAACACTGCATATGAGATGATGAAAAAAAAAGGAGGTATTTCCAGCAAAGTTTCAGATTAAACTTTAAAAAGTACCACCACAATGTGCATTCACTCATCCCAAGTGACCCTGAATAATATTTGATTCAAAACATCATTCCTGTAACTTGAGACTTAATTAAAACACTGTGTTGTTAATAATTTAGTGCCAGCAGCAAGTTTCAACCAGTGATCGTTGTTAAGAAGTGAGGTGGTTACATGGTAGGGGAAAAAAAAAAAAAAAAGAGGAGGAAAAAAAAATCAATTATTCACTGCTATTTTTACGCACATTAAATCTGATTCCATAAATATCAGGGAGGGATTTGGGAAGCAGCGCTAACATTTGGTGCTGCAGTATGGTCTTCCCCGTCATGTTTTTGTCTGTCTGTTCTTCTGTCTAGCTCTCTCTCACACACGCACAAACACACAAACACACAAACAAACACAAACACACACATATACCTGCATACTCAAGACACATTTAAAAGCTGTGTGGCCACTATCCAGCAACAAAGACCCTCTAATTCAGCCCTGGCGGCTAACAAGGGTTTCTATATTAGTGTGACGAGGCTACTGAGGCAAACATTTCTTCTTTAATTATACAATAGTGAGTCAGAGAGTCAGAGAGTGTCTTTCTGCTCTCTGGTGTTTCAGGCTTGAGCAGAGGCTCCTGCAAATTAAAGAGCAGTGTGACAGTGCAGGATGCAGCGTTGTGGGGAAACATGGAGCAGCGACGGTTAAACGACTCCTGATCCATTTATGGGCTACAAATATGCTTCCCCACACTTGAGTTAGAGATGAAACTATGCAGATAATTTAAGAGAGC
This sequence comes from Acanthurus leucopareius, assembly GCA_029814765.1. Taxonomy (NCBI): domain Eukaryota; kingdom Metazoa; phylum Chordata; class Actinopteri; order Acanthuriformes; family Acanthuridae; genus Acanthurus; species Acanthurus leucopareius. The sequence continues at coordinate 9,167,225 of JAQMCX010000021.1, read as the reverse complement.
TTGTGAGAGCTTGCACATACAGGAGATAATTACAAACAAAGATGACACAAAAAATGATTTTGAAACAGTCTATTGCTGAAATCTAAGGTAAAAGATTCTCCTCTGATCACATGTAAATGAATCACCCAAATGGATGATGTCTAATATATTTGATCATAATTTCATTTAATTGTTTCATCGCTGCAACATAAGTCTCTTTTTTAATGTGAGGCGACTGCTTGCGTCGTCGGAGGGTGCAGAGAGAAATGTTTTTGTTCAGTGTTAGTATCAGCATTAGTGTCTTTATGTGGGTTATGTGACTGCAGCACATGAATAATTCCTCGTAGATTTAACTGAATCAATTTAAGTCAACTCAGAACACAATTTTGGTGCACATAAATCACAATTATGAGATTTTTCAGATATACAGAATACCCCAAATCCATCCATACATTTATATATTCACACATACGCACATGCACATACATACATCCATGGATCCAATTACAGCCCCTTATCTGTCATTGGGTCACATAAGCCTTGGCGGCGGATGTGATATCTCCTGGCAGATCAAATGAAGGATGGCGGTCGTGGCCTAATTGAGGGGTCAAACTGAAGTAGCTGTGTTATTTCAACCTCACTGACCCTGGCCGGTGGCCTCCGAGTCCCCAGTGGATTTAAGAGTGGATGGGGAGTCGAGACAAGAGACAAGCCAAGACGGTAGGTGCTTGGAGTGTGGGTGCCTTTGTTTGTCTTCCCAGCCTCCAAACGGTCCTCTGGGTGACTGATGATTCAGAGTCCTGGTGGCTGCTGAAATCTTGCTAGAATTACACCTTTAGCAAACACTCCTCTGCCCAAAGTTCAGTAAACACGAAAGGGGGAGGGGGGGAATGCTGCTGCTTACACCAGCTAAAAGCTGCAGATAGCCCAGAAGTTGCCAGTTCCCAGACATTATCTGCACAAACAGAAAGCCAGAGTCTGTGCCAGGATACCTGTCTTATCTGTCTGTCTCTGTTGCCAGTCTGGTTGGCTGGCTGGTTCTTTAGCAGTAAATTCCCCTGAATCACCTGCATCCTCTGATATGAAGCAACGGCCTGTTTCCTGCCTCTTTCTCTTCACCTCCAACTCACTACAAACCAGGCTAAGTTTACACCAGCCTCATTAGTCATCAACTGAAACATGGCTGAAGCCTAAATATCCTTCTGCAAAAGTTTCCCTGTGGTTTTGTTTTGCAGCTGCAAATTTGTTAATGGCCAAGTCTACTTAAAGCATTCAGACCACCCCGTGAACTACAAGCTTTGTTATTATGTGTTTCAATTGCTTCTATGTTTTATCTCGAAATGACTGTCCAGGACTCAATTTAACCACTAAAAAAGAATTCTAATGACAATTAAAAGGTCAAATTAAAAGGTATAAATCCCATGTTATATACTATCTGATTGTGGTTTGAAGTAGCAGTGAAGACTTCCCCTAAAATTCAAGTTTAAGAATGTATGTTTAAGAATTTTCCAATTTAGGCCATAAAAAGTGTTGATATATTAGAGACTAGACAATGTAAGCAACACTGAGGCCAGAAAACCCTTTTAAAGCTGCTGGCATAAACCTGTAAACACTGAAGGACCTCAGTTGTAAGCAGCCAGTGGAAATCTTGTTATGCCAATAGTTAACCCTGTCAGTGAGAACGTTCACACACCTAAACATTAAGACAGACGAAGAGAGAGACAACGAGATGTCTGCCCAGAGCTCGGACTCCCAGATTCAGATGGGGTTAATAGGTTTCCCTAAACATCTGCGTAGTGCAAATATTGACAGTGACTCCATAGTCTCTCCTCTAACGACCTGGTCCACGTCCGATCTCACAAACTAAAGAGCCCGAACAGCTGCTCTGTGATTGCTTTACTTTGTGTCCTGAGCAAATCCAGATCAGTCCAGATGTATTAAGACCCATATCTGTAATAATTACCCAGACCGCCCACAGCAGAGACCGGAGATTTAGAGAGAGACGCATTATGAAAGTAAAGCTACACAGAGATGGATACACATCATATTACTTCATCATGCATCACTTTGGAACAATCTGAATTTAATGAGAAGCAAGAAACAATATCTCCTCTTATTACATCTTTTCAATAGATAATAATGTTATTACGTCTGGGGTGGGACATTATTTAATTATGTGAATGATGCAAACTCAATTCAAACACTATGTAATCGGGTAACAAGTCTAATTTTAAACATTTTAGCAAGTTATCTTGAAATTTAAGATCAGGACAACAATGCGACAGAGACGATTGTGTAACTTAATTAGTTTTACATTTCACATATTAGAATCACAATTAGAATTACATATTGGAGTAATTAAAAGTCAAGTATAATCCAAAATTTATTCAAAGCTCCTTAGAGAAGCGGTTTGTTGGAAACCGCTGCTTTGCCTTAGAGATGTTTCTTTCTGCTCCTTTTGCAGGCAACACATTTTCTATTATGCTTCTTGTGTCAAAAAAAAAAAACAGTTAACTGGGAAGAGCCAGGTTAATTCAAGAATCTTTGCGAGCCTCTTACTCACTTCCTCACTGATGGTGTCAGGCAGAAAAAAGCGCCCCAGGCCCACACAAGGGCTGTGAACCCTATAAATGTGTTTTGGAAAAAGCCTGAACCGGTGAGTGAATTGTGGTTAAGTGAGAAAACACTTAAACACTTAAAAAATGACACTCCTAAAAACAGGAACACCTTCTGCACAGCTGGTATGAACTTTAAAACTGCCTGATGCAGCTCTGGCTACTGGTTAATGTGGCTTTTTTCTCTCCATCTGAAAACATCTGTTATTTATAAAAAAAAAAAGAAACAGAGAAAAAGGGATAAAAATAGACAGAGTTGAACTGATAAAATGCAATTCTATCCTGCAAACAAAACCATGCTTCACTTGATTGCTGATTTCTCAAGTGTGTCAGGACTTCAAAAGGAATTGGCATTCTCTGGATATTTTACAAAGCCTCAAGTGGCTATGGCAAACAATGGTGATCATTAGCCATATCAAAAAGAGCATGGACTAATGAGCCAGTTAACCTTTCAACCTGCAGACACAGGGCTCCTGATTGGCCAAAGGAGGTCAGGCATGAAGCTTTGTGTCACAATCAAACCTGCATGGACCTTTGAGGACAATCATCCATCTTCTTCTGTTTATTTTTCTGCAACAAAGGCTGCATTTGGTTCAAGCATACACATGCTTTCACAGAGCTTTATGAAACATGGCACAACCACGGTAAGCCCAAATGATAAACTTTATATAACACATACATGCATCTATTTAACAGTGAGCTGTGTGATGGAGAGATTTGTTGTTGTCTGATAGCTACTCAGTGCCGGTTCTTTTTTTTGCCCAGCATGGTTTTCAGATGTCCTTAAAAGCAGATAAACATTGTAATTGCTTCCTGCTTAGTTAGCAGCAGAAAATGATGGCTGTCAGAGCCTTGACCCTTTTGCTACTTGCATTTAAAAGAAGCTTAACCTGCATACCTTCCACTGAATCATCCAGGAAAATAAGTCTGCTTCTCTGCCACTCCGTGCAGTGCAGACATATGACTCAGTGCTAAAAGCATATAGCGTTAATGTCTTCTGTTAACCATTGTTAGCTAAACACCTCCGTGCAATTACCTATTTGCTGCATAAAAATAAGAGCACTTAATGGAAAAAATCTAAATATGTCAAAATGATATCACTCTGACAGAGGTAACAAGTGCTTTTACAGCTCCAGTTGCACCTTGGGCGTGCACATGCACTGTATTCAGACTTTTCCATCTGTGGCTGTCAAGGTGTCAAGAAGCAGGAGAAGAAGGCGTTCACTCCCCCCCTCTGACATATGACCAGTGCTGGAGCAAACATCCAAACTACTGGGTCATAAAAAGCAGGATTCATGGGAGGAAGCTTTGGGTTAGCCAGGGGTAAGATGAGAATTTGTTCCCTGTAAAGCCGGCGGTGGAGCCCAGCGGTCAAGAACTGACTTGATATGGCCTCAAAGCCGTACATCATCCCCCGAAGCACAGCAAACAGCAAGCATTTATCATGGGTCATGTTAAGCACTTCATTTTGTTCAAAACCTTTCACTTTCCCCCTCAAAACCACCCGCTTGAAAACATAATGTGACATGAAAAGTGGCCACATAAAGAACAACACGGTGCAGCAAAACATATTGATGAGAGCAGTCACTTCTTTCCTCAGTGCCAGTTAATCAGAAAGGCCCATCGATTTTCAATGTGTGATAGGAGGACCACGTAAGGCCGAGACTGTAAGTCACGCGTTCCTACCTCTGCCCCTTATTTCCCACTTGTACAGCAGGCATCGTAAATCTGATCCGGCCATAAAACTCAACATTTACTGAGTCACTAACACATTTCCTCTGCACACACACGGGTTAAAATCTCATCCTTATGAAGACTATTATTAATACGAGCTTGACACAGACTCATAAAACCTCCCATTAATGTCCGAAATAACCTCTCAATTAAAAAACAAGCAGAGTGCATGTATTAGTTGCACAGTAGCTTCAGATGCGAACACAAATACACTAAGCCCGTCGCCACATCTAATGTCCAGTGTGTGTGTGTGTGTGTGTGGCCGCTGCCCAGCCAGATGTCTGGACCACAGTGGCCTCGTGTTAAGCCTGCAAGGGGTTTCCAAGGTCCAATTCAACCGCTGTTGAAGATGAGTGGTGAGACCAGCTGACCAACCCTGATGGCTGTGGCTCACCAAAGTCTGTGTGATCTGAGTGCAGCCTGCTAAAAACACTGTGAGGCAGGATGTTGCAGGATGCCTGCTGTGGGAAAAGTTAATTCAATCATATGATGACATAGTGCACAAGAAATGTTCTCACACAGGTTTTTCGCCTGTTTTTCTTTCCAGCCAGAAGGTAATTCTTGCAGATCATTTCTAATTTTGGAAATGTTTAAATTCTAAGGGTTTGTTTGATTTCAAATTATACAGAGAAAATAACTTGCAGTCACCCTCACCCTGCAAAAAAAAAATGTGTTTTGCTTTTTGTTACATGGATGTTTGACCCTCTTTGTGCAGAATGATGTATGTGCTCAGTTTGACACGTGAAGGCTGTTTTCACATCCATCTGATGAACAAGAAAACTTTCTCCGTGCTAACCTTGTTCCAGAGTTTTAAATGTGCAAAGAAGCAGGATTTTGTTACATTACAACTAGTCTGGAAGCCAAACTTGGTCCATTACTGAGCTCATACAAGTGAGATGTCAAAACACAAGGATTCCTGTGCAGCAACGCAGCAGCATGACAGTCTGGGAAATAGTTAGGAAAATTAATTGATGTAATTTGTGTATTTGAACATGAATTTCCCATTTTCATGACACTCAGCGTGGTTTTTAAACATATATTTCAATTGGAAATACTGGTGCCTGCATCATATTTCTTTGTCTTATTGAAAGGACCTCATTGAAACTCTGTGTCCATTTGTTTAACTTTAAAAAATGTTATATGTTGACATAGTTCAATAAGAGAGAAGAAATTGTTGTAAATTCTGACAAGGTAACTGTGTTTTTTTAGTAGAGAAGCCATGTATTCAACAAAAAGTACTGCAGAAAGTCTATATCTGTTTTATTTATGTTGCAGAACACGTCTGCGGTCAGTCGTAATTGGGTTACATTAATCTTAAATTTGAACCCTTTTGAAGACATAAAGGAGGTATGGCTGAAAAAGAATACACAAACAAATTACAATATTGTTAAATTAAAAACAGCTCATTAAATCTCATCAGCAAAAATGTAAAAATATGTGTTTGCTATACAAATTCATACTTCTATCATTATATATTCCATGAATCCCTAATTTGAGCCCCACATAGTATCTACTGTGATGTGTGAACCATGGGCTTTTGCTTTGACATGGATTTGTGTTGGGTGTTGAGATAACCAGTGATGACGAGGACAAGAGCAGTGAAGCCATGTCAGCTATTATACTGTCTTCAATTTAAATTAAGAAATTGTTGGGGTGCACTTGCTTCCTGTCTTAAGAAGCTTTTGGAGAGATTAATTGTTTCAGACCAGGCTCTTACAATGTAGGTCAGATATTGAGCTTTATTTCAGTCTGCTCATTATTTGCTGGAGGAAAGAGAGAGAGAGAGAGAGAGAGAGCAGAGGAGAAGAGAGGAGAAGAGGAAAAAAGCCTGTTGAAAGAAGCCAAGTGCCTCTGAACCTTCTGAGCTATAGTCATGCCGTCTCTGGGTGGAAGCTGCATTCTTGATGAGCTACAAGCCATTTCTCAAAGTTCGTAGGGCATGAAGCCATCTTTAAAGCTGACAGCCCTTTGATCCTGCGGTTTGCCGTGATTTGTTTCTGATTAATGTGGAATTTTGTCCTCTCATTCATGTGGATGTGTCCCCCTCCTATTAACACACACACACACACAAACACAGGCACGCACGCGTACACGCACTCATCCTAACTCTGCTTCAACACAGTCACACAGCGCTGACAGACCAAATGCGCGAGACGCCAACACACAGCTGACTCCGAAATAACAGCATCCCGGCGCTGCAGGGAACACAGCCTGTCTTCATCTGGTTGGAAAACAAGGAAAGAGAAATGTCACCCCGAGGGCCAAATGTAAGAAAATAAAAAAATAAAAAAAACATGGGGAAAGAATTTTCTAAATAACGGATTAGTAACTATCATACTACTGGAAAGTGGTTTAACTGATAATTTACTGCACAGGGCATGATACATTGCAGTAGAAGCCAGGCCACAGTAAACAGAGGATGTTCCAGGTGAAATAATAGATCATTACCTTTCATTTTATTTGCTTTTAGTCATAAAATACACTCTCACCGAGCCAAGAGAAAATACAAAATGTCAATACATTCGTAAACTCCTTATGTCTCTAACCACAGCAGACTGTTTGAACTCCATACCCTGTACGCTGTAAGGAAGTGGAAACTTTTTCTGACACAGCATTCCTGATTCTGACCTGAAGGTGGCATCCATCAATGTTCTCACTGCTCGTCCTGGTCAGTGTTGTTGTGAAAAATAAAAAGCGAACGGACAGCTTCTTCCAGTTACTCCTGAAGGATCCTCAGGCCCTGTCAGACAAACTGGGAGATTAAAGGGGTAATGTGTAAAAATGATAGATGGCAGCAAATCACCAGAGGAACCGCCAACGGCCGCTCTGTATACTCTTTGCTGTAGTTCTCTTTTGTTGCGGCCAGTAGCTGTTGTTAGCTTGCTAGCTCAGTCAACCATGCAGCCAGTGGCCCTATTAGCCGATCTGGCTGTCTTGACTTAGAGCTTGGAACAACAGAAGTTGTTGGTGTTCATACTGAAGGCAATAGAACTGGACTCTTCAACATCCCAGAGAACAGCCAGACCAGAACCAATTGAGGCCAGTTGGACATCAGTAATAACAGCACCAAAGTGATTTAGAGGGGCTCTAGACTGGACACCTTGGGGGGGGGGGGGACGTAGAGCATAGTCAGGCATCAACAAACATATATCTGAGTTATACTTTGTCTTGACAAAAACATCATTGGTGACACTTAAGAGCGGAAAAACAATCCAAGATGGTTTTAAGAGGTTCTTTTTCTTTGTTATGAGTGTGTTTTACATTAACAAGAGAATTAAGCTTGAGACAGGACGAGCTGGGACTAACTGCTTAGCGTGCTATCTACAACAAAATACAACAGACATCAGAACCTTGTTTCTGCGCATTCTGTTTATAATATAGGTTTATTTTTCATCATTTAAACCTTAATTTTAGCCATATGTTATAAATTGCTCCTTTAAAGCTGTATGCAGGTGCTTTGTATGTAAAAATGAAAACTAAACTGAATAACAAGTCCACCTCATATGCCTTAAGCGCATCCTCTGTCTCCATTCAAGTGGCTGTACCTACATCTTCAAACGGAGGTGTCCAAGTGTCCATATCAGCTCAGCTGGCTCCTTTCAATCTGTAGAAGGACGAGGAGGGGTTTTTTTTCCCCCCAGCTGTTGAGCTTTTTCATCACTCGGTGTATGACCAGCCACCCTGCAGAGAAACTCATCTCCAGTTGGGAAAGCTACTCTCCCTTGAAGTTCACATCAGACTTTGAGGTTGTGGTCCTCATTGTGATGAAGGTCATGATCCAATTAAACCAAAATGACATCATCTGCAACTAGTAGAGATGTCGGTCCAGTGACACCACACCAAAAACTCTCCAGACCTCGTCTGCTTATTCAAATGATCTCCATTATGTAACGTTAAAAAACCTGTTGGTGACAAGGCACACCCTCACTGGGGAACATGTTTTAAAGCAAAAGCCAATAGAGGCTAAAATATCTGAATTGTAAAGGATATTTTATCCAGAGAGAAAGCCTCACAAAACCAGTTTAATGTGTAAATTTGAAAAAAAATTGATGTCAAAGTTAGCTCACAATCATGAAATATTATTATTATGAGAAATGAGTCAGACAAAAAGGCCACATGCAGCCTATTCTCTGAGTGTAATGTAGTCATTACAATGATAAAACTAACTGTAATGCTGCAGAAGTAATTGAATTAGTCTGCCTTGTCTCTCCTAATATAGAGACTCCCAGTCGTATGAGTCATGGGTCACTGGTTGGTGGAAATGCTTTATGAAGTAACCAGAGTAACACAAACTGTTTAAACTGTGTGAAGTTAATAACTGCATGTAGCAGGGGTTGCGTACCAGCGGCGTAAATGCGGGATGACATCTATCCAAAGTGTGTGTTTGCTCTTGTATGTGTGTGTGTGTGTGTGTGTGTGTGTGTGAGTGTGTTTAAGAAATGAGGACACGAGTTAGAAAGCTGAACCACCCATCCACCCACCCATATTAATATCCCTCCCACCCTTTCCTCTCTGTGGGCTGTTGAAGGTTGCAGCAGCGGCCAAGTCAGGAGAGCCGGAGCTGGGCAGGGAGCAGGATCGAACGGGTGGTCGTCTGCGAGCCTGCTCTATAAAACATTTCTGTACATGAGGTTAGGAAATATCCTTGGCCTTGAGCTAAAGGGTTTTTTCTGTTAAATCTAATACGTGGTTATCCAACTATTTACTTTTGTTCTCCATCCTTCAGGAGCCATTCTATAATCCTTTTAATCTTCTTACTATAACAGTGCAACACAAGAGCGACCTTTTGTCTATTAGAAGAACTAATTATTAGTTTTATTTATTTTTATCAATATGTTTCATTGATTTATGTTACCTCAAGCTATAAATTAAGTGGAGAAACATTACATGAAAGAGAAGGAACAGTAATGGAGCACATATAGTCATAGTAATGCCTGTCAGTGTCAGTGTCAGTGTCAGATAAGTTTCTGTTGGAGAAATCCTAATCTGAGGATGCCAATCATCACTGTGAAATACAACCAACAAATTTTTATTTGTTGGTTGTATTTTACAGGGACAGTGTACATTAATTAGCACATATGCATCAGTTTTAGCAAAAAGGCTCTTTTTCATCTGTGGTCCTGGAAAAGATGTCACAAAGTCACTCTTAAAAACTGAACATGATATTAAAACTACAAATTTAATGAAATCATTTAAAAGAAATAAGAACAATAATAAAAAGAAAGGAGGACATTAAAGTCAATAAAACATCATTGTGGATAGCTGTTATTGCTAGGATGGCGTTTCATAGTTCTGATAGCTTTAACAGAGAAAGAACTGACTGAAAGCACTTTTTTTTCTGAGAAGAATAATGCAATCCCTTCTCCTGCCCCCCGTGTAAACTGATAGGTTGTTTTTCTGTTGACAAACTGCCTTAGCGGAGCAGAAGTTGAGCCATACATTGTATGTTGTGTGCAGAGAGTACAGCAGCGTGCCCTCTATGTAGCAAGGCAGAATGTATGGGCATGCAGGTCCGGTGATCTGACTTTTACACTGGACTCGTGTTCCAACAGAGACTTGCAGTTAAATTTTATCAACTGCAACTATAGTTTTTCCCCAACCTCAGCTATGGTAAGTAGTTGAGTTTTCTGACCCTAACTATACATTAACAATAGATTATTTGCCGTAACCACATACTGTCCATGTACATATATTGTCACAAGTGAGAATGAGTTGTTAAAAAGTTTGCATTGAATGTCATCCAGGATTTTGTAGAATTGTGGACGACAATAACCTCTCAAACATAAGCCTGTTTTTCAATTTTCTTTTTTTCTTTTTTATCCACACAGGCCGACTTTATAGTCATAACATGCCTACAGCAGGCACGCCATACTGTTATTGTTATTTTAAGGATATGTTGGCTGCTCAGAAATGCCACTATTTTGCTTGTGAGTGTTTTACATGTTCAAGGATTTCTTTATGCAGTTTGTGTCCAGAGGGTTAATGAGACAGAAGTCAACCAGAACAGACTGAAAACAATGACGAACTGTGTGCGAGTGCCAACAATAACCCGAAATTATGTGTGTGTTCTGCAAGCCAAACATCTCATTTGCCTCACAATGAAGGAATATTAGTGGAGCGAGGATAGGTAAACCACTGAGAGGGATGGAAATGTTTAGAGCCGTGAGGAGCCAGGCTAAAAAACAGAAATTATGGTGTTTTTTTTTTTGCTTATTTATCAATTAACATAATGTCATATTATTGGGAAAGTCAAAAGGGTTAATGCTGTGTCTAAAATACTGGTAAAATCAGTTATTTCTGACATGGAGAGATAAACGTAAGTGTTTTTGACCCTTTGTATAGGCTCTGACAGGTGAGAAGAGATTTTGGTGTATGTGTACAAAAGATCGCTGTTAGTTTAGATTGGAGGCATTTGACTGAAACAAACCTTGATGGGTCTCGAGCCTCACCTTCTAAAACTAATACAGCAGCACTCAGCAACGCAGCTGACACGGATGTAACACTCACTCAGTGGAAAGTAAAATAGAAGGTGACATGGGAAGGAAAACAACAGAACAAAGACAGTTTATGCCCTAAAGATGGGCGGATGACCCAGATTAAGATCGTTTTTTGTGGTGAGGGCTGGAATTTTTCCATACTGCCATACAGAGTTCCTGTCACAATCATCAAAAAAGAGGGAGAATCTTGATTGTGCACCTCTTTATTCCCAAAAATTTGAGTCAGCATTGATGGCAAACCAGTGAACAATAAATCTGCCAACTCTGTGAACACTAAGAATGTTGACAACAATGTAGAAAAACATCCAGCAACACTCGTGTTTGATTTTGTACAGAGTTTCTATATGTTGTGTGCCAATGACTGTGTTGTAGAGAGAACCTCAGAGAAGTTTCTATTGTAGTTCCTCAACATAACTTCGACCAGCTGGTGTGCACCCACAGAATGGAAAAACTGGGCTTTGGGGTTCAGTCTGTTGTCTCACAATTTGACTTAATGGAAGTCCATCAAAGAGAAATGCAGCAGAGAGTTAAGTTTTGAATGAATTACAGTATAATTACTGAGGATTTTAAATGTGGTGCATGATGCATCTCAGGCTCGGTTGGAGGGAGAGAGGATGAAAAAAGCTGGAGATACAGGGCAGATTCCTGGTAGTTTTGTGGAACTCGATTTGGGACACATTCTTCTGGCAGATCTGCTGTTGGGTTGAATTGATGGTTGGAGTTTTTGAAAAAAAAAACATGCAGACGAACCATCAGAATCCATGTTTCTCTAATATGATCATCATGTTTCGCTTTGCTGCCTGGTTTTGAGTCGGAGCAACAACTTCTTGTGTAAAAAAGAGCAAACACAGCGGAGGAGAGAGAAATGAGAGCTTGTCATCTCGGTGACAATGAGTGACAGCAGTCCCTCGATGCCATGGCAACACAAGGAATCCTACTCAATAGAGCCGTGACGAATTGGGACCTTGCTGTTTGCGGCTTTCCATCTGAGGACGGCGGAGGGAGGGAGATCAAGGACAGGAGTCATTCAGATCAGGACGGGTTCGCAAGCTTTATGTGAGAAATGAAATTTGATAGCAAGAGTGGATTTTTACGGGGAATCAATTTAGGGTCAGCTATTATGGGTCTTTACCACAATTTAGTTGAAAGTGTGAAACGAGGCAAGGAAAAGTGGCATGTATATCATTTTAGCAGCCCGCTCTGGTTTTTAATGGCCTCTATGGAGTGTGTTGGCTTCGGAGTGTGCTAGGCCATGTGCAGACCATAAGAACTACATTTGTGCTGCAACATTGACTGAGAGGGAAAAATCAAGTACGATCCACAAAGTTGGTCAAAGTGTTCTTTAATTCAATTAATTAATTCAATCATGGAAGATGAAAAACATTTAAAAAATGATCAAGAAATTAGATTCGCATTACTGTGACACTAGCTCATAAATTAGGATCCTTCTGGTGGGATGAATAATTTCCATAGGATGCAGGCTGTCATCACCCACAGACCCGTAGTGAAGGTTAGTATCTGTTATTTATGGTAGTTTTACTCAGAACTCGTTAAAATGTCTGCTGCAATTTACCCTTTTTTTGCTTGGCACACTCCTCGGCTCATCTCTGTGTTTAAGACTTTCTCTCCATGCATAAAGTGAAGAAAGGAAGAAAAACTTTTAAATCAATCCAAGGACAGAAGACTTATCTTTGGTCTGGTTCTCTTGTCCACCTCAAAAAGAGAGCAGTGCGCATTTTTATCATAATGCACACAAAAAAATGAAAAAAAAAAAAATCGATCCATTTGTTTAATTTTTCTGTTCCCCAGACTAAATAAAAGAATTGAATGAATGCATGAGAGGAACCAAAACCCAGTGTGAAGGCTCTTCAGATGCCAAGATACTGTTAAGTTGTTTATATTCCTTTTCAGGGGAGAATTTACAACTCAAAGCAGCAAACATTTTCTCCTTGTCTCAACAACTGTGAGATAATAGAATCGCTTCAATGCTACACTACAGCAATTACACCCTGAATGAGCACTTTCACATGTTTCATTTAAGGAAGTGACAGCTTCAGATAGCACGAATAATTGTTGAATGATAGATTTTGTTTCCCGTTTCTGTCATTTATAATCACCTGCAACTGGTGCAGCCTTGAAGCTCACAGAAAATTAGCACTAAAAAAAACAAATAGTGAAGAAAAGAGATGTGATGTGTTTCTAGGGAGAGGAGATAAACAAAGTCTGGAGCAGGGCCTATCTTGGGAAATTTCCTGCAACATTCTGCCACTGCTTTAATTTTCGTTTAATCCCAGGAGCAGAAGTTTAACGAACCAATTAATTGCAAAATCAGATTAAATCCCCGAAAGCCTTGAAATGATCTCTGTGTAAAGTGTTTCTCCGGCGCTCCAGGCACAAATACTATTGTCCCGAGTTAATTTTTATTGTAAGATCTCTGTTGGAAGCCAACAAGTCCTTGAGTCATGAACTTCTTCTTATCACCCTTTTTTAGCCCTTTTAACAGTCTTAATAAAATGTGTTCCGCAACATAACATTATTAGATGTTAGTGCCATGTGGGCTTATATCTGTCCAGAGGAAGCTGTCCAGTGGTCAGAAGCACTATTTTAAAAATATCCTTATCTATGACAAACATACGTCCAGATAAATGTAACTGTCTGGCCCTGAGGCCAGCTCAGACAGCTCTTCGCCTTCCACTCCAGATTAGCACCAGCTAAAGGGCAAGGATCCCCCTGCTCGGCCTCTCCGGAGGTTGCAGACAGACGACAGACCATGCAACAGACAGTCCAGTCAGTAATCCCACCGAGGGTCCTGCATATCTCTCGCCCCTCAAAGTCCAAATCTTGGATTATGAAGGTGACATTGGTCCATAGAGAGTAGGAGGCTATACACACCTCATTACAGAGAAAGCAGGATAAGACTGGACAGGCACTGTGATGTCTGAGCCGGGTGGGGTCACAGCAGGTTGATCACCTCATCACTTATTGCTAAAATAATGTAATTTAAAGGAAATAAGAGCGTGTGTGTATAATGTTTGAAATTGAATGTGTTGCTTTGAAAATGCCAAACAAGCAACTTGTGCTTTTTAATGCACTTTGACAGTAAAGATATTGGATTTGTGCCACAGTTCCAAAGCCAAAATGGTGTCATGATCAGGGAACTCAATGAGGGACTACGCTGAGGTGGAGTAATGAAGTCATTTAAATTGACATGCTCTTGGGATTTGCAGAGGACTGGTCTGGCCTAATGGAGAGTCCGAGGTGGTACCAGGCAGGCGGGCGACTGCACCAAATAGTGCTGGGAGACCACAGAGTGAACATTAATGACAAAACTGCCTGTATTGGTTAGAGGGCACTTCTCTCTCCATCCCCGTTCTCCAGGGAATCTCTGGTTACAACACTGCTGGTGATGCAACTTCCAGCCCTCACAACATCACAGTGTGTGTGTGTTTATGCTGTGGACTGATAAGCTTTATACATTAACATAACAAAATCTGATCAAAAATGAAGTTTAGTTGTGCAAGAAAAAAATGTTTCTAATCAGAGTGATTGGCATGACATTGAAAGAACAAATCCAAGCAACTTCAAAGCTCAAATTAACAGCCATGTTGAGTGCCATATGTGAGGTTTAATAATCTCATTGGACAAAGCCTGAAGTCACGACCCTTTGAGAGTGCTCTTGAAATGAGCTTTTTTGCTTAAAGTTAACGCTTTAATGGCGAAAAAACAGGAAAATTTTCAAAAAAAAACAAGTATGGTTTTTTACTTCTAGACACTTGAGCTTAAACAGAATCAAAAATAAACAAAGTTCCAGTAGGTTACGAGATGAGAACATTTCAAATACCAACAAAAGTAAAGCTGCGCTAATGCTTGAAGGCTAATTGGAGTCAAAGCAATTACTAAATCACAAATGTGATGATAAAGAGGTCTGATGACTTTCACTCATCTGTTTCAGCCCACAAAGAGCTAAAAATAAGGTCCTGATCAAGAACATGTGAACACGATCAGCATGTTATAGAATGTTGTTTACATTCACAGCTGCAATGTTAAGCATGTTACATGACAAGGCTTTGACATATGCCCGACTACAAGGACCGACTGATAAGTTTGTGGCCAAATGTAGAAGGAGATAAATTATGCAGCAGATTTACCATAACCCACACTGCTACAGCAACACACTCTGATAGCGTTATCATGCAGGAATTACTTCTGCTTCTCGCTTCAGATTCAAAGGCGCTTGAACAAACATTTAGAGATATTATGGAAATCGTGTTTTACACAGAGTTGTCCTTTCTTTAAACAGCCGGAAGCAAAGATACCCAAAGGGAAGAAATGAAAATGTTTTTTAATTGTACTTTACAACATTTGAATATCAATAACTCTGTTGCATTTGAGCAGATGCCGGAGAAATCTGCCTTATTATTTGAGGGACAACATGTTGTGAAACGCTTAGCTACGCTATGTGTTATGACAAGTTGTTTTCAGATGCAATAGAGCATTCACATCTCTAAATCCTGCCAATGAGGAGCTGATGCACAAAAGCGGCATGTCAGAATGCGACCGCAGTGAAGTCAGCGCTAAGATTTGACCCGACAAGCCCAACATGAGGGTGTGTTGTCCACAAATCAGTAACTTTGAGCAACATCTGCCTCATCTTTCAGTATAAATTCTCACCCATGTTGTATCTGAAGTTATGTAAAACAAGTCGGTCCAACACACCGCCAAGAAGCTCCTTTGGAAGAGGGATTAGATTTGGATTAGCTATGTCAGCACATACATGTCAACTCCAAGTCTACTGTCTCAGATTAATGCTTGCCCTTCCTATCGGATTAGGATTAGGGTTTGTACAATGCAGAAGAAAAGATTAAGGGACAGAGAGGAAGGCAATTGTCTAATTAACCTCTGAAACAAACCTTAAAATGCTCATTTCTTTGGCCTTTTCTGTCTGATTTGAGTGCTCTGTAGTTTTCATAGATGTTAGTTCTGCCCTCGACATGAGGCTTTCACGGTGCTTGAAGATGAATACCTCAACTATTTAAAGAAACTGCGGCTGCATCAGTAACTGTGCCTCCTGTCAATGACTCAACTGAATCAACAGTGTTGAACATTTGCTGTTCTTTAACCTTTTTCAACTTTCGCAGTCTTTCTTAAGACTGTCAAAGAGTCAGTTATGGATGGAAAAAAAATATGTCCTCGCAATTTTCAGAAAAATACTCAACGCTAAAAATATAAACTGAAGTTCAACAGACTTAACATCCTGTCTGGCTCAATCGTGCTGCCATGTGTACTTGATCATAAGAGGGCAAACAGGTCAGCAATATGAATAAAAAGTAACAAAGGCTTATTTAATTCCTCAAAAATGCAAAAAGAAGCTGACCTGACTTATTCTCTGCAGAATTATTTGCATTATGTAAGACCACATGTATGATATTATCATGGTAAAACCCTTTGATTCCTCGCTAGATCGGGAGGTTTTTAACTTCATATTACACTCAGTCTGGCTGTCATTTTCTTTCAAGTAGTTGCATCTCAAATAAATACTTTTTCTAGGCTCAAATGTTAATAATGTTGAAAACTTTCAAAAAATCAAATGACATTATTTGCTGAATGGGAAGTAACTATGTCCAAGATGTCTATGTGTTGCAAAAATATCTACTGAAATTAGCATGCTAAACAGCTAGCCCTGGACTACTTGTATCAAGCTTGTTTGACCTGTTAACTTATCATAACAGATACTTATTTTTCAAACTCAGCGGTAACAAACATATAGAAAACCCAACAAATTGGTCTTGATTTGTCTTTCTACTATTCTAACAAACACTAATCCTTGATGTGAAAATCCCCTTGTGTTGCTCAATCTTCCTCTCACTCCTTTAACACTTCACACCTCTCCCGTCCCCATTTATTTTTATCTTAGTCCTCAAAGTCAGTGTTGGAGTGTCATAGTGTTCAGTCTCGAGCAGCTGTGCTTGCTGTGAGGCTGCTGGTCATGGAGTCAACATTAACTCATTTGGTGGTCCGAGCTTCCATTAAAGTTAGGCTGATCCGCTAGAAAGGCCTTTAACTACTCAGCTAACCAAGCTAACAAGCTAAAGGCAACTCCTAGCTAAAGCCAAGGAGAGCTACAGCAAAGATTTCACTGAGAAACAGTTAGGAGTTACTCTGCATCTGACTATCATTTTTCACATGCCCCCTGGGCGGCTCAGCCCAAAGTTGAGTCAAACAAAGAGTGCATGAATGACTTGCAATCATTTTCCAGACATGGATCAAATATGTTTAACTCACTTCCTGCATGACTGACATTTTGGCAGAGCACAAGTAGTTCATCCTGCTGCCAGCATCCAAACTCCAAATTTCTGCACATTTGTTCTCTAGTCCTATGATGTTTTATTTTGCTTCACTTTTATCACGCAGCTCTGATTTTATTCCCCAGCGGTAGCTGCCAAGTGGATGTGTGAAGTCGCTTGATGCTAAAGGCTGCCAGGTGTCTATTTTCCTTGTCTCCCCAACCTTCAAACATCAGCAGCCTCCCTTACAACAGCCTGGAGGGATGTGTGCTAACAGCAATTCCCCAGTTGGGAGCCTAGCAATTACAGCACCCCTCCTCTATCCCTGTAATTGCAGAGGGAGCTGCTTCCTGAGTGATCAGACTGCGAGCTTGCCACCAGGGAGACTGGCTTCATCACCCCAGGTAAATGAGGGTGTTTTGTTGGAGAGTTAAATAACGGCTGTTCGTTAATATAGTGGGGTGATTCATATCTGGCCATAACCTTTTGCTCTGCAGTTAGCTGCGCTGCATGATGGATGAGACAGGTAGCTTGGGGCAAGTGCATAGACAACCAGCGGTGAATCCTTAAAATATGTCAAAACATACTGACAGAAGATATTAACTGTTTCTGGAATAAAAACAAATGTGCGTGTTGTGTAACTCTATGACTGAATATCTTATAATCAGTAGTATAACCAGCAAAGACTAGTTCTGATTCAGGTTTTGGCTGAAACAAACAGACGGATAAAAGCATCTCGTGTTTACATCCACAAAACAGCAGCTTGAAACCTGACCTCACTTCATATTGCAGGGTGTTAAATGTCACCCAGGGACATAAAGGAATTTGCGTGTTTTTCACATGAAATATGACACTTATGTTGTGTGTTTGTGGGGGTCATGGCAACAAAACAGTCTCATTGGTGGCAGGGGGGCGGCTGAGATAGCTAAAAGTGGTTAACAGTGCTGT
This sequence comes from Acanthurus leucopareius, assembly GCA_029814765.1. Classification (NCBI taxonomy): domain Eukaryota; kingdom Metazoa; phylum Chordata; class Actinopteri; order Acanthuriformes; family Acanthuridae; genus Acanthurus; species Acanthurus leucopareius. The sequence continues at coordinate 9,149,168 of JAQMCX010000021.1, read as the reverse complement.
GCTAATTAGCCTGTTAGTGCAATAATGTGCAAGATGGTGAATTAGACACAGCAGTGCTCCTTTGCCTGCAGGGATACAGAAATCTGTATAGGTAATGTGGAGGTAGTGCATTAAGGAGTCACACAAGTTAAGCATTTTAAATCAGACACATGAACCAGACAGTGTATTTCTAATAAGAATAAATATGGTAAAATAATTGTATATGTTGTAAAGTCAAAGACAATTTAGATTTTTGGTAAAACATATTTATTTCTGACTTCATAAAAATGACATGACAGCACCTTTTAATCAGCTTCTCAGTCAATCCTGCTTCATTACCATGTCTGTAAAGCAATGCATACAGCAAAATAGTGCCTTTACAACAGCGGGGTTGCAGAACATCGTTTAAGAACAACGTCTGTTAAAATGCTGGCAAGTGTATGTTTTTTTGTTGTTTTTTTTTTAAGGTTGAATAAAACTCAACCATACAGAAAATTTAAAATGAGGATTGTTTTTTATTTTTTTTGCCCAAGGTAAGTTCATTTGAATTCTCATCAGCTATCACTGAAAGCCAACCACAAAGATTTGGAGAAATGCTTGTTTCCGTCAGGTGATGCATCATGGGCAAGGGCATCATTAACACATCTAGTATCACCTTTGGTAGAAAAAAGCTGTACAGGATGATCAATGAGAGCCATTTCAGATCAATGAATGTGAATAACCCATGTGGATCATTTTCTTGTTGGAAAAAAAAAACAATGAATGTTTAGGCATTATGAAGCCTGTGCCTGTTTTTGAAAAAGGAAAAGAAAAACAGAGAGAAAAAAACAGCAAAAAAACATCCCAAAGTATCATGATGGGATCTTCTTTTGGATCCCAATAAACATTCCTCTGTAGAAACAGTATAAATAGTGGTTAAGTCAAAATATTGCAATGAAATTATATTAACTGGAAGTTAGCTCAAGGGGTCAAGCACAAACTTACTACCATTAGTGGATCCATGTTTTATTACGGTGCTCAAGAGATCACAGCAGTGCCATCACTCAGGTCTAATTGACATGATGAGGAGCTATTACTGTATTGATCCACCTGGCAAGTGGCATTGGATCAGCTGAGGCCTGTATCGACCTGACTAAGTGGGTCCGCAGACCTCTTAGGGTCAGAAAAATGTTAAGGGGATATTACCAGTTGTTTGTAAAGTTGGACCTCATTCAGTTTAAGGTGAAGCAAAAGCAGCATTTGGAAAATTCAAACCAGGAGAGGTGGCTGTCCACATGAAACCAGAAAAAAATGCCCTCTCCCTCTTGTGGAACTAAAAAAAAAGGTTTACTTACCCTGCTCACAATACCCGTAAAAACATTGTGCTTGTAGAAAAAATGTTCATGTACTTCATGAGGATTAAAACTTTGTGTGGTGGATCATGAATAAACCTGGTTAGGCAGCTTAGTGAGTTCATATCATAACAATAAATTATCATAAAATAGACTTTTGAACTTTTTACACATCCACCAAATACTGTACATACACTGTATAACAATATCTCCAGAGTGATAAACTTATAAAAAAAACACAGACAAGGAGCCAGCATGAGTCTGACATCATATTTTTCCACTCAGTCCCAGCCAAAGTCGTGACCAGTCATCTGATAAAACTTGCTATTAAATGGTTTATAAAAGTCTCTTAGCCTCTGCACCACCTCTGGGTCGATATTGGGATGGGTCCTGCCTTTGGTTTTCCCCAGGCAGTGCGGCTTGCCGATCCCCTCAGGTCTCTTAAGGCAGGGGAAGCCCTTTGCCGGGTTAAAGTGGAAATGCTTCTCTGTGACCACCCTTCTGAGGCCAAGAAAGTCCTGGACGCGGGCCATCTCACCTGCAGGGTCGCTAATCAGGCGCTCTCCGCTAACAAACAGCAGCTGCTCCATGGGGAAGTGCTGAAGCCAGCGCTCAAGGTGCTTAGCGTACATGCCAATTTGAACAGCGCTCCATGTGGTGTCAATCAGACCTGCTGACATGTTCTTAAAGGTCAGGCTCTCAAAGGACGGGATGTCCGGCTTCTTAGAGCGAGTCTGGGTGTAATCGGAGATGGCCCGGGTGACAGGATCCCGGACGACTACAATCAGCTTTGTGTCTTTAGACATGGTGTAGATTCGAGCAGGGACCTCCTTGGTGACGTAGTAGCTGGGGGTCTTCTCCATGGTCAACTGGCCCTCTGACGACTTGGGCATCAATTCCCTGCAAAGCACACAAACACAAAGACTTACATTTGTGCTGCAGGCACTCTATTGCATCCAAAAGCAAGCGGTTGCAGTTTTATATTCTAGTCATCTTTGTAATACTTTCACTTTTTAAAGCTAACAACTTTAAAAAGCTCCCATTCAGGAGGACAAGATTAACAATGACACAACAGCTCCGCGGCAGGTTTAAAGTACTGTCATGCAGGAGTAAGTCACTCATCATCAAGAAGACAATCGGAGACATCGCGAGCACCATTAAAAGAGTCTGTGAGTGTACCTAAAGTGACAGGAATTCGTAGGTAGAGCAGGAGTCCTATCAATCATCTGTGATTGCATGTGAACACAATACGCAGTTCATGACATGTTCCAAATACAAGCCCTGAAGGAAGACATTCATCTCCTGCCGCAGCATTTAATCAACCTCAGACCTCAATCCTCTTTCAAAACCCACAATCCTCACATTGAAATATTCCACACCTTCATTACATTATACAAAGGCTGGCTTCAGTGTGAATAGGCAGTATTATACTTCTTAATGTCATGCCAAGACAGATGACTGTGACTGCACCTTTCTCATCATATTTGTCAGTAATTTTGAGTGAAATGTGAAGATTTGGAAGAGCCTCGCATTCCTTAGGAGAAAATGCAAAGCTTGGGAGCTGTCTGTTCCCATAACTGCACATTCTTCTTGACCCTGGATGGCTCTGGTTGATCATAATATAGCCCGTTAACTGCAGCCCTGACTGGATAATGGCTAAAGTGAGCCAAGGGGGATTAGGACTAAGCCAAACACGCTAGAGCATTAGAGGCTGGTTGACTGCCTTATTGGCTGGCTGGGTGGCTGGCTGGCTGGCTGGTGTCTGCAGAGAGAAGGAGGGAGAGATATACGGCCGATGGAGGGTCAATGGTAAGCAGTTAATCCAAGAAGAAATACAAGTGGATGGATGCATTGAGTGCAACCTGATGTGGTTATATTTTGTGAGACTGTGTCAAGGTTACCTTCACCCAACTCCATGCAATGTTTCATAGGTGCAGTATAAGGTTAAGTTTAATCAAACAGAATTTTGTATATATTTGCTTAACAGTGTAATCTGATTCAACAACACCACAGACCAGAGGTGAAAGAAATACTCGACAAAGCAAGTACAAGCAGCACTACCACAGTGCAGAAATACTTTGCTGTAAGTTAAAATAGAAAGCTGTAAGTTAAAATAAAAAGTTAAAATAACTGCAGAGGTAAATACTTACATCCAAAAAAGGGAAATTACTCATTATGCAGAATGTCAAATTTTAGAACAATGTATACAATATTCTTAAATTACAATCACTGATGCACTGATGTGTTCAGCTTTTTAACGATGCAGCTTGCAAAGTCAGAACTAATTCTTTCCTGAATAATCTGATGGGTAGTTTGCGAATTTCAGTGAAGGCTTATATTTATCCATAAAGATCATAATTTATTTGCTGATCATTAAAGGTATCAAATAAATGTAGAAGAGTAAAGGTCCAATATTTGCCTCTAAAATGTGGTGAAGTAGCAGTAAATATGGAGGGAAATGAAAACACTGAAGTAAAGTGCAAGTAACTCAAAAACGCACGTAAATACACTACTTGAATAAATGTGCTTTGTTACCTTCCACCTTTGCAACAACTACAGGTGCCTCTTTTCTTACAGTTACATCAAAAATCTACTATTTAAAAATTTAAAATTGGAAGCATTAATTACAGAAATATTCCATTTTTATTTGATGCATTTACAGTATAAACTTAGTTAAATAAAACTATAAACTCTTCCCTACTATGAACACATTGATAATATGTATAGCTGGTTAATAAATACGTAAAAATACTTGAACATATGTCAGTGCATTGGGGATGAACTAAGTATCTTCTTGGGGACTGATGCTTGTGAACACAACACACAACACTTCATATCTCGTGTCCCACATAGTAGCAGAAAAGCTTTTCAAGATATTTATTTATTAACGACATCAAACTAACTTTTCAGTCCCTGCATCCCCTCATCTGAATTTATATCATACTGGTGCAACATATGTTTTGAATGCAAAATGTAGTGTGGTATCTCTGTTTCTGCTTCATGTAAGATGGAAATGAATGAGCTATGATGTGACGACAGAAGTCTACGTACCACATGGTGATTTCAGTTAGTCAAAATGTAACTCTTCAGTGATTACAGTGTTTGGTAATATTGTAATGTTTTGATTGTGAGCGGATGATCTAAGTCGAACAACAGGGAAGCAGAGGAGTCATGTCATTAAAGTGATTACAATCATTTCCAACCATCTGTTGGTGCATGCACAAGGAGCTCCGATATGTCTCTCTCCAAACCCAGCAGCTTTCATCTTACAAATTCATGTGGTGGAATTAACAAGCAGAAAATGGCCTGCAAGATTTCTACTATGCAGAGCACTGGAGAAAAGCATTAGCAATGATGGGGAAAAGCAGACATCACCCACACCTTGTTGTTGCCACACAAACACAAGCAGCTTTCTTATACAATTTCATCACCTAATGTCATCTGCTTTTGGCTCCTTTTTTCCTATGGAGGCTCTGAGTCTTACACATTTATACCACTTTTCCCTCCCTGAGAGCTTAGCCACCATTGTATGAGGTGGAAAAAAAACACAAACCTAATCAAGGTAATAGGTAGGAGAGACACAAACAACTCTATCAGAACCCCCTGCAATTATCTTTTCGCATCTCTTGGATACACACAGGCGGAGCGCTGTAGGCCTTTCTGGGGGCCTCAAGGGAAACAAAAAACTTACTACCAATCAAAGTTTCCACTTAGTCCCCGAGCAAAACAATCTGTGTGAGAAGCGCATGCATTATTCATCTTAGCACAGACAGAGCAGGGGAGAACATCTCTGACTGAGTGGGGAGTGAGAGAGAGTTGCCTTGGGGGGGCAGATGTAGCAAGCTTTCACAATTTGTTCTGCTTAATAAACAATGTCGCCTGGAACCAATAGGTTTCACTGCATCCTCATCTATCAATCAGCCAAGCAAAGGCATCATCGTTCAGCTCAGGAGAATAAAAAAAACACAGTCCTTTCTCTCAGTCTGAGTCACATCAGACTGCTGACTTTTTGCCCCCTCATGAATTTTGCATGTTTCTCTTTGACTTTATAAAGGTAAAAAACTCTGCTTTACTCTGAAAACATAACATCTAAGTGGGCTGTACGAGTACTTTCAAAGTCATAAGGCAAAGATTCTAAGCTCTGAAGAACTTTTTTTCCTATTATCGGTGCACGATATCGATGCTTGTGCACACACATAAACATATAAACATCTTCTGCCCTCTAACCTGTCTTGTTAAACTCGCGGGAGAGCAGCAGGACTGAGGAGATAACGGAGAGAGGCAGAGAGGAAGTCTGTTAAGAGTCAGAGATAGAGCAAGAGAGGAAGGAGTTGAGGGACTGAAGAGTGGATTAGATGGAATCAGGAGCACCGCTGGAGGATGGAGACTTCATAGGTCGACCCCCCCCCCCCTTGATCCGCAGCATCCTTTAAATTATAAGTCACTGGCCACTTTCGATGCTACTTCTGCAGCAGCACAAGATGCATCACCATTAATGCAACTTACAGACAAAATTAATTGTAGAGTGGTGTGTTGCATAAGTTGGCTGTGTTTTGTCTGCCGGGAAGTCAGGTGTGTCCATTAAGCAGGCTGCTGGGGAGACTGCTTTTAAAAGCTAGTGCCTTGTTTACATTCACTGCAACCAGGAGGCCGGTTCAAAGGTAGGAATTTACAACATTGCTGCATAGATTACGCCCTCAATAATTGGTGCACCAAAGAAAACAACAACGACACTGCTGAGAACTCTAACAACACTTACGTTCTTTTTTATTTTTTAGTATCCTGCAGAATTCTGTTTAACTGACTCTAATTGGCATCTATATTTCAGCTTTTCAGACCCCAGTGACTAGAGACTGCTCCAGAAAAAACAAACCCTCACCATTATCTAACGCCATGATGGTTCTAATCTTACACTGTGACTCTGAGAGGAGCTGAACCACTGTGGGAATCGTTCCTCTTCTCAAAGACAGGATGAGAGGTGGTGGTATGCAGCCACTTAGAATAATCAGTCTAATATACTGTGAGATGAGTTCCAGGCAGAAATCAAAGAGGGAAGCATCTTTAGGGGAGGTGCCCCTATCGGTCGCTGCAGCCCTTCTTATCACACATGTGAAAGTTGTCGTCATCTCGCTTTACACTCAGGTCCTTCATTATCTCAACGGCATTCATGAACAACAATGATAGTGAAGAGAATGCCTTTTTTTTCCCCCATCCTCCATTATTACTGTCAGTGTATGCAGAACTCAAGGCCACCTGGCTGTCTGATGGAGACAGGCCCAGTTTGAAGAGAGGAGGAGGAGGAGGGGGGAGGAGGAGGAGGAGGAGGAGGAGGAACAGTGCATGAGCCATTCTGGCTTCGCTCACACAGCTGTCAGCCTTGCATTAACACATAACAATTCTGACACTGGGTTGTTTATAGAATCAGCCAGCACTTTTTATCAGGGTGGTGCTGCTGGAAAAACTTAAACCAACAATGCTAAACCAATCACACTGGACGTTTTTCCCCTTAAGTGGTTAAATAATGCGTCATAATACGAATAACTCTGTTCTCAAATGGAGCCAGCAGTGTGCAGTGTACACTGTTTCAGGGTGAACAGATTGTTATTGTGATGGCAGCTCACAGGGAATACAGGTGTGACTCTGACATAAAGCTAAAATCAAAGGAAACAGAGAACATAATTGTTGGTTGTTTTTGTGAGCCAGAGCTCATCAGGAGCATAGAGAGAGATGGTGTGCCAGCAGAGGGAATAAAAGGGAACAGTGAACCTTAAGCTGCATTTTACTCAGAACTCAGTAGTCAGAACTTCAAGTCCAAGGTACTAGTTTTTTGAAAGGACTAAAAGATTCTGGAAAAAAAACAAAGACACAGAAGCTGCTTTCAAAAAAAAAACAAGTAAATGAAACAGCCACATCCAACAGAAAAGAGACAGGTGACTACAGCTTTCATGTTCATGTAACCACACATGGTTTTACACAAGCAAACAAAAAAAATCTTGCATCAGAAATAACACTGCAATAATATTTTATTATTGCATTGTTGTTTTTTTTCTTTCTTTCTGAAATAATTTTTTGCTCATATATTTGGTCTATTCAAGCATTTCCACCTTATAGATATGAGGAATTATTTACATCCACAGTTCTGATGTTAGAGTTTCCATTTAATACGATAAGAAAACCCATTCCATGCATGTAATGTATGTGTCCAACTTATGTGGAGGTTGGTACAATTAGATAATTCTCCACGGACGAAATTCTGGTCCGAGAGGATCAGCAAAAGCAAACAAGACTTCAAAGGCACAAAACAAAGATGGCTGGGGTAGATTGGTGCTTTTTAAAGTTGCTCTGACTTGCTGTCAGGGAGTCTCTGCAGTTGAGAGAGCGACAGAAGCAGGAAACAGCGCATTTTCTCTGAAGATACTACAAAAGAGAGAGATGAGGAAGTCAACAACACAGGGGGATATAATGGAGTGAACTTGTTTTGTGTCAGTGTTTCCAAAGTGCTGTAATAAGTGCTGTGGTTTGACAAATTGCCTCAGGAAAAAGCCCGGGGGGTTATTGCAACAAATTAAATCTTCAATCTCTAGGAAAGGGAAGAGGGGGGCACATTACCAGGAGTGACAATCTAGTGGGGTGCAAGCATCACTTTTAGCCAATCTGAAGGAACGGTCTGATGGAGTCACTCTTGGCAGGACATGAGTTTTAGTGGTTTTTGAGGAAATATTTCAGGAATGTTTGAAACAACAAGCTAGCATGTGTGAATTTTTTCCTTTGAAGAATCTCATTATCGATGCACTCTTCCCTTCTTTTCCTGTCAGTGTGCTGACACATTGGTTTAAGCTGGAGGATACCTACAACGAGAGCTCTCTCACTTAACACCGAACCCCCCTTGAGTCCTCACAGAGAGCCAAAAGTGTTGAGTAAGCAAAAAGCCACCAGTGGACTGGAGTGAACCTTCTCTTGGGAAAACCCAACTTTCCGAGCAGAGATCTCTCTGAAAGTCAACTTTCAGCCTAAAAAGCTTAAGTGTAACGTTTGAGTCTTTTCTTGGGCAGGTTCCAATGAATGCTCCCTCTGATGAACTCCTGCTGGGCTTCGTCAAAGGGCACTTTCACCCTTCTGAGCACATTTGCATACAAAGTGAAGGCAGAGAAAACATGTTTCACACTAATTGTCTGCTTTTTTATTGTCAGGGTTAATGCAGACCCCGGGGGTTCTCCAGCTTCCCTTTTCATTGAGCTCCATATTACTGTTTCGCTTTCTAAAGACTCACTTTAAATTTACTGCCCTCTATCTGCCACTGGCCTGCAGTAAGCTTCCCTGGGGCTCTGAGGAGGATTACGCCGTCTTCTCTGACACCCTCAGTGAGTTAGTAAGAAGGACGCTCATTGTTCTATAAATGGAGCCTCAAGAGGAAAAACACAATTACAGCAATTAATTCACATCTACGGTACAGAACACAGAAGACCTTGATTTGAGTAGCATTCAGTAGTCGAGTAGTTAACCTGCCAAGATAAGACATACAGGAGGAAGTTTTGATGGTGTTATTAAAGGAAGGAGGGGCTTCTCTTTTCCTGCCCATGGGTGAGAATGAGCTGCATTGTGGTTGACGTCCCGCTGTGCAGGGGGGGGGCCCTCTTCGTTATGTGGGGCTCCACAACAGGATGGACACAGCAGACCTCCAGCAGGATGGACACACCAATCACAGCAGATAAATGGTGCAGACTCAACTCAATGCCACCACAGGAGCTGATAAGCCCACCCAGTGGACCGTTCCTCTCACTGAGCCACTGCAAGCCTTTCTTCTGAGCCCAATGAAGTCAAACGTATGGGCAAACAAATAGAGACGTTCCATTTTTTTTTCCTTCCTGATACTGATTCTGATCCCTGAACTTTTTTTTTTGTCTTGGATGATCCTAAAGTCGTCTCATGCCAGGAAATATTAAGAAATATACAAATTCCGGCCAAATTTTTTCAATAGCTGTACACTGTTATTGAGGTCATCTCATGGATGTGCTTCAAGTTTTGAAAGTGCTTGCTATTTTTTTAAATGTTGGCCACTGTGCAGTAAAAAAATCACATGTATGCAAATTCACCAGTGTGTGTAGGATTTAAGGGAATCTATCTGTAGATTATAGCATATGATGAATGTAATATTTATGAGAATGTTGTAATTAGTGTGTATAATCATCTAACAATAAGAATGGTTGTGTTTTCATTAACTTGGATCTCAATGATTATCTTAATGAGGTCTTCATAAGTGCGTAAGTTGCAATGCTGTGTTCCCGCTTTAGCCCAGAATGGACAACGCTGACGCTGGTATCGGAACTGGAACAACCCAACAAACAAATCAGCAAATCTTCATCAGGCTTCATGCTCTCCGCTAATTATTCAGATTCGCTTCTGATCAAACAGAACATTGATCAAAGTTTAAGCAAGCTTTAAAAACACCCGTCAATGCTCATTTATTAAGCCAGCATGCCGCCACGGTGCTGTGTGAAATGACTCATTTGTCCAGCAACGATGTGCTCCATCACAAAGCTCTGCAAGACGTTCTCCGAGCTCCACTAAATGATCATTAAGGGTTGACTTCGGTGTCATGGAGCACTGCTGTATGGGGTCAATCTGTGGCGCAGCGCTCTCACTGTGACAACTCAAGCCAAGTTGTTTTAATTAGCACGTTCACCTCTGTGGGAAAAGAGGCCTTCATTATACGAACATGTCTCAAGATGAAACAGTTTCCCACATCTACTGGCTGTGTGTTTGGTATGCAGTTGCCACTGTGAACAAGCAGCTGGCACGTCTCAATTATATTCACTCGCTTCTTGGACTATTACTTGCATAATATCTCACTTCATCCATCTTTAATGATATCCTCTCCCTCTTTGCTCATTCTTCTCATGCATTACCGACTTATGCATCACTAGTGGATTGTAAAAAAAACAGCAAGAAGACTTCAAGTTAAACATCTGAAAGCGAAGATTTAAATTAAGATTTAAATTTGTTCTTGTTGCTCAGTCCGTAGAGACACACAAAGGATAACTGCTCACAGGCTGATCATCCAAAAATGTCCTGAACCTGTCCGGAAATTCTCAAAGAAGCTTAAGTGTAAAGTCCTTCGAACAATGCTTGGCTTCCCCTATTGTACTCGTATGGAGCCAGCTTTGAAACAGTGTCTAGATCCTTTGACATCGCCTGTTAATCCCTGGATTCAGTCAAATGGACACTTGAAACAGCAGCATCTCTTATTATCTCTAATCAACAATGTGGTTGCTTTCATGTAAAGCAATACAATACAAAACCATTTCCGGGAACATTTCAAGTACATAAAGGATCAATAATTGCCAGGTGTAAAGCACATTTGCCATTTATTTCCACTAAGAGTTCCAGGTTATGAAATTGGGCAGCTGAGTCAATAGTAAAGAGCTTGCATATTGAAAATGTGAGGCACAAGGACAACAGTTGCCATGGCAGAGAATACAATAAAAAATGTTACGATACACAGTGTAGTAGGTGTGAGCAGCCTCAGATCTCCTCCTCTCCTCCTATGATAGTGATGATGTTTGGATTGGAGATTAAAACAAATTGCTGCCACTGAATCAATACCCTGGAACTAGTAATCTTGAATCACACTCCCGGCTGCTCACAGAATGATGGCATGATGCAACTTGCTGACGTGTAATCACAAACCGAGGGCTGTTTCTTTGAACTGCATCCAGATTTCGGTCAAATTTAAATGGAAGTTTTTGCTTTATCTTTTTTGTTTTTTCTTTTTTTCTTCTTTTTTTTTTCCTTTAACTGGTGCCGACTCCTTGTCAGATAGCCACAGCAAGTCAAGATCCAAAATGTAGATCCAGAAGTAGAAAAAAAAAGAAAAAAAAAATTCCAGGAACTCAGAGTGAAGGTCGTGCAAATGAGCAGAAAATCAATTGTGCTTTTTTGAAATGAACAGGACTGATAAGAGTTGCCTAAAAAAGTCAATGCCAATGGAAAGTTTTAGTCCTTGTGAAAGTGTAAATACGTAACACTGCCCTCTTTCTAAGACCTTTGACCTGTGGTTTACTCACATCAGAGGTCTGACTACAGCTGTTAAATCTACAAGATGTACCTTCTAGATGTTAAAATGGCCTGTTCATGTTTTCCACAATATCAACAGTTTGTATTCCTTCACCTGAGGTCACATTTATCACCTCATCAGCGCCGTTTTATTGGCTGGGTTTCACTTAAATCTGTTTCAGATGCAACTTCACATGTAAATGTTTATGGGGGATTCTCTGTTTTTACACATGCTTCACACTCTTTAGTCTCAGGTGTATTAAAGTCAGCAAAAAATAAAAATGTAATGCCTTTGTAATGTGTGATGAAAAAAAGAAATGTTTAATAAAAATTGAAGTTGTCTTCAGTTTGCTGTAAATCTTTAATTTTATAAATATTAAGTCACAGCACATGTGGGAAGATGAAATAATCCACCAGCAGGATCACATCAGCTGCTTGTGTGAGTGAAAACCTGTTAATTGTTTTCAAAGTAATGTTTGTTTCCTCACTTTCTCTGTTTTTCTTATCTTATCTTATCTCCTTGCAGGCACGTTATCTTCCCCGGAAACTAAAATAACAGTTGATTTCACAGCTGATTGCATTCAAAGAGGAAAGTTCTTATTATAAAGCAGAAAAAAAAAATGTTTGTTGTGTGGATTAAAAATATAACCACACAGACTAAGAGTTGCGTGAATTGCATGTGTTTTTTCAAGAGAATAACATTAGTGTTTTTTATTCTGGACTCAGTCAACCACAGCATGAGTTACGCTTCCATTGAGCCTCCATAACTAGGCTACATTATTAAATTGCCCTTAAGCAAGGCACCATAGGTGCTTAAATGCAGCGAGCAGAGGCCCACTCTGTGTTTGAAGCTGTAAATGAAATATATAGCTCATTTGATATCTCTCTCTGGATTCATGTTGTAAAAAAGAACAGATCAGTGTGATACCTGTACCACTCCAGTCCCTTGTCGTAGTTGCGGTCGAAGAAGTGCGGCTCCGCTCCCACCGCCCTGATGTCCGGATGAAGGCGCAGGAACTCCAGCAGCGCCCGGGTCCCTCCTTTCTTCACCCCGATGATGATCGCCTGAGGCAACTTTTTACTTTCCGACTCATTGAGGAAACCTGACATGGCATTATCATCCAACGCCTTCGCTTCGCCTCTAATTTCATCCCACTCCTCTCCTCTACTGTCCAAATCGTTTTCGTTATTCAGCAAGTCCCTGGACGCCCCCAGCGAGGACTCCTGATTGTCAACTTCTGCGTCGTTTTCGTGTCTGTTCACCGTGCCGTACGTCAGGTTCGGCACGGTGGAGCAGTAGCCAACACAACAGTAAATCATGTACACCCAAAGGGACAGCATTATGCAGAAGACGAAGAGTTTGTTTTTCACGTGGGATGATGGCACAACATGTAGACTGTGTAAAATCGGACTATATTCCATAGGACCGCCGTGAAAAAGTTATATTCCAGCTTACAGGCATTTTGGCAAAGGCGCCTCACTCCTGTGCCATGACTCAAATCCGGAACAATCGGTGCGCAATTTCATAAAACAACAATTTACAGCCAGTATGGAAACTGATATTGAATTGAACGACGGGCGTCCACCTCCTGCCTCAACTTCAGACCTGCCTGGAGATTAGGTTGGATGTTTTTATTCTTCAAGAAAAGAAAAAAATCTGACAAAAAAAAGCACAGGCATTAAGATAAGCCAGGTGAGCGGTGCGCGCGTCAGGGACCGTGTTTGTCTCCCATCACTTGCTCTCAGTGTGTGAGCGCTCACACAGCAGCGCCGACCAAGTTATCTACACTAGACAACAGCATCAAGCAAGCCACAATACGAAACACCCACTTCCGGTGGAGCCTTTTAAGGTAAAGAGTCGCACAGCAAGGTGAAAAATGATTATGGTTACGGTTCGTTTTTGTTTTATAATATGTTCATATGTTTATTCACTCCAAAGATTTACCACCGTAATCTCCCCCTATTTCTGGTGATAGAGGAATTTGTCCTATTATAATTAAAAGCTTAAGGAATAGCGCAAAGAAAAAGTAGATAAATTGCTTTAATTGGTCTCTTTTGGGGAAATTTACTTAAATTATATCAATATGCATTTAATTGTGATGATAACTTATTATAAGCGTTTTTTTTATTTACATTATTACCTTAAAAAGGAGTAAATTCTGTTTAGTTGCTTTATAAGTAGAACTATCACTACATAATAGCTGTGTTCAAATATGTGCTCCAGCTGTGAAATCGGGGTAACAGCAGCAATACAACTGCTATCTCTTGATTTTGGATTTCTGGATTTCGTCCAGGGACTGGGCGAAAAAGCTGCTCGTTTATAAAATACTGACTCACATTACCTTTATTTTGAACACTTCAGAGCTTCCGGTTTTGTCCCGTCTTGCCGTGTCCACTTTGACGGAGCTCTTAGAGTTTCAGAGACACTGAAGGGCGGATGGCTTGCCAGTAGAGCTGAACAATCCCTCCATCCTGAGCGGTGTGGAGGGATTGTTAATGTCAAACACTGGAGCGAATTACAAGTTAAATATTACATTTAACATGTGACTTTTTATTTTTTTATTGATATTATGATGCAAAGACATTAGATCAGGAGCACAAGTGAAGAGCACACACATTTTCTTATTAAAGTCTCACTATTGGAATGTAAGAATTGAAATATTAGCCCTTTTTTATTAGCCATTCTCAGTTTATTTAGCTTAATGCACAAAATATAGGTTTTATGCTCAAATTTAAATAGTTTAACCTATTTTTTAGCATATACAACTTTACACGTTTATATTGCTGCTATTGTATATTATTTCTTTTATATTTCTACTTTTTGAACCACATCCAAATTTCAGCTGTAGAAAGACAAACAAGCAGACAAACAAGCGACATGACGGGAAATATGTGTCACGGATCAGCTGTTTCTCCAGCAGCTTCACACTTTTCCTGGTATTGTGGGTGGAATGGTTCAGTGAGTTGGAGTTAATTGGCCTCATAATCCTTTCTAATTGCTTTTGTAATCATTCCAAACAACGTTAACATGCCGCCCCACATAAACAACATGTTATCAGCTTCATTTGGGGATCCATAAAAGTTAATCATTCACTCTTTAGTGGTGTGTTGTTTGATGGAGATATGTGAGCATGAATTCTCGAATGTCATCAAAAAGTTTAGTATCTGTGTGTGTGTGTGTGTGTGTGTGTGAGAATGTGTGTGTGAGAATGAGTGTGTGTGTGTTGACACCTCCTCCTGATGAAGGGTCAAAGGCCTCCAGTCCCCCCTGCACCCCTGAGCTAGCAAAGGATTAGCAGGATTGCCCCAGAGCTGCCATGTCAGTCAGAGTTTCACCAGAGACAACGCTGCCCCCTTCATCTAAGCCCCTTATCTCATCTGTCAGACACTGCTATATATGATATTTGTGTGTACGTGTGTGTACGTGTGTGTGTGTTTGTGTGTTTTCTAATCCTAATAGTTGCATTTCCACAGTGCATGAGCACAAGATAACCTGTTTGGGAAAATGTGTGCGTCAAGGGGTTTGGTTACACAGCCACGGTTTGCCCTCTCTGCTCTGTATACAGAGCGTGTTTGTTTTTGCATGGTGTACTCGTAACCCCACCGGGTGGAAGTTGAATGGTTGAGTTCAAGTGCTGTTCAAGTATTGACTTTATAGTTACACCAGTCCAGAAAATGCTTTTTTTTAATGTTTAGTTCAACTGGAAGTGCATAGAGAAAAGGCAGTCAGATCTTTTTTTTTTCCTTTTTCAGGGTCAGGGTTCCCTGGTTTAGAAAACTATTAGTAAATATTACTGTGAGGAATTCATTACACATCTGTTTTGTAATATGCGTGCCTTTTTACGACATGAGTCACAACCAAAGTTTTTCTGACGAACTCAGCTGGTTCTCGCCAAATGAAAGCACCCTGGAGCACTCTCATGGAGCAAAGCCTGTTGAACGGAGTAATGTCTCCTTAATAGATCAAATAATATTATCTTTGGAAATGTTGCGCCTAACTTAAGAGCTGAAAGTCTGATTTTAAACCAAAAATATGCAAAAGCACCAGTCTCCTGTTCGGCAGGTGGGACACAGAGCTTTTCTGCTAAAAACAGCAACATTATTCACTTTAATATTAATAGAATATAACAAGGCATGGAATGTTGTTTACTGTTTTATAAATTGTGATAAATATTGAGAGATATTGGAACATACAAAACATTAATATTACAAACTATTTATCATTTGAAGTCCTTGTTATGTCACTAAATTAAGAATTCAATAAAGGTTTAGTAAGAACCAAATTATTATTTTTGGATTAACTTATAGCCTTTTATGTTTAGTCCAGTTGTGTTTAGTCAAGTTTAGTTCACTGCAATATAACATGCCATAAAAAAGAAGACACTAGTGTTATTTTTTGCCTTTTTCTCGGCAGTTCATTTTGTTTGCATGGAGGGGATTGACAGACTTCAAAGTGGAGCAAAGTCATGGAGGGATAAGACTTAAAGTAAAGACACCTGAGGGAAAATACACACACACACACACACACACACACTCCGAGTAGTGCACACAAGCAGATACACTCTTTTAAAATTCTGTGTGTTGATTTATTCCATCTGTTCATGATGCACAGAGTTCAATACCTCACACACACACACACACACACACACACACACATACACACACACACACACACACCTGTGCACTCCGTGTCATCTCACAGGGACTCGGGGGAAGTAAACCGGACACACACTAAAGTGAGTGTTTAACTTGTTCTACACATCCTTGATGTGATTACACTAACTGAACCATGTTAACAAGCGTCTCTTCTGCGGCCCAAACAGATGACATAAACATTCATGAAAGCCAGACGGTTAAACAAAGCCTTGCATCAGGACACACACTGATGATCAGGCATGTATCGTGTATCGTGCCTCACAGCTGCAGTATAAAAAAATGCAACCTGATCCCGATCTTTGTGTATTTAGATTGTCATTCTGCCATTCTGGAGCCGTTTGCTAAAATAGTGTTCACACCACATAAGGCTTCTGTTGCTTTATTGGCGGGAGACGAAAGCCTAAAGCTGTGTCTCTCCGTCTAACAAGGTCACATGGTGTCTCTGCCAGCACAAAGTAGCTTTAACGGTGCTGCTAACAATGTGAGCTAACTTATCACCTTGTCCTGTCAACATGTTTTCGAAATGAACTCCGCAGCACACCTGCAGATGTGTGAATAAAGTGGGAATCAGGTGGATACATGAGTCCTGTGTATCATTATCCTTGTGTGCACGCTGTGTGTGTGTGTGTAATAACAATTTACGGCGGTTACCTAATGTACACACATACAGTCAAATGCAGAAAGGCACATCACATTGCACTCACATCACTGTTGGAGCAAGCTCCAGATGTCAGAGATCTGAGCCCATTAGAGGGTAAAGTGGACTGATGGATGATCTCATCCTCCCCTCTACCCCAGAAAGAACAAACAAAGGCAAAACAACAGTAGGACTGACCGACTTCTTACACACGCAAAGCCCTCAGTCTAATGACAGGGTTATTAGGTGAGCCGAGAGGCAGATCAAGACACTGCTTTTGCTCCTTAAGTCCTCCTTTAAGGTCTTCCATTCCGGCTAAGGCCATTTAAAATGTCTATAAATTCTCTGGAGCCGTGCTAGAGTCCATCTTATCTTCTGTTGCCTGAGCGGATTTCCTCACTTGATCCTGTAGAAAAGGTCTTATCCTTCTCTGCTGTCCTCCAGGACATGGAGGAATCCCTGTGGCAGGTTGGAGGGCTAAAGCAGGCTTAGATGTTCTGGTCCTGCAGAAGTCTTGTACAAGCTAAGAAATCCCTTAATTCTGTTAGCTCCTTCAGGTGAGTTCGAAACAGTGACTGAAATAAAGATGCACAGACTTTGATCGATTTAGGAAAGAGCATTTGAGGAGAAATAAGAGCTGCATCTGAATGCGATGCTTCAAAAAACAAGAAGCAAGGTCTGTTTCCTATTCTCCAACTGCTGGTGACAATTCCAGATGTGGCGCATCAGTTCACTTGTAAAGTGTTTATCCAGTTAGACAAAGAAAAGCTTTTCAAACACATAATTGTACTGGTTCAACAGAATGACCTCATGCTTGTTTTACCCTAGAAGGAAGTTTCTTGTATTGCTCTGTATACAGACAGCTCTCCGGCCCTTTCTGCTCCGACAGACAGATATTAACAAGCACTCACACTGAGAGCACTGAAGCTGTCTCTGAGGCCTCAAAACAGGTTTTTCCATAAAATCGTATGAGTTGTCTGGATCTTTTTTTACAATATCCACATGGTTCATTGGTTTATTATCAAGGTGAAACGCCACATTATCACCTCATTTTCAGGTCTGTTCAAAATAAATTGCATCCACTTACACTTTTGAAGAGGAAAATAAAATGCAAAAAACTTCATGAATGCAAAATACATTGTTAAGCGAAATAATTAAAGGAACAGTTCACACAGAAAATGAACATTCAGTTATTATCTACACACCCACACACTGATGGAAAATCTGTTGAAGTTTCTCAATCTACGAACCAACGAGCTTCACAAGAAAAACAAAGTTGCTGAATTCTCAGAAACATCTGCAGGATTTTG
The DNA here is from genome assembly GCA_029814765.1 of Acanthurus leucopareius. Taxonomy (NCBI): domain Eukaryota; kingdom Metazoa; phylum Chordata; class Actinopteri; order Acanthuriformes; family Acanthuridae; genus Acanthurus; species Acanthurus leucopareius. Next base: position 9,131,202 of record JAQMCX010000021.1, on the reverse strand, counting down.
TTTTATGATGTACAAAAACAACAATTTGTGTAAAAAAAAAAAAGAGCTATGTGTAAATTCATACTTTCGATTTATAAAATCATTGTGCATGTTTATAAAGCCGCACTGTCAGATTTATAATCTGTGCTCAGAATTCTGATTGCTAAACCCCTGCAAGGATTTGTAATCCGATAGTGTGGATTTACACATGGCTTCTTTCTTTCTCAGCTAATAACAGTGAGGCTCCATAAGAGTCTGACTTTTGTTTTGTAAGTTATTGTTCCCAACAGAAAAGACAACAGAAAACTATTTACTCAGAATATGAACGAATGGTGGAGTTTTATTGTTACAGATTTATTTCTCTACAATTATCCAGAAATAAAATCAGTCACACAGTGAGCCGTGACACCGCTTTATTGTCATATTGTTAGTGACTTCAAACAAAAACACAGTTTTGCCATTTGACCATTTCCAAAAACAGATTCTACTGGTCAAAGAGCACATGTTGACTGGTATCGTTCAAAAGGTTGCAATGAACATTCACCGGCCACAGCGGCAACTAGACACCCTCAAGTCGAAGGCTCGGAGACTGAGGGTCCCCAAGGGAGTATATCCTGGATGAAAACGTAGCCCATTATTGGAGCCAAGAACAGGTGCTTTCAACAAAGAAGCTGCATCATTACGGCCCTGTGGGAAATGAGGGAAAATATCAAGGTCCAGGAATTTATGTTGTGGCTTTTTGAAAGCAAAACAGATCAGATGCCCGGGTTGTGAATCAAACCAGTGAGGCCATTTATAGAATAAAGCTGGAAAACACAAGAAAAGCTCATTTTTATTTTAAGTAGGAATGGAGGAGAGTTCTCTAAACCAGAGAGCAGCAGCAGGTTAATTGGACATGCACATTAAAGTTATGAGTTGTTTTGAATCTGCCATGTATGATGAATCGCATTCATTCCTGAAATTAACATGTATCACTGGATGACACATAAACACATAAAACATAGTGCAATTATTTTATACTCTGATGTCAAATTCAAATGATATAAATAAATAAGACTTTTAGTAGTAATATAGGTTCCTCTAAATCTTCTCATCTCTTTTTTTGCTGCACCTAAAAGCATAAACTCTGAGATCCGGACATACTGTGAGCACAGTTCTTAGACCTTTTACTTTAGGTTTGTGTCTTAATTTTTTGATCTTTATTCTGCCTGTATTTATTGTTCAGTGGAGAGACTGTGCATGTCAGCAGTACTTTGAGGTCACAAGAAAGCAGAGCTGCAGCCAAGAAAAACTTCTCACTGAAGCTTCGTCTGGGTGGAGGTCCTCTAAAGACACATTATGCTCCACATTTCCATCGCTTCTCCTTCCCCATGCTTTTGTTTGAACATTCCTGACGTGCTTCCTCTCTCGCTCCTCTTTCATTTCGCTCATTTCTTCAGATTACAAGTGCTTACGGATCCCATTTTTCCCCTCTCGGATATCTTGAGCATTTCATGAGCAAAGTCAGAGGAACCAGGTGCAGACTGTTGCCTCTAAAGCTTCCTCACATGGAGTGAACTACCTCCTTGACACCTGAGGTGTTGATGAAGCTCTGCTGTCTACCTCCGCGCTCTCTGTAGCCTTCATCGAGGACCTTGGCTCCTGTCAGAGCAGAGCAGGGTCCCTTTGATCTGGGCTGAGATGACAAGGCTGTGTGGTCCCAACGCCCCAGGCCTCCTCTGTCACCACAGCCAGAATATGACAAGGTCACTCAAGGGAGGGCAGGGGTGACACACCCATGATCTCCAGACAGTCTACCTGTACTACTGGCTGCAAGAGAGGGTGGTCTACTATGGGCCCCTATTTGAGGCAGGGACCCTTACATGTAGAGTGTGCAAAGGTGCATTCACAAAAACTGTGTTTATGTTTGTTTTATCTACGTTTGAAGCTGCAAAAAAATAAAACCTTGTAAAATAAGAATAGTGTAACAGCTACAGCATAATTAAATATAAAACAAGTACTACAGGTGACAATAAAAAAGCAGGTACTGTCAAAAGAGCAGCAAAAATTAAGCAATCTAAAGGTGCTAATTTATTTATCAAATAAATTTTTATCTCGGCACTTTCATCTTTCCAAACAGATTGCAGTGTGATATTAATATATTAATATTTCATACAAACTGTTCCTTATGTGTATAGCAGTCGTGCTCATATTTTTTTTTTCTGCCAGGCCTCCCTTGAGAAGCCTCTGTGAACATATTGCCTGATGAAAAACAACAGAACTTTATATAAAGAACTTCACTGAAAGTTAAAGATCTATGCATTTCAGGTACAGTAGCTATAGAAACTGGCAGTTCTCCCAGAAGATGAAAGATCTTTTTGCTCTGTGATTTAGTTTGAACATGAAGTCCATGTTCTTTCAATCATCAGGTTCTGATTTAAAGACTAAACTTTTCAGTAAGATGTGGGGTTTTTTGTACTTTTTTTATGTCCAAATAATGTAATAAGTTATGTTCATGTCTGACAAATAAACAACTGCAATAGTAATTTTGTCCATGGCCGGGAACTTCAGTATGCATGACAAAATAAAGAGCATAACTAATCAACAAGAGCTGCGCTAAACCTCATGTAATGAAGTGGATATAGTTCGTAAATCCTTGTGAACGGTAAATGATCCTCAGAGCCTCAGTGCTGCAAAACTCCAAAGTTTAAAGCTTAGTAAGAATTCAGTCACTGTTCTGATTGAAAAGTAACTAATTCAAGACTTTTTGCAGGCAAAGCAGTTAAATAAATCAGAAATCACCCCAGTACATGCTGTTTGTCTCTGAACTACGCTCATTAGAAATGCACAAAGTCATTTTTTTCAGTCCTCCACTTGTATTTTCAATCAGTCACGCAGTTGTCACATCCTTTGATGGTATTTTCTGTGCTAAAACGAAGCAAAACTGGTCTGTGGGCAAGCAGTCAACCCCCTGAGGAAGAGACAAGACAAACATGATAAGAGGCTGCTGGTGAAATTACAGACTGCAGGCAGCCCTTAATGGAGTTCAGCTCAGGGTAGAGGGAAGTATAAGGTCAGTCAGTCAGTCATCAACGCTCCTACGCTGACGCTTCCTACATTCCTGAATACAAATGTCAACAGGAAAAGAGGCCGATTATAACATTAAGTTCAGCCTTTTAAACACAAGACAAGCATGAAAACTTAACTTTATTGAAGTCTTTTAAAAAAAACACAAATTTTAATACTGATCCCACATTCGCTAAAGCATAAATAAGCCGCATGATGCCAACACAAACAGTGTATTGACGGTAATGAACTCTCTCCGCAGAGCTAACCATGCTCATTAGCATTGAATAAACACGCTAGCTGCACAAGAAACCTGTTGCATATTTCATAAGGGTTGTGACAGTTTATTGAAAATTCAATCTTTTCCAGATTTACAGTACATACTGCAGCAGCAGGGGTGGGCAAATGCCATTAACCACCTCCGGTATACATACTTTCCTGGGGTCACGATGGACATTATGAGCAATTTTGCCAAATATACACTGCGCAGGTCTTAAGTCAGGGATTCAGGGCTCTGGATGTTTGATTTATGGAGCCTTCAGTTTTCAGTTTGGCGGAGTCATTCTTGACCGGAGTCCCCAAAGCTTTAGGTTAGAACAAGTGCTGTGGGATCCAGTGCTCTAATTCAGCTTTCAAGCCCGCTGCAATACTGCGTTGTTGTTTTTTTTCTTTTTTCGCCCATTTTACTTTTCCCATGGCCTATGAGCAATCAGCTGTTATATCCTGCCTGTAAATCTCTCCATCACTTATGGCTGCCAGCCCGGCGAGGAGGAGTTGGCTCGTCCCTCAGGTTGCTCGCCTCACATCATAAATCCTGGACCATCTGAGCTCAATCTGTCTTTCAGATCCACGAAATGCCAAGGCTACCTCAAGGCCTTGTTTTCCACTAGTGTTGGTCTCATATCAAGTGTGCTGCGTGTGTGTGTACGTGTGTGTGTGTGTGGTGATGGTGGTGATGGTGGTGGGGGGTGCAAGTGTAAATGTTCATCTGCACCTGAAACAATATCAAGATGTGGCGTTAACAGCCATGGTATTTTAAATGTCATATAGTTGGATCATATCAACTTCAATGTGTTTTTTATTGTGTTCGTATGATGTGCCATCGAAAGTGGTGTCATTTTAAAATAAAAGCATCCAGCAGTGGAAGAAGAACCCAGATCTTTTTAACTGATGTAAAGTAGCAATACAACAGCACAAAAATACAAAATTTAACTAAATTTTTACTCAAACACATGATTCAAAACTGGTAAAGGTGAAGCCAATTCAGTATATTAATAGATTATTAATTATTGATTATAATTTGTATTATTAGCATATTATAAATCTGCAAAGTAACTAGTGATTAAAAGCATGTTGCCTCTGATATGTGGCGAAGTAGAAATAGGGAAAGTCACAGAAAATGGCACTCAGGAACAAGTGGAACAAGTGGCTAGGCTAAAAAACTACATTATTAGAGTAGATGTACTTAGTTACTCTCACACAGGTGCACAACATTCATACAATACACACTGGTCCATGTCTGCACAAGTACATTTAATTTTTTATGTTGGCTTTTTATGTTTGACTTTATTGGCTACACTACATTTTCAAAGTAATTCGAACAGTGTATTTTTAAAATATATTTAGAAAAAATCAATGCCAGCACTTGCAGCCTAATTATATTAGTAATCCACATTCTTTGATGAGCCTCTATGCAAAACTTAACAAGCATATTCATTCAAAAGAACCCCCAAACACACAAAACACACAAAAAACAAACCATGGTACAATAAAAAAAAAAAAATCATAAGACCCATTATTGTAAATGACTAATCCCCCTTTAAAAAGTGGATCAACTTGACTTTATAAAGATCCATTTTAAACTCTGTTGCTCATATCTCATATAACACACATCTGTTCTCTATTCATGCTGTCATTCAAGCAAAACCTACCATTTATTACGTTTGTATGCTTGCGTGTATGTACACGCTCTGTCTCTCAACACAAACACATTCACAAGACACCGCAGCTGGAGCTCACCACACCCCGGCAAACAGTTATTGAGCTGGTATTCGAGAAGAGGTGGCAGAAACATGCGCACTGTGCCAGGAACATAGTGCGTATTATCCCAAGACTTAATGCACCAGTGAGTTTGCCACAGGCTAATACCTGTCACTCTTGAACTCCTGCCTGTTTATATGCTAAAGGCTGATAAAAACTAATGAAGGCCTTTTGCGTATTATCAGGTAGTTATGACTGACACTCGGGCCATTAACCCATATCATGAGGAGTTTAGAGAAAACTATGGTTGAAAGTCAAGTGTAACTCTATATATATACAGCTCTTGATATAAGCTTACGGTATCAGACCGAACCTCAGACCTTCAGATCACCTTCAGATAAGATGAAAAATCTCATAAAGCAACTTTTTTACCGTGTCTAACGTCGAACATATGTGCTGTTATCGCATCTTTCAATTAGTGTTTGTGTTCCAGGTTCTGCTTCCTATCCGTTACAGTATGTTTGCATGAGATCCAGGTGATGAAAGGTGTGCCGTGGAAGGTGACACCGCGATAGCTGACATGAGAACACTGTCTTCTCAGTTTTTTTACATTAACACCTTTTAAATATAACTCTACAGTTTGACCACGTTTCAAGCCACCATCTTCTTCTCTGTGTCCAGAGCAAGAAGGACTTTTATTACGTAATTACACGTCTTGTTTTGTTTGTTTCTGGGTGCTGAGTGTCCAACATGCCGTTGGTGTTTAGTGCTCAGCTCGTGTCTCTCAACTCCAGGCAGCAGACCTGCATTTAGTGTCTGACAAGTGTTCGTGAAAACCATCATTTTCTGTCATTTGATGCATGTTAAAACAGCCCCTGCAGTTTAGACCTGTAATATCTTTCCCCCCTCAGATGTCACAGTGTTTTCATTAGGCCTGATGCTGGGCTTGCTCAGGTTCATTATGGCCCAAGATAACCTTTTAAAGATACACCACGAGGTTACCTGAAAGAGTGAGCTTTGTCTCCCCACACCGAGACTTCAAGAGAGGAGAACTTCATTAGCTACAGAGAGAAGAATATTTATTTCGCTATTTGCAAGTTCTTCAACTTTAATTTTATGGTCTGTCATTGATCCCTGATTACCAGCTGCAACAGAATGGCTTTCACATTGTGAATCAGTGTATGTATGTGTGTGGCAAAATGTGCTTAATGAGACACTTTTGCAGTGGGGAATACCACAGAGGTGATTTGAGCACTCTTCCAGGCGTTTATACATCTGTTGACAGATTTTGTCAGCATGATAGCATCCCAACCGGGCAGGATGAGGTCACAGAACTGCACAGGTGTGTAACTGAGATCGAAATGAAAAGGCAAAGTTTGAGGATGGGTGCGGTCTGAGAGTGTGTGTGTGTGTATTAGATCACTGATCACTGAATAAAATCCCAGTTTCAGTTGCTCCCATCCTCTTTAGGATATAAAGTTAAACTACAGATGACACACAACAGCTGTGACATCAAGTTTGTGTGTATGGTACAATGAATCATGTGACATAAGGGAACTGAGTTTGGTTAAACAGTGGAAACGTGTCAGATTTATTCAAAAAGCTCAACCATCCTCATATGGTCAACTTTTAAGCGATATTATTATTGACTTGTATATGTGTTTCTCTAAAAAAAAAAGTCCCTAGTTTGATACAAGAAATGTAGAAGATAAAACATGTCAGTGCTCACTGGTTTGAACACATGGACAGTCGTCATGCTGCTGTGCTCTCATCGCAGGATTAAATCTAGTCACATTGGATGTGGAATTAGCATAACAGTAAGTTATAATCAGTGGGTGTAGGACTCACTGGGCTTGCCTGTTGCCTTGCACACCCCTTCTTGATGAATATGTCACTCTTTTCTTTAATGACAGACCAAAGGCCTGTAGCTATCCGCTGTTCACACCCAGACTGATTGATCTGGGTAATACGATGCTGCATGTCTGGAGATAAAACACAAGCATGAGGTGTGTGGCGATCCCTCCAATCTTCCCCTCTGTTGACCGGGCAGCTTTTAACCTGAACACATAACGTGCCATTAGGTCCTTCTCAAAGCTTTACCTTTGTTTATGCTTGTTTATGCAAAGCTAACATTTGAAGCAACCAACATTTTGTTTCCAGCAAGACCTAACCCATCTAATGACCGCATGCAAAGGTCTTGTTAAGTGTGTTGCTCTGCTCCAGTGAATGTAATACCTGGCCTCAGTGCTGGGATGACAAGGCATCTGTCTGACCAGGTCACAGAGTGCAGCCCACATATCAGTAGCACCAGTGGGTCATCAGGAGGAGAGGGTATGACCTGAGAGAAGGCTTCATCAGGTGAACTGGAAGCCAATTAGTCCCCAGCTGCCCAGCAGAGGAGCATTAGAGTGAGCAGAGGAACACTCAGTCATCCCACTCAATGACAGGAACAGCAGGAGACCAGCTGAAGAATTGTCTTTCGAATCTTTTCCTAATAAGCAAATTAGAAACCTGGAAGCTCCTTAATGATATTTGAGGGTTGAAATCAGCATATCATTTCTCCTGTAGTTTGTTTTTATGTCGCTGTTTCTCTAAATGAGGGCATACTGGTGAGAGGGTCTCTGAAACAGGCCAGCGGATGCGGATGTGAAGAATCATCCATGCTGATTTAGAAGTGTCCAGAGACTCTCTGGAGCTGTAAGTTTTTTGGGGGGGGTTGGGGTCAGATTTGAGAAGACCCCTGGAGATGCTTTCAGAAATGGTTCCCTGCTTTAGTGGGGGGTAGGGTGGATGTCTGGACTGTGGGACTGGTCGGTTTGTCTGAGTGGGGACTAATGAAAACAAATGATCTGACAAGGTCAAAAGGTTGAGATCAAGGCTGAGGGATCCTCCACCCCTCTCAATTTCCAACGTGGGAGATTAATGAGGGCGGAGAACAGTCATTTCTCTGTATCATTTACTCCCTGAGGCCTCGAAGCCCCGGCGGTGGTGTGCAGCCCACCTGTTGGCCTGTTAAAGCCTTACGACCGTAAGCCAGAGGGAATCACTGATGATTCAAGGCTGTAGCTGCTCTGCTCTGTTCACCGCACAGACAGGAGCTCATTCAGCTCAAAGGCTTCAACAGCTTCCTAACTATGGTGTAAATTTAGGTTTTTGACATTAGAGACACATGATAGCTGTAATTATATTTATATGCAGCATACAAAAGATCATCTGACCTGTGCTACTGGATAAATATTCAAATTGGATTTTAATGTAAGACTTTTCACTCAGTAATGATTCTCTCAAGATGCTTTAAAAACTTTTTAAGAACTTCCCGTCAACTTCTTAAATTGTATCAGTAGTAGAGCTTGCAAGTGACTTATAATAATTATAATTTTACAATTGCTTAAATATACTTTTATAAACTGATAAAACTCATCAAAGGCACAACCTTTGCTTTTAACTTGGCATGTAATTTGTTTCTCGTGAACATATTAAATGATAAAAAAAAATAGCCTTATACAACTTAGTCATAGTGCAGCTGGAGTGTCACACTGTGGAGCTCAGAGAGTTTGTAGGACACCACTGCCCCCCTCTGGACAGTGCACCTTAAAGCACCATGGAGTTCAGAAATATATTGTAATAAAGTCAGAAACTGACATCACTTTTAACTTTAAAAAAAAAAATTAAGGACCCTTTCATACATAATATTTTCAGATACATACAAATTTGTACCAGTTTGAAATCATCACAGAAAAAATAAAATGTATTTTTGAAAATTATCTTATTTTAATTAGTAATCATATAAGGAGCAACTCAACTTTAACTTAAGTTTGTATAAATAATGTGTTCTTTTTATTCACAGAGAATTAGTGCCTCTTTCCACCTTATAGCTGCATTGGCACATAACGGACACTAGATGGAAATGTTGGCCAGGCTGACTCACGGTAGAGAGGGCTTTTGTGAAACTAGCTTCATGCAGGCAGCATGGTCGTTGTTCCAGTCTAACAGGGAGGCTAACATGATAAAATAGCAAATTACACCACAATTTTATTATATAAAATATGTTAAAGATAAGTTTATCTCTATGATAATGTAAATATGAAACATAGCTTGTTTTAATTGGACTATTTACTTTTACTTACAACCCTTACCTAACTACAGAAAACATGTATATCTGTATATAGTTTCTATGTATTCGTGACAATGTAACCCTCCACATTCAGTTGCTTCTCATTCTCAAATTCCTTTGTCGTTTCGGGATTTGTGCCTCATTGTAGGCGGTTCTATCGTCGCAATCATCTGCTGATATCTAGACCCATAAATTTGATTTAAACACATTTGAACGCGTAATAGAATAAATGATAATTTGATCACGCAGCGTAGCCCTCTGGGAACCGGCAATTTGGCTTTTTAATTGAGCATCAGCCATGATTTACTACATTTCCCACACTGCATTGCTGCGCAGCCGCTACTTGTCACTGCTGTCGCTCTCTGCCTGTGAGTGCCCGCGGTGAATTGGTCCAGCATCCCTGCGCAGGCAGTGGGGCAAGTGAAGATGTAAAAAAAATATATATTTTTTTCATTTAAAAATATGTAACCGTGGGATGCGTTTTCGCCGCCGGCAGCTTGCGATGAGGGAAGGAAAATATGGCAGATTGGATTTTGTGTTGCGCCTCTGTGGAGCACGGACCGTTATATTGAGAGAAATAATGCGGAATATTTCCCCCTGTAGGTGTTAACGCAGAAAATACAAGATGAAGAAGCAATTCAATCGGATGCGACAGCTCGCCAACCAAACGGTGGGAAGGTAAGCAAAACGCTTTCCGTGCGCTATTCTCGCCGGGCCAAGTTAAAGGGAAGAGAAACCCCCCCTGTATGGCCCCGATAGGATGTAAATCATATCCAATGCAAATATGATTTCTCATATATGTTATTAGGCTGTATGTATGTAATAGACAATGGTCAGTCCATTCAGAGGAACAAAAGAATACCCCATGTTTAAAACGCCGTTGGTGCTCCTATGCGTAATGTCCATTGGTGGAGGCTACCGCATAGGCAGCGTGTAGGCGCACTGCCCCATTACAACCTGCCCACGGAAATACATTAAATATAGACAATCGCAGCACCACAGCCCATCACACAGAGACGACCCCCCCCTCTCTTTAAGACCAGGTATCACCCCCCCTTATATGAAACCCATTCAATTGTGAAGTTTCGGTGTAATTAAATTTACCTCCTGTCACAGAACCTGTCAATAGGTGAACGTGATGCAGACGGATGCGGTGTGGGCTGCGACGTGAGGGAAAAAAAAGGGAGAAAAAAAAAAAGGCGCAATGTTTTCATTACGCAGTAAAATCAGCTGTGAGGAGGGAAGCACCTCCTAGGCGTGGGTTATCAGGTCCGTGGATTCCTGAAGGTCGTGTTCAGCACCTGGCATTCATCTAACACACTTTTCGTTTGAATAATGTGATTATAGAGGATTAGAAGGTGCTTTATCATGCAACTGTAGTTCCTAAAAAGCAGATTCCAAAAGCTAAATGGGAGGTTTACGTGGACGGATTTTCCCTCCCTGTTCGCTCATTCATCTGTGTCCTGTACTTGCCCTGCATCTGGGAGGTTTTGAAATCCCTTCCCACCTTCAGAAATAGATGCTTTGTGACCTTTTACGTAGGTCCTGTGGGTTTATCACCCCCACCCATACTCTGTTCACCTCTAGCAGGGAGGCACAGCGGTCTGTCATGCAGCGTTGGGCCAGGAGGTGTTCTCTGCTTGACACAGAGGGAGGGGAGATTAGGGCCAGGAGGTGTGGGTCATTATTATTACACAGATGTGTGAGTGGCGTGCACTCAGAGGGGAGGGGACACACCTTGCGGGCTCTGTTTGTGCTATCATTGTCAGTTACCCCCTCGGTTCTGGCTGCTTTTTCTAGCTCCAGTCTTTTTATAATCATTTCTGTGTGACTCATTAGAGTGTGTGTGTGTGTGTGTGTGTTTGTGTGTTTGTGTGTGGGCGTGATTCTGGAAATGTGTGTGGGCTTGAGCCTTCATATGAGCAGAGAAGATGGGCAGTTCTTCCCTGTGTATGTGACTGCGTGTGTGTGTGTGTGTGTGTGTGTGTGTGTGTGTGTGTGAATGTTTCGTGCATGCCGGTGCTGTTGTGAGTCTAACATTCTTCTCACACTCTGCTGTTTTCTCAAGCTGTCTGTCTTAAGAGCAGCAGCAGCAACCTGCAGAGCCATAATGAGCACCAGCTAACTGCACCTACAGTTCCCAAACACTGACTGCAACTACAGCAAACCCTCATATCAAAGCTGAAGTTCTCAACCATCCACAGTCCGTTGCCTCTGAGGGGAGGTCCCGTGACTCCACATTTGATTTGACATTTGGACATTGGCATGAAATAACAGGTGTGACCCTCCACTGACCTTGAATGGGATAAAACACTGACTATTTCATAAAGGAAGAGATGCAAGGAAGGGAATAACCAAAGATGTGCCATCTATAGCAACCTGGGCCTGATGAGCAAGTTAAATGTCAATGAAAAAAAAGCATAACATCATGGTACCACAAGATGCTTTGGATTCATTTATACATCAAAAGTGGTTTTATGTTGCAAAGAGAATAGCAGTCTGGAGGAGTCGGAGCTCCCTGGGTCAGCATGCTGTTTTTTTTTTTTTTATTGCATTTATTTGAAGTCGCTTTCTCTTCTGTTGATTAAGGTGAAGAGGTGTTGTGTTGAGGCGCGGTTTATGTTAGTTTTCTTATGTTTGCACCCCGACCGTGAAGGACGATAATGTCCCTTGATAGCACCGCCCACGGAGTAGAAATGTGTGAGTGCATTTGGATGCTTTACATGCAAGCCTGTTCAGATCCATGTGTCCTTGCACACACATGTCAAAGTGTGTTGGTGTAAGATCTGCGGGTGGAGTCAGACAAATGTGTGTATGTGCAGATTAATGAGGCATCCTAATGTAAACATTCGCACAAACATTCCCATCATGCTACAGTTCTATTATGGAAACACTTGAGCTCCTTTTCTGCATCACGATTTTAATGGTTGCTGAACGCTCTCCGTGGAGTGCTTTGCTATGCTGACTGAAATGGAGATGCCTTCACTGGTTTGTCATTTTCCTTCCACCGGTTTCTCATATGAGATGAGTTCTTGTGCCTCATCACGGTAGAAACGTTATCCTGCAAAGTTAGGAATAATGAGAAACCCAGGAACATTTTACAGATCATAGTTTTGCTCTTTCCTGTACCCACTGAGGCTTCAAATATACTATTCTGCTGACTCAAGCTTTAACCATTTTCAGAGTAGAATGGGGTCACTTTGTCGGTTTGACCTTCCTGAACCTCAGCGGTCTCACTGGAGTCATTAATACTGCTGACAAGTCTCTTTAAATGAACCTAACAAGAAGCAGAGCAGTCATGTTGCAAAGTGCATTACTTTGAAAACAAGAATCTGTGTGTTTATTTACAAGAGTGTGTCCTAATGAAGGGGAAAATTAATAAGCTATTAAAACTGCAGACTTCTAACCTGAACACCTCTTCCAGTCAAATCTGTAATGGCGAGGATTTCTGCCTCTGTGGTCTTTTTTTTTTTTTATGTGTCTTACATGTGATAGAGATTGAAGGTCTTTTTCAGTGGGGGGTTGGCGATCAGGTGTGCTGTGTCAGCATCCCTCTGGCTTCTCTGGGACTGCTGCTGCTGCTGCTGCCGCTTGCCTGGGTGGGATCCATGTCATGTGATCGCCAGCTTGACCAATCACCTCTGTGGGAGCAAGTCTTCATACTGGAGGATGTGCAGCCATGCATACTCTATAGCTCAAAGAAATGTGTCGCGGTGCAGCGGGAGAGACAAAAGGGTGTCACAGATCTGCAGAAGTGCAATAAATTACGCCTGAATTTGTTGTCATTTTGTTAACAGAAGCTTTTATTTTGGGAACTCGAGTTCAGCTGAGGCTCCAGTGTTTTGCAAACCCTCTCTATATAATGTTAAAATTCAATTACAAGCATTTGTCTTCAATCTAGTTTGTGCACAAAACAAGCCACGGAAAGAGACTTTGCTTCAGCCAGCTCCCGCCCTCCATTTCTCTTGACCTATTTCTGTATTCCCAACTCACTGCCCTATCTAGGTCTAGGACGGCCTGGTGAAAGATTGCATGGTATGAGTCTGTAAGACTATGTCACACAGATTTTACACATGAAACAAATGACAAACAGTCTTTTTTGTTTCATTTTATAAAAGGATGCCTCTCTCTGTTAGCTCTATCCTCCTCATAAATTACCTCTTGCCTCTCACCCGCCTTTACACTGCACCACTCACCTGGGTGATGCTCACCAATGTCACTGGTGTATGCTAATAGCATTCTTCCTGCTCATGCCTTTAGGGTGGGCTTTAGCTCACCACTCCATGATGCAATTATCAGAAAATGGCAGCCATTTGTGGGCTGGCAGATGAGCTCTAGATGCTTTCATTCTCCTGCATTGTCTCACTCTCACCCTGTTTGTCTGTCTCTTCCATCCGACAAATGTAATGCAGCAGGGTAATGTGTTACCGAGGAGCTTGCACGCCGGCATCTCATGGCTTTTCCGTGACCAGACACATTTATACAAGTGGGACAGAGGGTAGGGTAGGAGGGTAGGAGGTTGGAGGACACATGGGAAATGTTTTAAAACGTGTCTGAGCATGTTGATATTTACTTTAGTGAGGGGTTTGCACTTTTAGTCTAATGCCGACAAACGGAGAGAAAACATTATGCATGAATCTCAAACAAATTCCTGCATAACAAAATAATGATCTTTGCCTGTTTTTACATTCAGCACAGCATTAGCACGTGCACCTCCTGGCAAGAATGCAACTCCGGGAGAGCATATGGTAGCTGACAGGTAACACGAGACGTAGGAGGCTACCCTGTTGCATGCTAATGCAGCACCTCCTCCCCTCCTCTCCGTCATCCTCCTCCACCTCGTTGCCTCGATTCACCGGCTTTGCAGGTGAAGACAACTCTGTGGAGATCTCAGAGCGAGTGGCCTTCACAGGGCAGTTGACTCACTGCGCTTCAGGGTTCACTTTTGTATAGTTGCAGGCTAATCATATTGTTTAATCTGGACTGCAAAGCACATTCTCAGCATGTTATTTAACAAGTCAGTGCTGTTTTATTAAAAAAGTTGTGCATGGTTTTTTGACTGCAGTCATTTTAAATGAGTCATGACTTGTGTTCTATATTGTGTGTCTTAACCTGCAGAGCTGTGGTGTTTGAAGCCATTCAGCGCTGGTATCGGAGGTCCCATGTTAATAACCCCTCCATAACCCCATCAGTGCCTCTCAGAGACAGCATACTACAGGGTAGAGTCTGTGATAAAGAGCCTTTGTCAAGGGGCCATTTTGGCCATCAAAAGAGAGATGATGTAATATCAGACAGAAGCGTTGTTTCTCTTTTTCTGTCTGACTGATTCCCTCAAAAGACGAACCTCTTAAAGAGCCCCTGTCCTGGTGGTCCACTACAAACTCATACTGTATGTAAGAAACAGTATGGCATGCAAACAGCTGCTTTCTCTTATTTGCACTTTGACCTGTCACATATTAAAGCCGGTTTTATCAAAGCCACAATGTATCACGGGTGTCAGGGTTGACCTAGTGTATTGCTCATGATCTCATCTTCAACAGGAAGTGACCTCAGGGCCTGACTGAAATGCAGCGAGTGAATCAGATGCGATGCAAACTGTGAGGCATTCAGGAACAAAGAGGATATAATGTACTTTGCAAAGCTACTGTGCAGCTTACTTTTGACATATTACTTTCTAAGTGGTACTGTTAAAGTAACATAATAGCACGGTCTTATATTTCAATAACTTTAGTTTATCATTTTGTCGGATTTAAGTTAATGATATTAAAGTGTCTGCAAAATAAACTGTGGATTGTGGAGTTGATACATTCCGCTGTGGTTGCCTTTTTTATGTTCTTCATATAAAGAAACAGTTTTATTTAGTTGCAAGCAGTGTTACATTAAGTTAGCGCAATAAAAATAAATTCAGAAAAAGAAATTTGCATAGTGTTCTGTGCCCTGTTTATAAGTCACAAATCCCAGGCATCAGCTTCTGCATTATTCTGAGTAATAATTAAGAGGGAGTAGCTACAGTAAAGTGGCATTGTTGTCAGAAATAACGAAGTGCTCCTCAGGAGACGGGCGACTCCCTATCAACATGCCTACTTCCTTCCATTCAGGAATGCCAATAGACTCAAAAACAGGAAGCACTAATCCTCTAATAACAATTTCCTGTTTTGTTTATATCTTTTTTTTTCTAATTTTTCATGTCAAATTTTGCTCTTTAACAGAAGATAACACTCTCCATCTCTGTCTTCTATACTGTGGATGTAAAATCTTTCATTTGCTTCGGTTGCCTAGAAACTCTCATTTGGTGTGAGCTGTTTCATCACATTCGTCTGGTTTTTGCCAGCCCTCATGTTAAATTTTCATAAATGACTGAGATTCTAAGAAAGACTGATGCCGGTGACGTTGTTTTTATTTAAGGCCTGGGTGCCAATAAAGCCCAGTATTGATCTTTCCTGCCTCATTGTACTTCCTTGTCTATTTGATGCTCTTTTCTGGACATTTGACATCATTAGTAGGTGTGTGCTCGGGCAGCGTAAGTCACAGAGCAGACTGCTTCTTGTGGAGAGTATTCACCATGAATAAAGTTATTAGAGATAACTCACTGCTTGTGTTTCCAGTGAAACGTTGCTGAATGCTGCAGGCTCTCCCTCTCTCTTGTGTTCACTCCCTCTCTGGACATGTGTGTGTGTTTCTGTGTGTTCTTGTGCATGCCCCTGTGCGCCTGTGTGTACACTCCTCTCACAGTTATTCTTGCATACTTAACAGAACTGTGACCTAGTTTGCTGGACAACTACTGTAAGTGGGTTTTTCTGTTTTAGTAACCTTGTCTCCCATCAGCCCTCCACCTTGTCATTTGGGAGGAAACTGAGTGGGACTTCAGATGCGTTTGCGCTGGAAAGATCTGGAGGACAAAAAAAGTAGTATTAAAATGGACAAATATTCACAGAGCATTGCTAGCATGAACACTGCTGTGTGTTTGTGTGTGTGTATGTGTGTGTGTGTGTGTGTATGTGTGTGTGTGTGTGTATGTGTGTGTGTGTGTGTGTGTGTGTGTGTGTGGCTGACAGTGGATCTCATGCCAGCGCTCCAGGCCATGTGGTGCCCTGCTGAGGCCCAGGGCCACCATTCTGCTCCACTACCCTCCCCTTGCAGCAAAAGACTTAGCATCTTGCACAGAACTTGCAGGCCTCAGAGTAAGCACTTTTGTTGGCTAAGCTAGCTGCAGAGAGAGCAGAACCAGAGCCATGGCCACACACAGATCTCACGTGAACCTGTGGACTGAAAGTGTAAAACAGTTGGCCAGCTACCAAGGCAATATGTTCACGAACACAGATGTTATAGCTTCATGTTTTGCATATGTCAACATAGATTATGCATGCTTTCATTAACCATGCAAAGCACTGGGGGGCAAAGGATGAAGGTTCCCAACATTAACATATCTCAAGGTAAAAATATTTTTTTTTATGCAAGTCATATTTACAAGGAATGTGCATCTCAGACGGTCAGCTGGGTATTTGGTGCATGCATATTACGACCAATCTTTTGGAATTGTAATGACTTGGAATGTCTAAGGTCCCTGGGAAAATATGCACAATAAAATTACATTTTTCTTCAGCCAGCTGAAAATACAAAAGGCCAGATGTGCGTTACAGAGTCAGACTCTCCTTCTTATCAGCACGTTGTTAATGTTGCTGCCAGAGGTGAAGAGGGAGTTGCTCACAATCTGGAAGTTAACCTCTCTGTGTCAAAATAGTTTCAACTAATTAATCTTTTTTTTTCATGTTAGTCATCGTCTATGGTTGCACTGCACATATTTGTAGTTCTTTTTTCACCGATGTATCAAAGAAAAGAGTTACTTTTGAAATGATTCTATAGCGTTGTGCTGAAAGCTTATATAAATTTTAGCTGACTAACCATGGTTAAATGATCTGTATATTTATAGATGTGTGTGCCAAGTATATGTGTGTGTGTATGTGTGTGTGTGTATGCATGTTTGTATTGAGTCATCAGCAGCTCCAGGTAAAGGGATGCCTGCGAAGTGGCAGATGGTTGGCATAAACCTGGCAAAGTGTCTCTCCCCCTCCATGAGCACACCGCCCACATGGCTGCCAGCTCTCCCACGTGTTTACTTTTCTCCCAGGACTCGTCCTGCACACTATTTGCTGAGGCGAATTTCTCTCTCCTCACCTCCAAAATCTCCTGCAAGTTGGCTTTACATCAGGTTCAATCAAGTCCACCCCACCCCCCAACCCCCCCACCACTGTATTCCAGCCTACGCAATGCTACTTTGCCTCTGTGTCTTCGCGGGCCGTTGATGAACGATGCTGCTTTCCTCAGAGGAAATACCACTGTATGAAAACAAACAAGCACGAGGAACAAGACGGTCTGGTGTCTTTGAAGATAGGCTGCAGTCTGTTTGAAGTGTGGGTCATAATGGCCACATCAGTTGTGGTCAGTGAGAACACCAGATGTCTGAGTCTAAATTTTCATTCCCTTCTCTCAAACAGCAAACTCAATTAGCTAATTGTGTTTTTTTTGCCCACACTCTCAGTTGTAATGCATCTTCGTTTCCTCAGACAAGTCGGGTCTTCATTAAAAACTCTCAGACAAACAGAAGGAGTGATAGGATTAGGATGGATTACATTTTTTTTTTTTTTTTTTAGCATTTGCAGCTGTCACAATGTTGAGAAACTTTGATGCTTAAGCTGTAGAACTCCTGACTCAGACAGCCAGGCCTGCTAAACATCGCTAATAGAATAGCTTCTTCACATCCATGTCACTGCTCAAGCTCCTGTCCCATCTGTGCAGTTTGGACACCCACAAGGGTCCCTCAGCTGCCAGATTCTCCCAGGGGACATCTCAACCAGTCCACTCTGAGGCCAGATAGACAGTGATGAGCTCACAGCTGCATTGTGGACCTCCTGGCTAAACGCTCACAGCATGAAATATATGCGACAGTCCTGGTCCAAATGGTCTTTGTAGAGAATTGAGTTTTAGAGATTATTCAGAGGCTGTTGGAGTGTCGCAGCAAAGCTGAGCCAAACTTTAGCACACTGCTCGGGTTATTTTTGGCCCCTTTTTCCATGTAATTAGCAATCTGCGATCACACTTATCCTTACAGATAATGCCAGAAATCTCTCTCTACAATCATTTTCCCTCCTCCTTTGAGGCGAGCAAGCACACACATATCTCCTGTATATTTCTCCCTTGATCAGTGAGCAGAGCAGTTTTTTAAGAGGCTGAGTTTGATTAGATCCATTGGTATCTTGGTTTGACCCAGTTCCCATGGCTCAGTGGTTCACATCTCGGCACTGAGACCAGAGGATGTTAATACCTGACATCATTAAAGCTCAGCTTTTACAGAACATGTACACACAAGTACATGTAAGCATTAAGCTGAAGCTGATAGAACGACTAGGGTTGTAGCAAAGAGCTCAAAGTTTTGTTTATAATATTGAGGTTCAAATTGTAGATTGCATAGGCTAAAGCAAATATCAAAGGGGGGGGTTGAATGTTGATGAGCTGAGCAAAAAGACAGATGCTGGCAGACAGTTGCTAATGATAATTGCACCTACGAGAGTCAGGCGAGAGCTGAGAGTTGATATTTTTAAACTTTTTGGGAGGATTTATCTTCATTTCAACCTTCAAATGATCCAGCGGCTAAACTGGTACAAAAAAACTAGACAAATATTGACAAAAATGATTTTGTTCAGCCATAGAAACCAGCAAGAGTAAGTCAGATTTGAAATTACCCATCCGAATCCCACCCTTCAAGCCTCCCTCCCACAACTTCCCCCCAAAAAACACATAAATTGCAAAAATCATGACTGTTGTTGGTTGTTGGTACTCACAGTTGTCAAGCAAGTGTGTTTGTTTGGGGAAATTTTGTTTGCATTTTCTCTGTAATTCTTGCACTACTAGCTTGCTATGGCTTAAGCGATATATTCGCCCTTAACCTTGAGGATGACTGATCACATGCATGAGTGCATGGGCAGTCAGATATATGTAGACTGTCCGGTCACTGGGGTTATGTGAAACGATCGAATGGACTTATTACGGGTCTGCAGCAGGAAGAGATACTTGATGTTGGGATGTGAAAAGGATTCCAAAAAATACGACAAATAAACCGACTGGATTTGAACAGATGCATTTCGGTCCTTTTGCGTTCTGCAACATTTAAAGACTGCGACGAGGCGTCACACTTGAAAAGAACATTTTAGTTGTCACTTATATTTTTGTCCTGCTGATGAACAATAGAGCACAAACCAAGGTCTTTTTTCTATTCTCTTGTTCGACAGTGAGATAATTTCAGATTTAGTTTTTAAATGAATGATACAAAAAAAAAGCTATTATTCCCAATTTGTATCAGCATGGTTGGGGCACAATAGCAGGAAGGGGTCGTGCAGACAGGAAGAGGAAGTGCCAAGAAAGATTATGCACCATCGGGTGGTCTTTGGGGGTCTGCATGTCTGGGTTTTACTCACTTTAGGAGGACGGACAGTGTGCCTTGGCAGCCCCTCCCATGTCAGCCTATAGCCCTTTTTTGAGCAGGATGTGCATGTTATCCTCCAGTCTGATTAGGTGGTCCTGTATTGTTGCTTTAGATGTGTGCATTGTTGTATTTAAAGGAACACATCTGTTATTTTATCTCTAGTACATGCCCCCCTTTGGGACAATCTGCCTATTCTAAATTTTCTTGAAGGATTATGAAACACATATTGGGCTCTGTTGCTGGAAAAGGACCTAAGTCTTGAAACATAAGCTGCGTGAACTGAGCTGACACCGTGTATTTATGATATCCAGTGGTTTGCTCTTTTCTGAGCTTATGGCTCATTCAGTACTCCGGATGAGTAGTTTTATCTGCTGCAGCAACAGAGCAGCTCTGCCCTTTCCTTCAGTCTTTGGCTAAGACCCCAGTCTGCTGGATTCACAGTGGGATGTGATGCTCCTCAGTGGGACCTGGCATATTTGAGTCAGTGGCCTTTGGTCGCTGCCGTCCCGCTTGTTGCACTCACGCTGGTGTTCGAGCACTCCAGAGAGTTTGCAGCATGAATAGTTCGTCTGATGATGAATATGTTGTTCCTATGTGTTGTCTAAGACTCAGACAGACAGCCACACAGACACACACACTTATATTAACACCCACACATGCTCCAAAGAGACAGGTGTGTGGATGTGGCCCGCACTGCCTCATTGGTGATGAGCAAAAATTCAGTGAATGATTCTATTCAATGCAAGACAGCTGGAACTTTGTTTCTTTACTGTAAAATATTTTGTCAAAGACAGGCCAAAGTCACATTCTTTTAGATACATGTGATACTGGTATTTCACCTCAAATAAATGCAATTAGCATGTCATTATAAGCTTATGAAAATGGTTTTATTACTTGAATGATCTTAAACGAAAATGGTAATATTCACCAGCATAGGCTGTGAGGTTTTTGGAGTGATCTGAGAGAAGATCTGTGATAAAGAATGTTTTGTTTTCCTGACCTTTCCGTGCACAAAGCAGCATTCTTTGAAAGGAAAAATCATGCGTACACTGTTGTTCACGACAGTCATTTGTTTTTAAAATGCTTGCATCAGCTAATGTTCATGTCGTCTCCCCTGGATACCCTGACACTTTTACACTTTTATCTTTACAGGGCAGAAAAAACAGAAGTGTTAAGCGAGGACCTTCTACAGGTGAGCTATGGTGGGAAGGTGTGTGTTTGTGTGTGTGTGTGTGTGTGTGTGTGTGTGTGTGTGTGTGTGTGTATACGGTTGGGCAGGGAGGTTGATCTCAACACCTGTGAACCAGAACTTTAATTAACTCTTGGTCTCATAGCGGTCAGATCTTTATTGTTCATGCTGGTTGTATTATTAGGTGTGAGATGGCTGTGTGTGACCATGATGGAGAACAAGGCTTCCAACATTGTTATCTCGTCACCATTTAAAGAAAAATCTCATCACGGGTTTTATGTATCGGTTCAGTAAAAGAGGGGTTTTTTTTCTTTCTCCAGCTGTTTGATTCAAACAAAATAAAAGAGAAAGTCAAGAAACGAAAGCAGGTTTTATGGCAGGAAGACTCTTAATGCTCCCTAATTACTTTGATCATCTCACAACCTCCCACGGGAGCCACAGAGATTAGTCCACTAATTCAATCGATTATTCAATCAAAATGAATTGCCAATTTTGACAACTGATTCATTGTTTCAGTCATTTGCTGATTCCAGCCTCTTATTGTTAGGATTTTCTGATTTTCTTTGTCATTCATAATAATAAATGAAGAGCCTTTGGGTTTTGATCTGTTCATTACACAAAATAAGCTTTTTGAGCATGTTTAGCATTTTTTTAATAGTTTTATCAGTTTTATTTCTGAAGACAATAAAAAACATCTTTAGTTGCAGCCACACTCACAGACACACAGTCTGAGCTTGTGACTGATGAAAATTTTTATTATCTGGTATTTCTGATCGCTTAAGTAAGTTAATCAACCATTACAAAGTCACAAATGTCAATCACAACGTGGCAAGTTTTACTTTGTTTGTTAAGTTTTTTATTAACCAATCCGTACCGTGAGCACAGCAGCAATGCTGCGTCTGTGGTAACATTGTGGTCATGTGTATGCCGAGAAGTTTCTGATTTCATGTGTGTGTGTGTGTGTGTTATGTGTGTGCGTGTGTGTGTGTGTGTATTCCAGGTAGAGAAGCGTCTGGACTTGGTCAAACAGGTGACGCACAGCACTCACAAGAAGCTGACTGCCTGCCTGCAGGGTCAGCAGGGCACTGACATGGAGAAGAGATCTGTCAAGTCCCCCTCCGTGAGTTTGATCTGATCCATCACTCTCACACCCATGTGTTGTGATGTGTGATGATGTAAAATTTCATTAATCATAACCTCATCATGACTCTTACAGAAGCTCTAGTGATATCAATACGATTTCTCTCTGTTATCAGAAAAAACTACCGCTCACAATCCTGGCACAGTGTATGGTAGAAGGGGCTGCAGTGTTGGGGGACGACTCTCTCCTGGGGTGAGTCACTGTAGTTAGCAGGTCTTAGCCCGTTCACTTCCCTCACATACATACAGAGACACAGAGAGAGAAAGAGAGAGAGGGAGAAAGAGGGTCATCTTTAATTATTGATTTGGCTATTGGATTCTCTCTGTCCTCATTACCCTTGCCTGCATTTTAATTGCATGTGTTTGCCTGTGACTTTGGCTGTCACCACACAGGAAGATGCTGAAGCTGTGTGGGGAGACGGAGGAGAGGTTGGCCCAGGAGCTCATCCAGTTTGAATTCCAGATAGAGAGAGATGTGGTGGAGCCTCTCTATGTGCTCGCTGAGGTGAGCCAGCGCCGCCGTACTCAGTGCACCAATTAAGTCTCAACACCTTCTTGATATGAATTACAGAGCAGCACTTTATCACTTCTATTTCGGATGTTATTAACATAAAATTACAAGTAGAACGTGGTCTTCATTTACATAAAGGGCTGCACCTTTACTCTCTGAGCTGCCTTTAATCCTCCACTGAATATTCTTTCATTCTTTCACAGGTGGACATTCCCAACATTCAGAAACAGAGGAAGCACTTAGCTAAACTTGTCTTAGACATGGACTCCGCCCGAACAAGGTGAAGCCACGTTCACATATAAGAGCTGCTCCTCATTCATTTTTAACACCAAAGCTCGGGTTTTAAATGTCTGTGCAAGAGGCATGTTGGATCCAGCGTAATGGGTGTTTTTTTTTTTTCTTTTTTCCCTCATGCCCACAGATTTCAGCAGTCGTCCAAGTCATCCAGTCACCCGAGCACACTGCAGCCCGGCGCCAAGTCCGAGTCCCTGAGAGAGGAGATGGAGGAGGCAGCCAATCGGATGGAGATTTGTAGGGTGAGGCACAAATCAGAGCCACTCAAATATTATTCTCTTCTCCAGTTTTCTGCTCTGCATTTCATTATATGTAATGTAATATTATTTTTAATGGAATAGTTGCTCTCTATTTTCTGTTCCAGGATCAGCTGTCAGCAGATATGTACAGTTTTGTGGCCAAAGAAATCGACTATGCAAACTACTTCCAGACAGTAAGTATATTGGAAAAATAAAGCAAATATTGTATCTTCATTTCTTTTCAGCAAACCCTCTTTTCCCCGTATTATTAGGACATGTTACAGTAAACATCGCAATAACTTTAGTATATGATACACACTTATTGACTCTTATCCTGCTGTTTCCCTCTGTAGCTGATAGAAACACAGGCAGAATATCACAGGAAGTCATTAGAGATTCTTCACAGCATCCTGCCCCAGATTAAAGCTCACCAAGGTGAGTTTTCCATTGCGTGTGTGAGCGTGTGTGTGTATGTGTGAGTGTGTGTAGAGAGATGAAGATCTACTCCAATTCTGCACCTGAAGCAATTTCAAGATGAGAAGTAATGTAGATAATAGCCCCGACGTGTCACATAACAATCGCGTTTGGTTATAAATATGCACATTCATGTTTAAATAATGGCTACTTTACAAATGCAAAGCTGAGCAGAAGGCTAAGCATCACCCATTTCTTTAATAAACAACAGTTTCAATTAATTTTCTCGCAAATAGTGTGTCCAAACTTTATTTCGCTTAACTGTCTGAAGTTGTACAGGAGGATTAGATGCAGCTGAGGTGCGTAGGTTTGTTTGTTTTTATGTTTTTGTGTGTGAGTGTGTTTGTGTGTGTGTGTGTTTGGGTGTGTGTTAGATTCAAGCTGCTGGTTTGTGTTGCAGAGGCGTGGGTGGAGAAGCCGTCGTTTGGCAAGTCTCTGGAGGAACACCTGAATATTAGTGGGAGAGAGATTGCCTTTCCGATTGAAGCTTGTGTCACCATGCTGTTAGAGTGTGGCATGCAAGAGGAGGTAGATGGCATTCACACACACACACACACACACACACACACATACACACACACACAGATATACACATCATAGCATTTTAGATTAATAAGCACATTTTCGTCACATCTATGCTATGCTGATACTTATCAATCCCTCCATGAAAAAAGCTTGCTATCAGTGACACCCACACACACTCACCTCAGATATGCAGGCAAACATATTGAGTGTGTGTGCAGATGCACTCAAAAATGATGATATATGTCATAAATATGCAGATGTCTGTTTAAGAGATACCACATCCAATTCATTTCTTTATTTGATAGACAAATAATAAGACCATGTTTAAGAACAGAGCTGCTGCTACTTGCAGTATTGAATAAATGGTTTAAATCTGATATTATCTTACTTTGCCAGACTGGAAAGCTTATCTCTTATCTTTTTGACCTTTAAATTAAATCTAAATTAAATCAAGAACGAAAAAGGAGCAGCATTTTTATGTTATGTAATATAAACAGCGCTATGGCTTTAAGATTGAGGTTGCTAATAATGTTTATAATGGTTTTATTTGTTTGTGTTATTGGGACAAATTCAGATCTTATGGTAATGTAACACTAATATAAATATATCCTGCATGTTTTGTAGTTAAAGGAGCAAAAAGTTTAAAACTTGTTCTTGTGTTATTTATCATCAGCCGATATCAAGTACTCACCAACAGAGGCCGGTACTTTTATACAGCATTTATAAACACATCATGTTAGATCTGATAATCACTCATGATTATGTGTTTCCTGTGTGTGTGGGCTTCAGGGACTCTTCAGAGTGGCTCCGTCAGCCTCCAAGCTGAAGAAGCTGAAAGCGTCCCTGGACTGCGGAGTTCTGGATGTGCAGGAATACTCCTCCGACCCGCACGCCATCGCAGGTGAACTACACCCACACAAACGCCTTCATCCTAAGCCCATTTCCATAACAACAACCCCAACGCTCTACCATTGTAAGTCAGGAAAAAAAGTAATACATCTATGTTATAGACAAGGATTTTTTACTCAATATCTCCAACCGTGTTTTTATGCTGCGAAAAGATCATTTGTGCAGCAGGAAAGTTTGCTGATTGATTTTGCATGTGGTTGGCAGAAAATGTGGCTCTTTAGATGAGCACGGTCTCCATTATCGTTTTTTTTTTTTTTTTTCCCAAAGGCTTTTTGTTCTGATATTGCTGTCCATTTCACACATTAGCATGAAATCTGTGTTGAGCAATCTGAATCTGGCAGCTGCGCTATCTGCAAGGGCCTGCTGGAGGGGAGTGGAGATATGGGGCACGGCCTCGGCAGCTCTCTGAGTGAGAGAAAACAAGCCTCCCTTCCTTTCAAAAATGCTAACAACTTTTTTACTGCCTGATTTTCTCACCCAAAGGTGCTCTGAAGTCGTACCTCCGTGAGCTCCCTGATCCACTGATGACCACTGAACTTTATGATGAATGGATTCAGGCCTCCAAGTGAGTGGCTGTTTTCTTCTCAAAAGCATTTTATTAAATTATGCAATTGGCCAGAAAAAAGTCCAAAATCTGTGTTCATGTGATCCAAATTGGACACACAAACAAAAAATGGTGACATCAATTAATAAGTGAAGCAACTGTAAACCATAAGATTTTTTTTTGATTCCCCAGCATTCAAGATATGGATAAGAGACTACAAGCATTAATGGCAGCATGTGAAAAACTCCCAACAGACAACTTGAACAATTTCAGGTCAGTCGCTTTTCCTGCTTTTACCCATAAAGTAAAGCTTTGTTCAAGCCCCTCTGATTAGACAAGAAGAGACTCTCCAAAATGAAAACAAAGGATGCCAATCACCAGAAAAGCCAAATTCAGGTAATATCATCCAACTGAAAAAAAAATAATGCTGTTAGTTTCATCTCTGCAGCCTCAGTCCAACCTGCACCACCTACAGACAAGAAGAGTAACAGCAGCAGCAGCAGCAGGTTTAAAGAGTAGACATTCAGATATCACCACCTACAGGAAAATAAACGAATTGCTTCTTTATCATTGACTGTTGCACCACCTGCAGGCAACACTACTTTTCATCTTCTCTCATCTTGCAGAAGACACCATCAAAATATGTCCTAATCACCAAATTTAAACTGCTGCTGCTATATTGTGGGTGGAGCAGTTTGAGATGTTTAGGGTTAAAAGGAATTCTGCCTTGCGGAGTATCTACAACCTGCTAAATGAGCTAAGCATGTTTGTTTATCAATTGGAATATGCTGTAAAATAGCATTTAATCAGGGTAATTAAATGTCTGACCTTCAAAAAAAATTAATAGAGGAAAAACTGTCTTCTAAGATGCACTCTCATTTAAACCCCACAGATATTTAATCAAATTCTTAGCCAAGCTAAGCGAGTACCAAGACGCAAACAAGATGACGCCTGGTAACATGGCGATCGTTCTCGGCCCTAACTTGCTTTGGACACACACTGAACCGTATGTATTGTAATATTTCACATATTTATAGGCATGCAAAACTTATCCTACCAGGATTTAGCTTTAGCTCAGTTATTTCTCTTTGTTCCAGGAACATGACAGAGATGATGACCACCATGTCCCTGCAGATTGTTGGCATCATTGAGCCCATTATCCAGCATGCTGATTGGTTCTTCCCAGGAGGTGGGAATCAGTTAATATATATGTAAATATTGTAGTCAGGCTGGGAACCATATATGCTTTCATGTTTTTTCAACAGTTATTGTGCAAAGAGATTGTGGGTTTTTTTTGTTGTTTAAATCCTTTTGTTCTTGTATAGATATGATGATGCCTTTCACTGTCCTTCGTCGTCAGTCCAAATAAACAAATAAAATAAAACACCTACACTTACATACACCATTCAAACGTACAATAAGCAGCTGTAACACAACAAAAACATGCATGAAACACTGTAAACTGCTCTTGAGTGCTGCACACATTATTATATCTGGGTGTAATGCATTTAAAGCTGCAGCAGGGTTTGCTGTTTTAAAATGTGTCTCATCAGATACTTTAATGGATTACTTCCTGTTTGCATTAGTTTAAAAGAGCATACAGATATGGTGTATAGATGTACACAAGCAATGTTTCTTGATACCATCGCTTAATCATCAGTATCATCAGTATACTGTATGTTGACGATGTGTTTACTCCTCCCTCAGAGATTGAATTCAACCTGACAGGCAGCTACGGCAGCCCAATCCACACCAATCACAACTCCAACTACAGCTCCATGCCCTCGCCAGACATGGACCAATCGGAGCGCAAGCAGCAGCACGATCAGAGCCGACGCCCACTGAGTGTCGCCACTGACAACATGATGCTGGAGTTTTACAAGAAGGACGGGTATGATGCCAACTGCATCCTTCTGCTGCCCACTTCTCACTCTCTCACCCTCTCTCTCTCTCTCTCTCTCTCTCCCTCTCTCCCTCTCTGTCTCTCTTCCCACCCACGCCTACACTCAGGCAACTGATATTAAATTCTTATATTTGAGGCCGGCAACACATGCACATTAAAAATCCATTACCTCTGTGGAGTATTTATGCATCCTGTAAGCTAAAAGTTTTTCCGCTCCGGTGAGTCAGATGCATCTGTACACCACAGAGAGGTGAGGATCACATCGTATATCTCACCTGTCAATAATTCCAGCACATTCGAATGCATCCTGTTATCAGCATTCATCAGGAGAAGAGAATCTCATTTGAATACATGGGGCTGAATTTCCTTGAGTGGCATTGTCTCTATGGCAACAGGTCTCTCCGATGGAGGGCTGTTGGTCTTTTTTTTTTTTTTTTTCTTTTCTTTTCTCAGGAAATATTTCTCCAGGGCTATCTTCCCATCCTCCCACACCCAGCTCCTCCTTCACAGTCTGGCTAGCACGTCACCTGGCCTGAGTCATTCATCCAGCTGGTGGAAAAACACTGGCTGAGATAGAAACCAATGCCTTCACCATAATACCCCCATCACATAAAGGAATAGGCTGTAATATGTCTGAGCAGCCCTTAATCAGCAACTATGAATATGGGATGATAAAAAATTGACTTTATCTACTCAAGAAGTTTAGGAAAAAACGTCCCCTCTGTCTGTTTGTGTGAGTATAAGAATCAAACTTTAATTGGTCAAGAGACGAGTGCACACTGGTCATGTGGCCTGACATCCTTCCACCTGTAGAACATTCATTTCAGCCTCTACCTTCCTGTGTGGATCTCATACCCCCATCATGTATTATAGTATACATAAAGGCCTTTTTCCACCAACATTTTGAGCATTTTGACCCCATTTAAATCACAACTGAAACCGAACAATGGCAGGTTTTCCATGGGAACCATAGTGGATATGTCATATTCTACAGTACATTGTACATTGTGCAATGCTCTCTTGATGACATATTCCTCTATAAAATGGTTCTACTCAAAACTGGTAGACACTTCAGGATTGTACAAGAATCCTGAGTGGGACCAGTTCAAGCATCAGAGCTAATTTGGTGGAAAAACACCCTAAGTGGTTTAAGTCTGTGATTGTGTACCATGTCTGCATTACTTCTGACCTCATATCCCTTTTGCCTCTCTTCCCCCTACTAACGCAGCATTAGGAAGATACAAAGGTACGCCTTTTTCCCCCACCTCTTTCCTTACAACCCCCTTTCTCTCTCTCCTCCCTTTTCCTCAACACACATGACTCACAAATGTATGTGTTTTTCCCTCTAGTATGGGTGTCCGGGTTATGGATACTTCTTGGGTGTCTCGTAAGGGTTCAGCCACGCTGGCACGCAAGGCCTCCTCCACCCCTCCAGGCATGCAAGGCCCCGGCTCTCCTGCAGACACACTTATC
This sequence comes from Acanthurus leucopareius, assembly GCA_029814765.1. NCBI lineage: Eukaryota > Metazoa > Chordata > Actinopteri > Acanthuriformes > Acanthuridae > Acanthurus > Acanthurus leucopareius. The sequence continues at coordinate 9,102,403 of JAQMCX010000021.1, read as the reverse complement.
CCCGAGCAGCCCGGAGAGCTCGCCACCTCCCCGTCTGCGACGCCGCCGCCCGCAGAAAGGGTTTGGTAAGTCACAGTGGAGACGCTGTCCCCCTTCTGCCTCATGCACCTACTCCTGTTCATTTTTATTGCCATTGCCATCATCATCACCATCATTAACTCTCTGAGCTCTGTGTGATCGAGGTTCTTGGCTGTTTTAATCATAGTCCCTTTCCTTTTTTGACGACGCCCCTTTTTTCGTTTTAATACTTTTCAACACTATCATGTTTCATTCTATAATTATTATGGTTTCTCACTCTCCACATTTCTTTAGTTCTCCCTGTTTTTCAGGTTAATGTCACTGTGGATAAACCTTTTAAAAGGATAATGATATTTTTTACTCTGAAGGGGTTTAGTCCAGATACTGTATGGAAGTTTTGTTTCTGTACACTTTGTGCACAAAGCTTCAATCTGCAAATGCTTTGCAAGCATGCTGATATTTCTAGTATCCCATTGTTGTGGCTTGGCTTTTCTCAGCTTTGGTCGTAAATTATTTCCTTTTTCTGTTGACACTCAGACTGATTTTCACCATTTTTTGGTATGACTATCATAGTTAAACACATGAAAATTCACTTCATGGTCGATGGCTCTACCTGTGTGGCAGACAAGAGATAACAAGGCTTCTGGCTTGGCTGGCCTTCCCTATCCTTTTCTCCTGTGGCTCTTTCAGCCAAATGAAAGGGTTTTGTGTCTGTTTCACACTGCCCTGGGCTTGCTGCAGGACCTGCAAATGCAAACAAGTCATACACAGTAGATTACGTGCAGACAGGGTTTCCATATGCAGCAGAAAGAGGAGATATTCAGTCATTAGCGCAGCTTGATAATATCATAAGATGCAAAGTGACTCTGGAGACAGATCCTCACAGCTCCATGCAGTGTGCAGACACAAGGTGATCACAGAGGGAGTCCTACACACTCTATTTGTTTCCTTTGGCAATAAGACTTTTCTTTTCCTTTGCTGTTTCTTTTGTGCTTGTCTTTGTATTTTCACTAAGCTGAGTGTGTGCTAAGCTTGGTGCCCAACACCCACCCTAAAATGCAATTTTTCTCCTTTTTTTTTCCTTCTATTTTTTGCTACGGACCAGCTAACACACTAACACCCTGATCATCACAACAGCTTATCCTCTATCGCTCTGATGCGTCTCCCTGTTCAATCACTAGAGCTGTTTCTTTTGTGCTGTCTATTCTCTTAATATCTACAGCTCAGACAACGTGTCGCCCAATCGGCCGGACACCTCTCATGCCCACCCACCCCAAGGGGAGGACCGGCCACCCCCCCCTTATCCCACCTCCTCCTCGTGCCACACCGTCCCCCACCACTTCTATCCCAAACCCCCACCCTGCGCTCGCCCCGTGGCACCGGGTCCAGAGTCCCAGCCGCCCGGCTCACCCCCGGCCCCACTGCGCTGGTCTGGCTTCACTCCCCCCGCCCCGCCCCCTTCCTCCTCTTCCTCCTCCTCCTCCTCGTCACTTGACATCAATTCAAACCCCAAACCCAGCTGTCTGCACTTCCCCAAGCACAGCCCGCCTGGTGACATGTCGCACGCTCCCCCGCCAGACACTAATGCTTCACCGCTCTACATCAAAACCCCCTTGGTACTAACCCGCCATGACCAGTCCCTTGGCAACCCCCCTAGCCTCCCTTCGTCCGCGCCCCCGCCCCCGCCGTGGGCTGCCTGTCCATGTGTCCGAGAGCGAGGACCCCCCAGGCTGACTAGGTAAATACAACACACCCATGGCCTCTGTAGATGCATCACAGAGTGGCAGCTGTATCTCTGCTCTCCTCCAGCTCGCTGGCTCATATTTTCTTTTTGCTTTTTTTTTTTCTCCCTCCCCCTTACAAATTACATACCTCAGATTCTGTAACATTCAGGTTGTCCAGGGATGCCTCTCATTGGGGGTTGCCTAGCAACTAAGGATGTTACTGGCTTATAAGGCGCTCGGTTTCATGCTGGTATTGAGTAGATAATAAATACATGGATAGAGCTGCATATGGCTTTTATATAGCATATGAATGTATTTATTCTACAGTTTTGCAGCAGTTATTTTACTAACCAGCTGAAGGAAAACAGCACATGTTTTAAGTAAATACAGATTTTCAGGATTAGTAATGCAGAAGCCTGGTAGCCATTATGTCCTGGTAAGCTGCAGTGTAGAATGTCTTCATACAGCATTTTCTGCTAAAGCTGAGCAAAGTGCTGAGTCCATATAGAGTGACTGTGGCAGCTTCCTGACTCATAAATCTTCGGTGTTACAACAACACGAGGCAGCATGAATCATTACAGCAAATCTTTGTCAGCGGTCAGAACACGCTCGCTTAACAACCATCCCTCTTGTTATTTGGTATCTCCATGACTTCCTCATTCAGATGGCTTCTTCTCGGGGACACACAGCTCAAAGGGCCTGCAGGAGATTGCAGTTAATTAGATGTCACATAATTCAAACTGTGACTACAGCGCTTCATAATGGGCGCTCTCTCATGGTGTGAGTTCATAAGAGTTAGGCAACAATAGTAGTCTGTATAATTGATTATATCATAATAAATTATAGCTCTTCTTACATTTTGCAGTAAGAAGAGAATCATTCAAGTGTTTGTGTTGTGTTTTAACTTTAAATATCAGAGAAAGAGAAATAAACCTTATATAAAATGTTGCACCATCATACAATTTCAGCAAATTCAATCAAGGTCATTAATAACCATCATGATTAATCATGTTTATTGCCTGTTAGTGCAGTTTTGTTAGAAACATATAAATGAAAAATGAAGACGTTTTCAGTTTTATTCCTGCAGTTTGTCTTCTAAATGTTCTGTGCATCTTCACTGCTATGCAATGAAAAGAAAAAAAATAATACTGAACAAAGTGAAATGAATAACTTTCTACCTAAAGAAGTATTACTGCACTGCCTTTTCTTGTTGCTGGATACAAATATTCGAACCACTTGTTTACAAAAGCTGGAAGGAATTCTTTCAGCTCACCGATGCTTCGGACAGAAATCCATTATGAGGTTCAGATCATTTAAATTCGTAGAAGCCTCTGTTTCTACAAGGAGGAAACAAACTCAATGTCTTGATTTGTCTTATTACAATAAAACAAAACATAACTGACGTGTGACAACCTACTGGTGTTCTGAAAAAATCTTTTTTTTGCCAATTTAGTTATGGTATGTGATTATTTTTTTAAATGCAGACAAGTTTGGGGCTTTTCAAAAGATGCAGCATTTTCTATGGAAACACTTGCTTACCTTAGTGTAGGCTTGTTTAACATGATTTATTTTTTTTATGTAACTAACAGTGTATGTAAATGTAGCAAAACACTCATAAGTGATGATGGTGATGGTGATGATGATGGTAGTGGCTGTTGTGGTACTGAGGTAATGTACATGAAGCACAAACATACTGATTCAGTACCATTCAGATGCTAATATCTGCCTGTCTCTTTCAGTTCATTGAAGAGTAAAGAGCTCTCCCCTGTAATTGGACACAAAGCCATCCAGGTGGCAGGTCCAACTGTCCCCCCCAGCAGTAGTCCTCAGAGCAGCAGCCAGTCCCCCCACTCCACAGAGCACAGTCCCCACACCCTGCGCAAAGGTCAGCACCTCTCTTGGTCTCAGCTTATGTTGGCTTTCTTTGGTTTAAGAGGATGTATTTTATTTATTTTTAGCAGGAAGCAGTAATGTGACTGTGTTGTGTGTTTCCAGGTTCCAAGAAGTTGGCCCCTGTGCCTCCCAAGGTTCCTTACGGCCAGTCCGGCGGGATGTCCGACCAGTCCACAGGTCAGCCGTCACCGGTCAGCCTGTCTCCCACACCTCCTAGCACTCCCTCTCCTTATGGACTGGCCTGCCCTCCTGGGCAAGTGCCCCCATCCTCCCCCGGGCAGACCCCACTAGGGGCGCCCCACTCCCTTTCGTCCCCGCCCTCTCTGACCGGAACGCTCACCAAGTCACGGCCCGCCCCCAAGCCCAGGCAGAGACCCAGTCTGCCCCCTCCACAGCCACCCACAGCCCCCTCGGGGCTCACTGGTCCGGCCATGGCCCCAGTCCCGCAGCCCTTGGAGCAGGGCCTCCTGGATGGACTGTCTCCTGGGGAGAGCATGTCTACAGGTAAACACCACCCCTTGGCAACAACACCCCCGCCGCCGCCACCACAGGTGGGGCTGCAGCGGCCCTCTCTCAGACTCGCTGTGGCTCTGTCCAATGGAGACGGTGGACGAGTGTAGGACTCTGTAGGACTTGTCACTGTAGATGTAAAAGACACATTTCCCCCCCTTTATTGACTGTTCCCAAAACGAATGTCTGAATGAATAAAAAAGTTGCCTTTTAGACACAAATTGCCTGATAATGATACAATGTAAATATAAGCATTTATTTGTGCAATTGTAGCGAGCAAATCTCCTGACCTATGTACTCATTGCTTGTGTTATGTGATGATGTTTCTGGGTAATGTGTGGAAACATCAGAGAAGCATAGCTCGTCCTGCTTGTATTGAAGTTGCCATTAGATTCATCATGTGCTCTCTGTTTATCTGTGTTACCCAGACCCCCAATCGGCAGAGGTAGGTCAGAGGCTTACACCGTTCACACCAGTCCAGTCTCTGTTACTGCGTAGCAGGCGCGGAAACGTAGCCAGACAAACCCCACATTATTATCTACAGTATGATGTTCTGATGATGAGGTGTTCTGTCATTATATACCAATCACTCTGTCATTTTGTTATATTCATCATTCTCTTGTTCCCCCTGCTACTATTGTGTACCTTGCAGCTGTGTGAGGCCAGGGATTCAGTGTGGGCTAAGTGTGAGGGGGACTTTTAGGGTAAGCCAGACCGTCCCCGCCCCATACGCTCCATCTCACTGCCTGGCCTCGTGCTGTGGCTGCCTCTGGGGTCTCCTGCAGCCTGCCTCAAAACGTACCTCCTAGTAGTAGCTCCCAATTAGAACATCCCCCCCCCATTTTTTCTCTTATATTGCATTATTGGCTCTTTGCATGGTGTTGTAGTTCAACCAATACTGCATGGCTTAAGGACTTCCCAGAGTGCACCACACTGCACTCACATTGCAGACGCCGTCGCTTACAAAGGTTCATCCTAAAGCCCCCCCCCCTCCTTTTTTTCGTTCCCCATTCCCAGCCCTATGCCAGCAGACATCCCCCCCCCCCTCTAACGCGCCTGCCACCGGCATCAGGGGGCCACAGGTAACCCCCGTTCTTCCTTTGGCAGGTTCATCGCTTTTTATAACCTCTGCTCCCTCTTACTACACTGCCACGCTCCATCTCATTCCTACACAGGAGTAGTCATCAGTCTCTGCTTAGACCTGCTGCTTCCAGTAAACGCAGCAGCACATTTGAATACCTATATTTAGAGCAAATACTGTATCCGGTCCTCATGAGATTACCATGATTTCCATGTTACTTTAAGCCCACTTGGTGTCTTGGTGCCATTTTTCCACAGAGTTCCTCACACATCTTGTTGCCTCTGTGTTGGTTTTTATCCGGCCATTGTTGTAAACGTGTACAGTAATGTGTCATTGTGTAGTCATTTTGACCTGTTATTGCTTCTTATCTCTGACAAAATATCTGTTGATGTCTTCAAAAGACACATGAAGCTGTGACAAACTACAGTGTTTTTAGGTGTGACTCGCAACACACTGAAACATCCCTGTGTAGAATGTGAAGCACATGTAATCTACTGATTATTTCAATCAGGGCAGACATCATATGCCACTTACCATGAGTCCAGACTCAAAAAGATTAATATTATTTCTGCTCTCTTCCGTTTTTTACACCTCATTATCATCATCATATGCCCTCTTCTCTTCCTCTTCTTGCTCATCATCACCATTTCCACATTTCTGCTCATCACACTCACCTTTCCCGCCATGCTCACCATTAGATATCTTCAATTATGAAATCCCCTCCATCAATGTCAATCTGGACAGCCTCATCGATGAGTTCAGCGGTGCCCCCTGCAGGAGGTCCGTGGCAGTGACAGACTCTCCGGAGGGGGACGCTGTGCCTGAGGAGGAGCCCCAGAGCACCACTCTATGACCTATGACCCTAAGGCATCCACAGCTTACCAGCACCCCTGTGGCTGTACATACTCTTAACTGTCGCCACCAAGGCCTGATGGAAACTCACATTGGCCTCACCATTGCCCACCTGAAACCAGAACTCAAACACATCTGCTGCAGGCTGCAAAGAAACTCATCTCTTACAATTGCTCGCTAGTACGTAAATGTGACTACAAAAAAAAAAAAAAAAAACGACACCAAAATGCCATAGTGGAGGAACAGTTGCCTTTATGAGGAAAGACTGGAATATAGATGAGTATTACATTAAAAGTTTCTTTTTTAAAATTGTTTTCTCTTTTTTGGGGCTTTGCTTTGTTCATCTTTGTTGTTTGATGCAGTGGTCTGTATTTCTGTGGGTTTTTCAATTTCTTTTTTTTTTCTTTTTTTTTTTGCCTTATTAGAAACATGCAATCAAATTGCAATATGATATTCACACGTTGTGCAACTTTTTGGTTAGGGAAACTCAGAGCCTGACATGGTTAGGAGCAAAGCCCATCCTCAGGGTGAATCAGAGAGGCAGAGTGAGGGAGTAGTCTTACATTGCTCACAGGGTATTCAAGCTTTGTGCACATTTGAAAAATGCTGAGCCCTGGAGACAGGTTTGGCATGCAGGATGAAACATTTATTGCAGTTGAATTCTTATCGTCGCACCCAGTCTTTAATCCCCCCTTTCTTCTATCACATGTAGTTCTTACTCTGACGTTTACCTTCACGCAGATCAGCTCACTTTAACTCACTTTATACCAGCACAGTATGAGAAGAATGTTACTGTATATTCAGATTTTTGAACTTGCGTCTCTTATTCAGTTTTTGGAGGAAGCGCCACAGTGTGTTTGCATGATAAACCAACATGAACAAACTGCTCGGGATCAAGGGCCTCGGAATGGCAGCGTTTTTAATTTGCGTGAGTGTTTTTCTGTTGTTGTTGTTGTTGTTGTTGTTGTCCTTGGAGAGTAAATTTAGACCACCCATGTGCTGTCGCTTGTTTGATGATAACGGATGGATGACTACACTGCCTTTAGGTTTCGTATGATTCTCTCCCTTAACCTTGTTTCAAGTGCTTCAGGTTCAGTGACCTTTGACCCCCTAGTGTAAATACAAAGATTGTACATAAACTGATGTATATAAATGAGAGGAAAAGTATATGTAAAATGCATATCTTGAATAAATATAATAATAATATATGTGCTGATATTTATCCTGTGTAGAAAAATGTTATGATTAAAGATTTGATGTTATTTTTGTCCCTGCACACGACGAACAGGTTTACTGTAGATTCATGATGTTTCACTTTAATACCAGGTTACAATGATGCTGCAGCAGAATGCAGAATGTTATTTCTGCTGGAAATCAGCCGCGGTCTTTCTGATTCTGTCTCCCGAGCTTCAACAAACATGCTAGAGCATTAATAAGTTGCACACCAATGCCCTTTCTTTATTCCTTTCCTTTGTATTAAACTAGTAAATTGATCCTGTATAAGCAGTTATGTTACACTGAGTGTATTTAGGCCGTTTAAATAATTCATAATGAAAATAATGTAGTCCTGAGTCTGTATTGTTCGACCAACTATTAGCATAAAGTGAAAATATGTGCTTATCCAATTAGAATAGCAAATCAGAAACAACTCTGGAACTGAAAAACTTAGGGTCCTTTGTTAGTAGACAATTAATTAGATGTATTTCAAGTTCATCAGATTAAGATGCTGCAGTGCCACTTTTTTTTAATTCCATATAAAATGTCTTTAGACAATAATTTTGTCAATTAAAGTGCAATTACAGTGTTTACTGATCAACCTCAGTCAAAAAGCGGTCAGAGTCACCTTCCCCCAAACCTACAGAAAAAAAGCCATTGGTTTTATTGCTAAGCTTTTTTTTTTTTTTTTTTTTTTTTTTTTTTTTTTTTTTTTTTATTTTTAATATTTTTTTTTTTTTGTTTTTGTTTTTGTGGGAAAAAAAAAAAAAAAAATAAAAAAAAAACAAA
>JAQMCX010000021.1:9043703-9094221 GCA_029814765.1 Acanthurus leucopareius | reverse complement strand
CTATCTCAAAAAACTCCCTAAAAATCGGGTCTTCTTCACATACCCCCAAACAAAAAAAAAAAAATCTTTTTTTTTTTTTTTTTTTTTTTTTTTTTTTTTTTTTTTTTTTTTTTTTTTTTTTATAAGTTTACATTTCTTTCAGTTTGATGTGTGAATTTGCTTCTGACAAAATGAACTCTAGCTTAACCTCTCTCCAAAAGTGATCTATGGTATGCCTCAGTGTGTGTTCTCATTGGACAATGTTTATGAAGATTTTGGTGATGTTGATAATTATATTGATAGTTGTGGTGATTATACTGTATGACAAACAATTTGCAAGTGCCCTCACACTGGTTGTTATTTTGGAACTATAAGCATAATCAATGTGTACTAGAGGTTTTATTTTCTGTGCTGGATCCATGCATTTATACGAGGAGGCAGGGGTATCTTTCTCTGCGTGCTGACTGAATGTGACTCACTCAGATTTCAAACGGTAGGCTACCTTATTTTGTAATAACTTACAGGCAAATGGGAGCTTGTGTATGGATGAAGGTTAATTAGGGCCTGCTGGCATGTATTATTATCGGTGCAGGGCAGTATTACTGCGATGCTTTTGTGCGTCATAACTGGAACTTACAGCCACCTAAAAGCATGCATTCATATTCATAATAGGTGTGATTATTATGCTGCTGAGAAAAAAAAAAAAATTAACATCTGTGCCCTCCCACAAAACACAAGTCATGATTTTATTACATATCCAATTTCAGCCAGTAAATAAAACTTTTAAAGCCAATTTTAAGAGCATATTCATAAGAGCCACTTTTGCACCAAATGGTTCACTGTTACATAGTTTTATGAAGCATTTTAACTACCAAGTAGATCTACATTTCCTCACTCACCTCACCACCAAGATGGTCTAAAGTAAAGCTCAATTTGTTTACATTTGTGGGGGGGATTTTCAATGAGAAAAAAAGGAAAAATCTGAAGAAGTGTCATGCATGCGCTTAGATAGTCTTTTGATAATCCACGTTTTGTGTCAATCACTGTCTTTTTAGGGATTGTAAGAGGGGTTAAACGTAAAGATTGACTGTAGAGAATGTGGATCATGACAAATGGTCCTTCGTGGGGTTTTTTGAGCAATACGGTAGAGGAGTAGATGTTGCCTGTGGATGTACTGCCTCCTTCTGCTTTCACTACTAGTGTACAAACGAAACCTGCCGCTTGTCGAGCCCACCATGCCCACCCCTTCCTCCTCTGCTTAGCATATCAAGTGGAACACAGTGTGTACTGTGAAGCCTACCTGCAATCCTTATCAGAATGTCAGAAATAAATATATATATTAAACTCTACATTTGTAATAATCTCATCTGGTTCATGTGGTTTTTATTTCAGTGTTTTTTTTCTGTTTCTGTCGCTTTTATCTGCTTTGAAATCAGGTTATCCTTGATGACCAAACAATTACATGACTAAAAAAGAATTTCCTAGAAACAGTGGCTGAAAATAACTGACAACATTTATTGAGTTAAGCACAATTTTGAGGTACTTGTACTGTAGTACAGTATTTCCATTCCTTCTGCTTGACCCTCTATTTCACAACATTTTGTGGGAATATTACAAACATTTCAACTTAAACAGAATTACCTGACAGCTTTATTTAGTCTTTCTTTTTTGTAATAATATTTTAACAAACACATGGTTATCATATAAAATACAACACACTGTAAAAAATAAAATCACCACCATACAATCTTTCTTGCTTGTGACTTCTTACAGAGGAAAACATGTCCAGGCTCCTTGTCATTTTTCTAAGTTTATGAGTTGTTAGCAGCTTCACCAAAAGGCATTTGCTTCCAAAACTTTATTCATGTTTTGAAAAAATTTAATAATTAATCATGGCTGAAAGGGCTGAAAGTGTCCAATATTTCAAACAAAACAAAAATGAACAAAAATAAAAAGAATCATTCCTTTTTTCCTTATTTTCTCAGTTTGCACTAAATGCAACTGCAATAGTAAAATCCTACTCATGTGTTCAGACATCAGTATTTAATGATACCATATCGATAAAAGACAAGTGATATTTAATGACGAACCAGTCATTTATTTTTACTAAGTGCAATTTCTTTGTAATATTTCTTTAATTTCAACTGAGTATTTTTAAATTGTTGTGATGGCTTTTAACTTACAGGGTGTGAGTGCTTCTGTCTGAGGGTATATCCTTCTTTTAAGAGTTTATACACTTGTGTGAGTTTAATGGTGGAGAGACAGCTGGTTCATTGGACAATTTTCTTACTCTTGTCACTGTCTTAACTTTTACCTGTAAAACCTGCTAGTGTTGTCCCTCTTCGGGTCTCATCTTACAGCCTTGAAATTGGCGACTTTTGTATATTTACAACTTAGAGATCAACACACAAGCCACCAGTAGGGATATTAGCAAAAAAAAAAAAAGTCTGACTCATCAGATTAAATTAATTCTTCCCATCATCCTCCCACTCTCTGAGAAACCTGGTATGGCTGAAAAGCAAGAGCTTACTCATGAGCGTAACCTGTAGGACTGGCCCAGCAGGAAGACTGAAAGACTGAAGGCTTGCCAGAGCAGAGTGTTTGTCAGGATGATGGTGAAACTGACAAAACTCATTCTAAGGATAGTTTCTCATTCATTATCAAGCTCCACCCGAGGTTGCATAATGCAGGTCTCTGTGCTCCGTCTCAATCTGGACTCTTACAGAGGGGATGGTAATCTAACGCCACCCCTCCAGCAGTGTATCTCCTTACAGCAGCCAGCCACGTACAGCTCATCCCTACAAGCTAGTCTATCACCTTCAGACTGGCAAAGGCGCATCAATTATTTCTCACTGAAGGCTCTATTAACTCTGTCTTTGTACACCCCACAAGGTGAGCCGGTCACATGATGTTACTGAGGGGTCTGATACAGCCACAACCTCCCTCCAAATGCATATTAAATATTTTACAACTTGATCAGCATGTGTAAAATTAAAGTTTACAATGGAAATTGTGCATACAAATATTTGTAGGTCTGACATCTTTCCTCGTGGTGTTAGGTGAAGAGGAGGTCTGTCCGTATGATAACATCTGGGACTTTATTGTTACACTTTCGTCCTCAATTTGACCAAGCTCAAGTCCAAAGTGTAAAATAAAAAAATTTCATCCTTGAGCTGGCATTGATGTTGCAGCTCTGCATTTCACAGTTTGTTTCTTTTTTTTTTCGCCAACATTGTTGCTTGGAAACAGTAGCTTTAACAACAGGGAAACAACAATGAAAAGAGCTGCTTGAACAAAAGTGAGTTCAGTGTTTTTCTTGATGGCATTTTTCCGTCAAACCTTTTTTTCAAAATTGTCAAAACAGTTCTCTCAAATTATACACACTTGTTGGATTTACAAACTTGAGCTTCAGGGATGTGCTTTACAGTTGTTTAAAAAAAATTCCTGCATGTCTGCTTGTCATAAAACAGGTAGAGCATGTCACAGACAGGAATGCAAAACAAAAGACTTTGCTGTGAAGGCTCCCCTGACCTTTACTTAACTCAAACCGTTGCTTGGCAATGCGCATACACGACATGGGCATGCCTTTAAACTTCCTGACTTTTCTTCAAAATCAAGGTAAAAAGTGACACAACAATGTTGCAAACTTCAATGGACCTTAATAAACTGACTAAATTTTACATTTTCAGTTGATTGATTATTCACTGAAGTCACCAGATGATCTCAATCGGGGAGACAAAGAAACTGCTTTACACACTTCATTGCATATAAGCCACGTTAATTATACATGTCACGCCATTGTTCCCAATTGGCACTTCATAATCCAAACATCCTTATCACTGGGCTATGCCAACAAAATCCATGGTAAAGTTGCAGCCACCAGTGCCACTAGAGTAAACGCTGACAGCAAAAAGATCAAGCATCTTGCTGTTGTGCAAATCCTGCGCCTTCTCCTGCGCTGGGGTTGAACTACAGTCATCACAACGCTGAGCGCATCCTCCTCAGCCATGGGTCGCCCTTCAGCGCTTATGATAAAGATCTGAGACGCATTATGGCTGGGGGTGATCAACCTCTGTCGACGGACTCGTTCGGAGATCCCCCTAAAGCAGCGTGCAATCCAATTAACTCCCCTCGGCAAACTGTCCCTGGAGGTGCGCCGTTCGCTCTGGAGCTGTCCCAGTGGCAGAGGGACAGGCACCTCCAATGTCTGCGGCTTGTCTGGATCCTTCTCCACCGCGAGGGACACCAGCGCTTCCTTCTGTTTCTTGATGAATGTGAGATGTCTGCAGATAGGGCAAACTATAGTGTCTCTGATGTTCCCATCGCTGTTGATGCTGACCAGCGTTTTGACCAGACAGTCGTGGCAGAACACATGTCCGCAGCTCAGAGTCCTCTCTGTGCCCGACAGGCACTCATAGCACACTGGACACTCTCGTTCGTCCTCTTGACTATCCTCTTTGTGAAGTGCCATAGGAGGAATAATCGGCTGGCTACTTCAGTCAGAGAGTACAGAAGTTAGGTTGGAAGTAGTAAGACTGGTAAATACAGCGTGCATCCTCTCCAAAATTTTCTCTCAGCGCATTACTTTCTTCAGTCTACTTTCGACTCTGGGTGGAGGCGAGAGCTACGCCTTGCAAAACAGGGCCTGCCACCTGTGACTACAGTGACTTAACTGATTGGGGCCCCTAAAGGCATCACGGGCAGTTCAAGTGGCCGAGCTGGTTTACATTTCACGTTCCGCATGTGCCGCTAAATTTTCAAGTGTTTGCAAAACAAACACAATTATGCATAATGGCGATTCTCTGCATACATGGGCTACACTAAAAACAAAGAAATAAATAAAAATCCAAAAGGATTTTACCACAGAAGTTATTCCTACTCCAGCCTATTGTCGGTTTCTTACATTTATAGCCTATTTTAAATACAGACACATATAAAATAGCTTGACGACTGGTAGGCTAAAGAACAGACAAACAAACAGACAAACAAACAACAACAAAAAAAACAGGCAAAGTAGCATGTCACCTCTACACTGGCCATAAGAAGACTTTAACAGAATGATAAGGCATATCTGTTATTTTTATTCTGCTTTAGATTTCTTACATAAATATTTCATAGAAACTTATATAAAATAGGATGTAGATAGACGGTTGAAGGTAACATAAAAAAATGAAAAAAAGAAAAAAATCTGAAAAAACCCCGGATCACAGCGAAAAGACAGTTACAGAGAACCCAGGCATAGTTGCCTATATGAGCTATTTTGGTCCATAGGAACAGTTATCTATTTAATAATATCATACTTCCTTTTGATTTTCCCTGCTTGAGCGGTTGATTGTTCTCTGGCAGTCTTGTGCCACCTTGTGGTCACTATAGTGAAATACCGAGCAACTATAAATCTACATTTTAGAAAAAAGAGAAGTGCGACTGGTTCTAGTGTATCTATTTCTATAGCAGCCCTGCCCAAATCTGACGTAAGCGTGAATAACGTCAGCTCGTACGTCCATGTCTGGATTTACGTTGGTTCCGGGAGACGCGTTGGCAATTTCCTAAACACAGCTCAGTCACTGTAGTATCATCTGAGGCCCGGGGCAGGGTGGAGGTGTGTTAGTTGGATGTGACATCGGCTGGAAGACGACCCGCTGAAACAGAGGACTGTTGAACACCGATTTGACATGAGCAGGTACCCATTTCAACACCGTAAATATTCCTTTTTAACCTGTTTACGTTAACGTTTGTCCTGTTTGTGAGCTGAGCTGTCGCGTTTAGCCGCGGCGTCTGTGTGATGACAGCTCGCGCTCGGTTAAAATGTCGAGCGATTTTCGTTCATTTGTGCTTCAAATTCTGTTGGTTTTAAGTTTTCGTTGGTATTTTCTGTTTAACTTCAACAACATAATGGACGTAAGCTTGAGTAGTGTCTGTCAAACCGCGCAGTATCTGATACCTACAGCATGACAGGAGCGTTTATAAGCTAGCTGTTCAGAAAAAAAAAGCCTCATAAATGTCAGTTTGTTATGTTTTAGTGCTTCAGTTGATCATTTTTGTTCAGAAAATCTGCATATGTAATAAGTGGCTTTAAGTGACAGTTATTTGTTTTTCATAACAACTGTCATTTTTAGATTAAAGCCTCTTTTTGTTGGTTAATGACAGTCACTCTGACCAACACTGCGATTATTTTTAACCTCTAGCATTGTCCTGTTTCATGCAGCATTCAAGGAGCCAACATATGGGGTCAGGTTAGGGAATCACAACACAGGACTATGTAGAGCTGCATGCGTGATTATAATTTCACGTGAGATATAATTCAGTAAAGCTGGGCCCTATTTTTAAAAAACAGATTACATCGGTACATTCTTGGGAAGTACACTGTCATCCCCAGCAAAAAGGATGTCGAGACAAGAATGTTGGAAAGGAAACTCTCTTCACTGCCTTCCCCTGTCTGTAATTTCCTGATGCCTCCACAATAAGTGAAGTGTCACCATCACTACAAATGCTGGTTATGGACCCTGCCTGTCCTTTCATTGTTACAGCATACAACTAAACCAAAGGGTCAAGCTGACACTGTCCAGAGGATGCTGAAATGAGAGATAACAGGGAGTGCTATTTGACCTGTCAGCTTAGCACTTGATCTGTTATGTGATACAGGGGATATGAGAAGGGTTATATCTCCATTACCAAATTTGATTTAAGTATCCCGTCATTGGTTAGCTGACGGATAAACAGCCAGTCTTTTTGTAGTTGGGTGATTATCCTGACAAGGCTTTTGATCTGATTCACTATGGCAACAGCTTCCTTTCCATGTCGGTCATACCTTTGTTGACCCCCAGGAATCAATAGAAAGCGCCAGATCCTGTTTAGGTCACAAAGCATCCTAACAAACAGAGATCTATGCATGCTAGATTACCTGGAAATATAATCAGTAAAAGTAATATGGGTTGTTTTCTACATAGACTTGAAGGCCCTCCCTGCTTATAGCAGCTTGAAAACATTTCCTCTCTCCACCCTTACTGTATTTTAGTCTTCGGGTTCCCTTGTGATTTCCAAAGTAATGTACTGTACACGTGAGGGGCCTGAAGCGAGTAAATTGTCAATGACGCCATATCAGTGGAATGTGTAAGGGGAAGAGCCGGCAGTCTGGCCTCTGAGTCTAGACCACCTTCTTCTTGGCAAGGAAAAAGGCAACTACATCCTTGCCTAAACCCAAGTCAAGCCAGTCTGGTCTCAATACAGTATAACTATACTTTTCATATTTATATAACCAATTTTCACAAAGACAGCAATAATGAAGCAAAATTTCTCAAGCCTTATAAATAACTGCTAAAAACTTTTGAGAGTCAACTCCTTGACTTTCAGTCCAGCTGACTTTGTTGTTTCCTGTGCTACATGCTTTGGTTTTCTGATGTAATCTTTGTTTAGATTATAAATATCCTGGAGCTAGTGATGGGTGTGTCTGGGGCAACCGTTGTATTTCCCCAAACACAGATCACACACACACAAAGGCTCTCTCCAGACGCCTTAAATCATTTTCTGAAACCTCCCTTGGTTGGCCTACGTAGATCACAGAGACAGGCAGAGTTTACTAGCTTACCAAGAAAGAGGAACAACTGTCAAGTTAAGTGTCATTTCTTCAAACAGGATATAAGATAAAGAACTTTTTTAAGACTTGGTCAACGCTTTAGAACTAGGACACAACAGACAGCTTTGATCTGTTTAGCATCAGCCACACTTCATTAACATTAATTGCTGGTAATGAATTATTTATGATGACAGTAAATGAGCTGGATTTAAGGTTAGAAATTTAATAAAGAGGAAGGATGACACACTTTTGCCGGCTATTCACAGTTACTTAAAGGCTTGATGATGATGCTGGTACTTAGTCAGTTGATCGAAATCCAGCTTCTAAAAGACTAGATGCTTTAGTCAATGATTCATGAACAACTAAGGATGATGTGAACACAGAGTGACAGGGTGACATCGCCGGTTTCAATCTGACTGTGTTTGTCGCTTTCAAATAAAGAGAGATCTGTTCTGTTATCTTTTCTACTGAGGAATGAGGGGATATTTTAAATCTTGATTTTCCTGGTAATGCATCTGTGAGATAAGGAGGGGCAATCACTGTGCCTGAATCTACACACCTTAGGAGGCAAACAGTGAAAGCTTGAGTCAACTTGCTGTCTGTAAGGCTAATAAATGAACCTCTTTTTAATCCTCAGGGTGCCCTGACATGGACAAAGAGATGATTCCAAAATTTTCGTCAAAGGATGAGGAAGTTGAGTACTGGAAGTCCCAAGCCCTTAAATACAAGAAAAGGTAGGTAGTGTGATTTACTTCTCCTATGACAGATTGACAGCGACCTGTATATAACATTATTTAACATCTTGTTATGACCACTAACAACGAACTGCCTTTATATAACTACAGGATTGATGTGTAGTATATGGAGGGTGTTACTGTTTGTCTACAAAGCTTAATCTAGCAATTTTGGTTATGTAACTGCTGTATCTGTCATGGAAGTTTGTTGAACAAAATATTAGATGGCAGCAACTCCCCACATGAAATGCAAACTCTCAGACAACCCTCAAAACCTCAAACAGCAGCTCACTCTTACATAATATGCAGATGCTAATTTGCTGAGTGTGTGCTTTGTCTGTACTTCTGAAAGATGTGATCACGCAGTCATTTTCTCATCATCCTCAACCAAAATGGGTTTAAAACTTAAAGTTAGAAGTTTCAGCACAGGAAGCTTGTGTGTATCCATATAAGGCAAGTAGCCAGAACAAGCTTTTTGAAATCAGTGCCCACAAACAGCTGTGGTTTGCTTAGGAGGAAATGATTATATCTTTGACTTCTTGAACAGAGACCACAGCCTATGTTGGCAGAGTCAGCCATGGTGCTTGCGTGTGCGTTGTATAAATCCTTAAAATCCTCCTGTCTTTTCTGTTTGGGGCCCATCATGTTCTCAAAGTAAAACTGCACGGAGAGGGTGAAAGTCCTCATGGTTTTGAGAGAAATTCCTTCTGTGGATGCACAGGGGAAAAATCTTTAACCCATGGAAAAACTAACACCAAGTATGCACATGTTTTTGTGAAAACCTTTTCTCAGGGTCAGTTTTACTGTGAACCAGCTGCAGTTGCAACATGCAGTGTTTATTAGTTACCTATTAAAAGAGTTTCCTCACAGACAGGATATTGTTTGAACTTGACTTTTTAAAATTGGCTAGACTGAGCTCATTACACACGGTCTCTAATTACCGTTAAATGGTTTAAGTTTGTGAAATGCACTTACACTTACACAACACATTCACAGTTTATTGTTCATTTCAAACTTAATGCTGATCTACGTCACACAGACATTGTACTGTTGATCATTTTCAACCATAAAAAGCGAGAGAGAGGACGAGCCCGGCTGTTAAACAGGGTGTTATAGGGCCCAGCTTGCTGATGAAGCAGCGGCTGTGGTGTTGGTATGTGTGGAACGACCCTGGCACAACAACTGATTCATGGATTCCTGGACTCTGTAGAGCCACTGTGAGGCCATTATCCCAGCACAAGTCAGCTGATCTCAAAACAGTGCTGGCCACGGTGTCATCATGTGTGTGCACACCCTTAACATGCAAGAAAAAAAACAGGATCCCAACCAAACTTATTCTTCCTTTCTTTCCACCTTGAGATTTTTACTTAAACTGCTTTATGAGTTATTGTGTGTATTTTTAGTTCCTCTACATGGGGTTAGCCCTGACCAGCGGGTACAAACATCCTGTTTCTCAGCCCATGTCCTCATCCTGTTTCTGCGCCCTCTCATTTTCTCTGCACCCCTGACCTTTAACCCATGCCACAGCTGACGGTGCAGGAGAGCAGGCCTGTTTTCCTGAGCTTTTCTTGAACCACCTACTGTCACAGTTCAGCTGTCCGTTTAGAGCTGTATATTTAGAGTGCTTAACTCGACAATGCTGAGCTGTTCCTGTTTGGCAGAGGCAGGACTGAAGGTTAAAAATCTACAAAGATCTGACTGGCTTTTCATGCAGGTTTATTTCTGGCCATTGGAGATAAAGCTACTAGAACATGCCCGAGCCAGGTTCGTCTTACAGGACAAAGGCCAGTCAGTTTTCTAGAGCTCATGCCCGGGTTCATTCAGCCAGTCAGCTTTTTCAGAATTGAATGGTGGACAGTGAACAGGATAGCTCGTAACTGACAATGATTGTTTTATGTTTCAACCCTTTGTGTCTGTGCGTGTGTGTCCTCCAGTTGCCACGATGCCCAGGAGGAACTGCAGGAGTTCCAGGAAGGAAGCCGGGAGCTGGAAGCAGAGCTGGAGGCACAACTTGCCCAGGCTGAACACCGCCTTCGAGACCTCCAAAGTGAAAACGAAAGACTGAAGAATGAGATGTCCAACCTGAAGGTAACTAGGCCTGGCCACTTGCCGTGGAGCTTATTTCGGGATTCGTGCTTTGTGATCTACTGGCAAGGACACCCATAAACGAATTTGCGGTTACTCAAGAGCTTATCTGATCTCTGTTGGATCCTGAGAACAAGGTCCAATGTCTTATTAGTATGTTACGTCCACGAAGACATCGTCTTAGGTAATCCTCCAGCACTCTTTAAGTGGATGTCAGGATAAAGAGGCAGGAAATAGAAAAGTGAAAGGATAAGTCTGCCTTAAATCACTTCAGGCATGAATGGTGGACAAAAGGTCATGTCAACGGTTGTACCAATTAGTGGGTACATTCAGATATTATGAAGACACTGCGCACTGTGCAGAAAAGTATTGTGATTTATGGCATGGCCACACATGTGAGCATGCTTTCAGCAGTTAATGCTAAGAAGGAACTGTAGCTAATTACTATTCTATAGGATATAAAATGGTACCTTCACGCTTAATGCCTCAGCAGAAGGAGATGAAAGTGGGACAACAGCTCTGGTATGCATCCTTGTTTCTCTATACACACTCATTTTACAAACTCTTTTCTCTTCTTCTCTTTATCTGTCTCTGTTAGGAGAAGCTGGAGCAGCAGTATGCACAGAGTTATAAACAGATTTCTATGCTAGAGGATGACCTGGGCCAGACACGCAGCATCAAAGAGCAGCTCCACAAATACGTCCGAGAGCTGGAGCAGGCCAACGATGATCTGGAGAGAGCAAAAAGGTCAGACTGACACTGAGCATTTTTCAGTTAAACTAATTAGTTCAAAGACAACACTAGTTTGCAGAGCAGAGGCATTTTAAGAGTGGTTATGTTTACATGTTTATGAAGGTGGATCATTCACAAAGTCCTACCCTCTTTGGTTACTGGTAAGCTTTTCTGTCTTGCGTAGCACATATGTAACTTATAATCAAAACTGTGAAAGATTGACTACAAAAAAGTATTTTTTAAATAAGTGAATAAGTCTAGCAGTGGGCAGGGTTTTTTATCAGCTGTGATTGGCTAACTGTTGAAGTGAATGAGTTGAAAAGCCACAGACTTCAACCAGCTTCCACACGATGGGGAAATACTACACAGTGGGTGTGCTTGTTGTGAGCAGACTTTTATAAGTTGAACTGCAGCCTTACAAACCAATGTTATTTAATAATGTACGTCTTAGTCTTGAAAGTAGCAAACACATTACTACTGTAAGTAAATTAGCTAGTAGGCTACTTGGCCAGACATGCCAAGGACTGCAGCCTGTGTATAAGCAGACAGGCAGTCATTCCATTCTGTTCATTTTTGCTCTTGTTAAAGCTAAAAAAGAAATAGGTTAACCCTCCATGCTCGTTATATTCCAAGTATCGCTTTTACTACATCCCGCTGAGGATACGATGAAACTGTAAGGGTTTTAACAGCCTCAACCTCTGCTGTGTGTGCAGGGCAACAATAGTGTCTCTCGAGGACTTTGAGGGCCGTTTGAACCAAGCCATTGAGAGAAATGCCTTCCTG
Organism: Acanthurus leucopareius; assembly: GCA_029814765.1. Classification (NCBI taxonomy): domain Eukaryota; kingdom Metazoa; phylum Chordata; class Actinopteri; order Acanthuriformes; family Acanthuridae; genus Acanthurus; species Acanthurus leucopareius. The sequence continues at coordinate 9,082,335 of JAQMCX010000021.1, read as the reverse complement.
GAAAGCGAGCTGGATGAGAAGGAGTCTCTTCTTGTATCTGTGCAGCGGCTGAAAGATGAAGCTCGAGGTAAAGACAAAGCACACGTGAATCCATTCTGCCCTTTTGCGGGCAATAAGTCACCTGTGTAGGGGTTAGCGGAGGAGTATTTCATAAGCCCGACTCTTGTCTTTTGCAGACCTGAGACAGGAGCTGGCAGTAAGGGAGCGAACTACAGACAGAATGTCAGCCCCCAGCTCACCCACCTTAGACATCGACAAGATGGATTCTGCTGTTCAGGCCTCTTTATCCCTCCCAGCCACACCTGTGGGAAAGAGTACAGAGCACCCCTTCATCACCCCAAAAGGTCAGGTTTAATTGATCTCATTTTTTTGCACTCATTAAATGGGAAATTTACTGAATTATATGCCAATAATGATTTGTTTACATGTGCAGCATTGACCAATGGCTGTGGCAACTCGTCCCTCACTCCCTCTGCTCGAATCTCCGCTCTTAATATTGTCGGTGATCTCCTGAGAAAAGTTGGGGTATGTATTATTCACTTTAATTTAACACATTCTTACACTACCTTTTGGCATAGAGGGTTTAGTTCTCTGTATGCAGTAAACTCAAAAAGTGATTTCCAATTGTGAGTAAGTTGCAGAAAACTTAAAGAACATCATGTTAATGATGAGGCTAATTGTGGATTGTGTTTCCTTGTTTTATGACTAGGCTCTGGAGTCCAAACTTGCAGCATGTAGAAACTTTGCCAAAGACCAGGCAGCAAGAAAAAATTACTCCAAAGACAACAGCACACTCATCAACAGCAACGCCACCAAATTCTCTCACTCTCTACACACCACCTACTTCGACAAAACGTGAGTCTTTTGCCAAGTTGCTTTTGTTCCTCCCCTTCTTACTTCTTAAACTATTATTCCATTTAGTAGTTAGTCCATGTTTGCTAATAATGTGTATGTCCATGTTGCTACTGCAGGACTCTTAATGGATTGGACCCCAGCTCCTTGACCTCTATGGCAACATCCAGAGCCGTGTCCCCACCAGGCATGCTGCCTCTGAGTGTGTGAGGCATACCCCATACCACATAAACCTCTGCTGAAACTGCTACCAACCCATCGCAAACACAGGGAGGACACTTGAAAGACCCTTACATTGTGTGCTATGTGTGTGTGTGTGTGTGTGTGTGTGTGTGTGTGTGTGTGTGTGAGAAAGAGAGAGTGATTGAAAGGTGTGATGTGTGTGTTTTACCTGTTTGGGATTGTGCATTTTTGAACGTGATGTGTGAAAGAGGAGGCTTTACTATACAACGTTTGCAGCTCTGAATGCGTCTGTGAGTAGGTGCACATTCTCGTGTGCGTATGCTCCTACCACGTACTTGCATGTGCCTAAAGCTGAACTGTACCGTGTTCGTATGAACGTCACTGCAAATGCGTTTCTCTCTAGACGTCAACGCTGAAGTGGCGCCGTTATGTCCTTAGTTCCACTATTCATCTTAAAAACTGCTGACAAGAGGTCCTTAACAGACCACGGCTTATCTTTTCCTCCTGTATTTTCACTTAAATTGCACAGTTAAGCTATTTTCAATTTAAAATGTATTATATTTAAAAGGGATATGTTCATATTATCTAATTTATCTCCCAGTGAGCTTTAAAATGCAATGTTTCTTTTTTTGCTACTTTCTTGCATGTGTGCAAATGTGATGTGGGGTTGGAGAGGTAAAGAGGGACCCTACATTCATGACTGAAGTGAATGTTGATCGTTCAAAGCCATGTAGCCACCAGTGCAGTCATTATTGCTTGCTGTAGCTCATTCTGAAGTCGTCTGTATGTGAAAGCTTGGATATATCAGCTGGTTCTGACCTCTGGGTTAAACCTGCACTTAAACTGCTCCTTACAGGTTCTGCCACAGTCGAGAGGTTTTTTTTTTCATCTGTGGGCATCCATTGACATTTCACAAGAACAGTTTTGCCTTTTTTTTAAATGTTTAACATGAAGATTTTTTGTTATTCTTGTGTCAGGCTCATTTACCTCATTCTGATGGTTGATTTGTTAGTATGAGTAGGTGAATTGGCTTTATAAAACTCACACAAAAGGATACTCAAAGCATAACTAAATAGACTCTTTTTGAGATCATTTCACCTTGTTTTGCATATGTGCATTTGTGGTCCATTGTGGCCTTAAGACATGCGGAACATATTGTGTAAAACTAACGTTAATTTGACTGAACTTGTAGATTTTTAGCAGGTCAGACATTGGCAATGCACTCATTTTCCATCCCAGAATTTTGTCTTAATTCATTTTGCCCACACAATTCTCCCTTTCATGGACCTTTGTGTCACCATCTCAAGTTGAACTATTAGTATTAATTGTTATTTTATATATGAGATGTCGATTTGAACACTCTGAGCCTGTTACTAAAGTCTGTACTACAGTCAGTGTATATAGCGTGTAATGTTGGTAATTTTGCCTACCACAATTGTACATACTGACATTTGGCATTAAGGTCGTATTTATTTCTGATTCCATATGGCTTGTTCAGGTAATGAATGGTTACAGCCATTGTATTATGATATCGAATTGTTTGTCAAAATTGTTTAAGTAAATAAAGATTGAGATGACAAATATGTTCTGCAGCTTGTGTCATATACTTTAATTAAAGATGATACAGTTTTGATGATCCAGCACAACTTTTATCTTTTCACTCCATATTTTTACACATTTTTCTGAGCTTTCAGTCATGTTGTGCGGCCTTAATTGACGAAGTTTGCTCTGCACTATACAATATTTAAATTGTGAAAAGTAAAAAGTAAAAGAATAGTTGTTAAGCCATAATTTTCTAGATCAAAAAAATAACTAAACTACATATAAACTCATCCATGTATAAAATACATATGACATTAAACAACAAGGAGTGTAATGCTGTTAGCATAAATCTGAGGTAAAAGAAGAAGCTTGAGTGAATACAATTGGACCAGTTCATCGGTTATTTAGTGCGAGTTCAGCTCTTCATAAAGCAGCATTTTATCCCAATGCGTTCCCAGTAGGTGCACTCAAAGACCACTGGTGTTCAAAAAATTAAAGACCTAATTTCTTCTCCATTTCCTGCTTTAATGCATCCTTCTTGACCTAAAAAGAAAAAAAGGAAGTAGCAGTCTTTTATTTTCATTATATTTATCAATCATAAATTATCTTGATTTTTGCATTCATCAGTGTTGTACCTTTCCGGAGGCTGTCAGGGGGAAGCTGTCCACAAAGACCACATAGTGTGGGATCTTGAAGTGAGATATCTAGGAAGGAAGAAAATAACAAATAGCAGTCCACAAATTGTACACTTTTACACTCTGATTTTTAGTATGTTGCACTTACTTATCACCAACTCTCACCTGGCCTTTGCAGAATGCTCTTATCTCCTCAGCACTGGAGGTCTGGTCGCCCTTCAACTTGATGCAGGCGCACACGTGCTCACCCAGCCTCTGATCTTTCACTCCAATCACCTTTAAAATATAACTGTTCTCATTATTTTTTATTTTTTGGCAATAAAAAAGCATACAAAACCATCCCCACCTTTAGAGAGCAAAAGTGTATTAAATGTGTCCTTGCTGTCAACTTTCTTATGACATTCTGATCTTTGCTGCCCTCTAGTGGTTCTGAGTCTCACCTGCACATCCTGTATTTTGGCATTTGTAAAGAGAAATTGCTCTATCTCAGCAGGGTAGATGTTAGCCCCTCCTCGGATGATCATGTCCTTTATTCGCCCTTCGATGCGGCAGTATCCCCTACTGTTCAGACTGGCCGTGTCCCTGTGTAGAAGATCATTTCACACAACATGCAACGAGGAAACTACATTTCCCAGAAGAGCAACAATCCTGGCAACATGCCTCTGTATTTTCTCCTTTGGATAAACATACCCGGTCCTGTACCAGCGATCTTGGGAGACAGTCTGACTGTTTTTCTCTGGATTGTCCCAGTATCCATGCATCACACAGTAGCCTCTAACCATCAGCTCTCCTGAGGTACCCAAAGGCACAGTCTCCCCAGTAGCAGGGTCCACCACTTTAGCCTATAGTAAAGACTCAAATGACATGAGTTGCTGTGTTGTTTTAGTGAATATGTTTGTAAAAAAATTGCTGTAAAAATTAAGGCCTACCTCAGTGTGGTGCATGATGCATCCAACAGTGTTTTGCTTCAGCTCCTCGTTGTCATGTGGGAATCCCAGAAATACAATGGGACTATTCTCAGTGCTTCCATAACCTGACTGTTTAAACATAGGGTATGTCTTTTTGAATGCTGGGGAAGCTTATTTGAAAGCATTTTTTGAGAAAATGTATAGGACATGTAAACCCTCACCATCATCTCTTTAATATTCAAGTCTATTTGCAGTTTTCTCATGATCTCAGGAGGGCACGAAGAACCTCCCATAAGCCCTGCAACACAGCAGCACACAGACCAGGATGTCTCAAATGCTCCAGCACAAAATAAAATACATATTAATCACATTTAAGTCTTTAAATATCTCACCAGTTTCAAGCGACGACAAATCATACTTGTGTAAATCTTGGTGACCAAGCATGTCAGCAAACATGGTCGGAGTGCCATAAACCATGCTGCACCTTTAGTAAAAAAGAAAAAAGTGAATCCATGAAAGATTTCTCATATTATATATTTGAAAATAATTGAGATGATGAGTGAGGAGTCTTACTTTTCATTCTGAATGGCCTCTAGGTTTGCTTGGGTGTTATAGCTGGGGGAAGGAAAGACCAGCGTGACACCATGCATCGCCATGCTCATCCCCCCCAGCACAAAGCCGAAGCAGTGGTACAAGGGCACAGGCAAGCATAATCGCGCCTTGGGCTGATGGGAATATAAGAAGTAAGGTTATTTACTTTTACACTGTTTGTGTTTTATTAAATCCTAGACAGATAAGAACTTACTCTCCAATCAAAACCCATTCGCAGGCCCCCAAAGTAGGCGTTATTTACAATGTTATGGTGAGAAAGGGTGGCTCCCTTTGGACTTCCTGTTGTCCCCTGAAACAAATAAACAAGCAACATGACTTGACCCGAATCAATGTTGGATCTTTTTGACATCAGAATGTCAGACTAAGTGGTACAACTAATGTGTGCCAGAGTGTAAGTTGCAATACTGAAGGTTACTGATGTGAACTGGATGCTGATTGGGTCATCCATGGACAGCTTGCTCTGCAGAGCCTTCAGCTCTTTATGATGCCGACTCTCCGCTGCTTGAACCACATCCTCTATGTGGAGCGTCCCTGGTTGTCTGCTATCTGTCAAAATCACCATACGGAGGTCTGGTAGCCTGGCAGACCCAAGACAGAATCTTTATATTACATCTGCAAAAGCCAGTCATAATAAATTGTGCCCTTTCTGAAGTATTTATGGTCTCTTGCTCCCATGAAGACATGCATTAAATCTGACATTTGACACTGGCTTTGTCAAACCTGGAGCTTCTGAGCATGCCCGCCGGTGCTGTGTCCATCTCTGGACAGATCGCCCTCAGAATCTCATAGAAATGTTGGGTTTTAAAGCGGGCAGGGCAGACCACAGCTCTACACCGGACCTGCAAACGACAAATCACTTTATATTCTTGCATGGTTGTAAATAGGAATTATTTTAACTACAAAAATACAAAAATGTCAACTGTCAGTTGTCATGGTTTTGTATTTTGCTCTGAGTCTGTATTACAGTAGGTACATGATTTCGTTAGCAGGATAATGCCCTGAACCAGAACTCTTCTCACCATCTTAAGAGTGTATTCCACTTCCCTCTCTTGATAGGCCTGGTTCAGTGGCACCTGCAAGGATAAGAAAAAGTAGATTTATTCAGCCTCCTATCACACATTTTTCAATCATAGATGTTACATTCTGTACTACATGGCCTTGTAACATATTGCATCATGATACATGTGGAAATTTACACAGACTATCAGATAATTCTGACCATGTAAACATACAGTGCAGCCACACAGCTACAGATTAGCCTCCAGGAATCCTGTAAGGGTTCACTGTGCTGCTTTCTGACACTTTACAGCAGAGTGTTTCCTAACACAGGACAGAGGCTTCATTCAATCTGTCATTCGGCTGAAGGACTGTCAGTCTAACAATGAGGTAAGTCTGAAAAAAACAACTCCCAAACTGACCAGTATAATTCCAGCCTTGGCTGTAGCAAACTGGAAAAGGATCCACTCATATGTGTTTGGTCCCCAAACTCCCAGTCGGTCACCGCGCTTCAGGCCCAAAGCAAGCAGACCTGCAGCCACCTTATCAACCTGGACCAATAAATGATTAATATACAGTAATACTTAATATACTGGCTTTTTGTTATACAGGTTTAGAGCTTTTCCACCAGTGCATACACTGCAAAATATAAAAATGATCAGTGCTGCTGTCACATAAAGTCACTGAAAACCAGACAAATTGTTTTAAGGAAACAAATTTAAGTCTCATTTCCAACAAATGAGATTCGATATTCATATTCTAATTATATTTTATTTTATTTATTTTTAAAATTCAAAATTTCAAAAAGAAATAACTTAAAAGAAACGGCACAAACAAGTTAGATTAAGCAGTGTTCTGACAAGTTGACGTGAATAATGAGCTCCTTGGCACTCTCAGGCCGTTCATAGTGAAAATGTGAGTTTCATCAGTATAACATGAACAGTGTTTCAGGTTTGATGCATGAAAGAAGACTCCTGAAAGTAGATCTGAGACGCACATCTTCTTGAAACTGTGCAAAGGTTTTCCGGATGCTGTCCTGCAGGAAGACCACAGCTTCACGATCAGGCCAACGCTGGACTGTAGACTCCAGGCTCTGGCCTACGGTGAGGTGGAGCAGAGAGATGGAGGAGGTGCCGTGGGCGTAGCTGGTAGTCAGAGAGGGGATGTGAGGAGGACTGTCCACAGAGATTGACCTGGCATTTAGAACAAGATTGATAAAAAAAATAAATAAATAAGAGCACAGGAGTCAAATACAGTATAATCACTACGATTTCAGCAATAGAATGCTGTTTACTGCAGATTCAGAGGAAAATGCTATAACTCATATTTCACTGTTCCTCTACATCCCAGAATACACGAGGCTGTTTAAACAGTGAACTCTGGATAAGCCTCATAGACAAGAGATAAAACCTGTTCCATGCCAAGAAAATCAGGCTCAGTGTCAGTCAGAATGGCCAAGAAAATCAAAGCATGAGTTGACTAATGCAAACAAATTTTTTAAGGAACCATTGTTTTAGTGCACTGATATGACCCTTAAACCAAACAATCATATGGGAAAACACTGAGCTCATATTATTGACCGAGAGGTTAGACCAAGGAGTGTGTGGGGCCCAAAAATGACCAGGTTTGTTATTATTTTTTAATTTTATTTAGGTTTTTTTTGTTTGCTAGAATATATGTATATATATATATACATATATATTTTTTAATTACGTGAACTCGCTGTTTTTCCTGTTTTTTTATTAGAGATGTATTTCTCCCGAAACTTTCCAGTATGCCAGGCCATTAACAACTCATACAGTTTTCATTTGAATTGGTAATATCTGTAAATTTTTTTTAATTTTTTTTTTTTTTGGGGGGGGGGGGTGAGATAAGATTTATTGATCCCTTACAGAGGAAATTTACAAATTTCAAGTCATAGTCTTGCAAGTATGACAAAAACTGAAAATACTGTGCAGCTGAATGTGTGAAAATAAACAGAGAAATCCTGCGTTAACTAATAAGCTTACATGTGTTTATTTCAATCTGTGTTACAAAAACCTAATGGTCTACAAATAGCTTAAGTGCAAAAAAAAATTAATTACAAATTACAAACAAACAAAAGACAAATGATTTAGCCATTTTTTTGGCAGTTGTGATTTAACCTTGTTTAACTTTGTGGAGGTGCCGTTGGCAGGTTAGCTACACCCATACTTCAGGCTAATGCTCCAACATGACTTACTGTACTGTATTATTTGGAAACAGAACAAGCTGAACAGAAAAGAACAAATATTCAAATGCAGGAATATGCGCATACATTGTCAGGATAAAATGTCACATGATGACATGACATATTACATTATTTTACTGACTGTGAACCAGTGAATAAGTGTTTTTCAATTTTAAATGTTTTTCTAAATGAATTTCAGATGTAACAGATTAAAAAAAGAGACTAATAGAGAGATTCAGCGACCTGCAACAGTGGCAGGTATTGAAAAAACTTCATTTCAGACCTTTTGCTCCCTTGAAAACTTATGAAAAGCTTAATTATATTCCATATTAAATTTAATCCTTTTTTGGCCTTTAGCAACATGTTTTATAACCATATATAAATTATGATAATTAGAATTAATCCTCCTACTCCTACGAATTTAACCTACATCGTATTTCTATTTGATTTGAAGGGGATGGCTGCATTACAGGTTGCACTTGCTAAAAAAAAGGTCAAGAATCACTGACATAATTGCATGTTGGTTAAAGTTGACACTAATGCAGGCGTTAAACATCTGCAGACAGGAGGAACAAACAGGTTGACAAGACGGTCAAGATCACCTAACTTTTTTAATCATTGACTGAAAACAAGATTGAAATTTGGAAATCTCAGAAGTTTTGCACGCTGATCTAAAATCAAGCAAACCATTGCAGAAATGGAAACAGACATCTTGAGAAACTTGTGAGTCACATCATGTTTCAATCTGACCACTGAACAATCAACTTACCGACACTGCAACAAACTTGTGCTGCATGATTTCTTAGCATTGCGTCTCTTGAGTCCATCCATAAATAAAATAAAATCTGAATGAGCACAGGACCTTGGCAGTGAGGAAGACATCAGGGCTGATAGTGATCTTAGTCCCAAGTGTCTGTGAAGGTTCCCAGCCATCCAGCTCATGGTGTATCTTGGTGCCAAAAAAAGGCAACTGGACATGTTTGAAGGTCTTTGAGACGTTTCACCTCTTCATCCAGACGGCTTCTTGAGTAAGAGTCGTTAACGCCTGGAGAATCTTTGAGATCTCAGGTGAGTTGTTGACTCTCGGCCAGTGTGAGAGGCGTTTGCTGAGGTGTGTTGCTATTTGTCTGAGCACCGGAGCGCATCTACGCTGCGCACAGGCATGAACGCGCACGGTGAAGTTTGTCATTGTTTCGATCACTGATGTTGAATATTATAATTAGGTAGTGCAGTCTCTAACAGAAAAACAGATGAACGATTGAAAAATATTATCATACTACACACATTTTTTTTTCACTTTCAAATATGTATGTAAGGGGTTTTTTTTTCAATTACTGTGACAGCCTGTTCATTCAGCCTCATGCAGCTGTGCACCAAGCAAAAGTTGTCATAGCTGCAACTGAAAAATGGCAGGAGCGTTTTTTGTTTATTTTTGTCTCTTTTTTGCGACACTGCAGGATATTAATATTTATCGTCAACCCTTGAGCTTATTTGTTTAACATCTCAGTGACCCGGAGGTGTTTGCAAAAGTACTCAGAGTTAAATGTATTCGTTTTTTTCCTCCCTACAGTTTCTCGTTTGTTACATATCGTCTTGGTTTTCCTCCGCTTTAATGAATTGCAAGAAACAGTAGGTTTGGTTTTTTAAACTGTAAATTGCGAATGACTGTTATAAAGTCTTACCTTACCATAACAGATGTAGGCTACCTTATATAACCCGGCCCAATTAAAAGTGTTTTGTAGCAATATAGATTTCTGCTGAACTTTTGACAAAAAAAAAAAAGTGTAAACCTGCTTAAATAGACTATTAATTGTAACTCTGTTTACTGCAGTTATATTTTCCCACCTTTAGCAGCTGCAGTTACACTGTGAACAATGTCCTTTTTATCTTAATGAATCTCAATTTCCGTAGCATTAAAACAGCCTGTTCTATGGGCCATATGCAGCAATTTAGTAACAAGTAAATACTGAAAGTTTTTGACAATGACAGGTTCATGTGTTGAAGACTGTCCAGCAGACTATAGGATATTCTTCCTATGAAGTAACAAGGCCAAGAACACCTCTTATTAATGGAATTTTCTATATTTTTATTAATAGAAACAAGATATAAAACATTGAATATGAGTTCAGAAACAACTTTAATTAATCAATACTATGCCTTTCTTACACCTTAACACCAAACGTCTTCTTGTGGAATAGCATTGTGTTTTGTAAATCGTCAAACAGTAAAAAAAAAGACAGACTTACTAAAAATTTATATACATATATATACATATACAGTGTAGAATAATAACATCAAAATAATCTCATCATAATGAAATACATTGCTCAACTCTTACTCCACATTCAACCTCACACAATCTTTCAAGTAAAAAAAAAAAAAGAAATCTAAAAATTTTGTGCTTTTTGAACTTTAAAATTCATTTTCCTCGTTATGTGTGTGTTCTCATATGACACACTGGAAACATACACTGCGCTTTCTGACCTCCGTCCTTGTGAGGCGGCACATTGGTTGTCAGCAGCCAGAAACACAACAGGACCCTGACAGACATTTGAAGTTGTTCTTGTGTTTTTCTCCTTCTTTTTATCTTGTCTACTGTCCAGGAAGTAGAAAGACCCCGCAAGAAAGAGGCCAGCAGAGAATACACATACACTGCACGCGTAGAGGACATATGAATACTGGCCTGTATGGTCCAGCAACATGCCTGAAAAAAAAAAAAAAAGACATCAAAGAAAAGATGGATGTAAACCTGACCAGAGTGACATAAAGAATTCCTTAAGAATTCTTAAAAATTACTGGTAACTTTAATTCTCTACATACTATCCAGTTTGTTTCATAGCATTTGTATAGAGTAACTCAAGATAGCCACCAAAATACAACAACTAGAATAGAAAATAGCAGTTTTCTTTAATGTGTTCAGCCTTTAATTACTGTTCCTAAGTCTCGAGAAAAATCAGTTTACACTTGTCCTGTTAATATCGTTACATATTATTTCTGCTGTGTAATACTGGTTTCCTGCAGCCTAGAACAGGAGTCAATCATTTGAGCTTGTCTAACAATGTATCACTGGAACAATAGGATGATTTGTTAAAGTATGCACATGGAATAAGCCATTTCTTGTAATTCATTTAACGCACGTTACAAGATCATTTTTATTAATATATACTGTGTTCAGCGAGGGTGGCTGGTGCAGTGAGGCTGGCAAATAAATCTTTTCAAATATAACAAATCAACAGTCTTAGCAAACACTGCACTGAAGGACCACAAAACAATTAACTCTTGTATACAGGAGGTCTGCATTAAAAACTGCCTTACCTGAAATGGTCCAGTATGGTTGTGACTGTTATTTTACCTCAAGTTTAAGACTGAGTATAGTACATGACAAAAATGTTCTATATTTCTTTTGATATTTGATGTTACCTTTAGAGATTGTACAGTCTGTGTGGAGGGGCCCTTAATATGCACAAAAAAAAAACTTTTTTCTGGCTTCACTGTATATATTCAGTGCTGATATGTTATGGTTAATATCCTGTTAAACAAAAGCATTCCATTTGTTCATTCCTGCAGTTTTTCTTTGTAGTTATTTGGCCTGACAGCCCCCTGATCCTTTTGGGTGCATGACCTGTGCAGTGTGGGCCCATTCAGTGATCTATCCAGAGTCAATGTATTGGACAAGTTGAATATTTGACCAGAAGATGGCACTATATGTAATATCAGTAGATCATTACATTCATCTGGATTCTCATGAGACTGTGCATGCTTGTGCAACATTTCATGCCAATCCAACTCTCTCTTGAGAGTTATTGAAGAGCTGGACAGGTCGACTTTTACATCCCTAGAGAGAGAAGCAGCTAGTGTGGCTTAAAAATAGCTTAGGCCACATGTATGAGTGTGTGTGTACCTGCTAACAGTGGCCCAATCAGCAGCATTCCACTTTGCAGCATGCAGAGAAGGCCGAGGGCTGAGGGGAAGAGACTCATCTCCACTATGTTCATCAGCACAGTATAGAGTAGTGAACTATGCTCATGGACAGGCCGAAGATGACCACATACACCAGGAGAGCTTCATAGGAGGCAGACACTCCACAGATGCAGTTACTCAGCCCATTCACAAGCAGAGATACAGCAAACATGTACACATAACTGCCCCTGCCTCTGCAGCATGGCCGACTGAAGACGAGGGCAGTGGTAGGTCATACTGCAATGTTCACCAGGCCCAGGACAGACATCAGGAAGGCTGCACGGTCTATGGTGTTATGAAGAGTAGCATAAGGCACCACATAGACCAGAGGCACAATCAAGGCCAGGGTCAACCAGGTCACACCCACAGTAAAGGCACGGTAGCAAGCATTACTCACCAGCTGGTCAAAGGCCATATGTCTGTGAAGAAATGCTGTAAAGTCACTCAGCACATTCTTCATGCTCCCTTTTAGCCCTTTCATCCTCTGAAAGGGCTAAAAGAGAGAGACTGTTAGGTTTATTCGTATCCAGAGAGTGTCTGGATTTCTTTGGTGCTGATGCAATTGGCCTCATCACTGCCCCACATACGCAGCAGTTCAGCAGCATCCCGCCCGGAATCAGGAAGCTGCCACGCCAGCCAGACTGACTGAGCAGGGCGTTAGCAACCAGGGGTAAAACACTCAGGCCCACAGCTGTGCCAGTGGATGACAAGGCATTTGCAAACACACGCCGCTGCTCAAAGTAGTGACCCGTGGTGGTCACTGACCGCGGAGTTTCCTTCATCATCCACACAGCATCGCTACTTAAGAAACAACAAGGACCTGAGGAGAAATTAAAGGCCTCAAGCATAAATATCATATCAATTAGCAATAAATAGCACAAAGAAACGACTCAAAGCAACAAAAGTTTTCAATAAAAACACACACAATATCAATGCACACAATGCAATTTGAGCCTGAAGAGATTAAGTTAGACCAACTATATCTAATTTTACAATAATCTTCTCAAATACAAATGGACAAGCTCATTTTCACAGAAAGCAACACAGTAATACAATGTCCTTATTAGCAAAACAGACCAACCAGATTTGCATACACATCTAGCTATTGTTTCTGAATAGTGAAATCAGGCCTTTTAAAAAAACACACACACACACACAGCCAAATTAATTTCCTCTAATCTCCAATGTATTCTGAGGAACACAAAAAAACACTGCTGATATCTGCTTTCTTCTCTTTCCAAAATGTTCGAAATATGCTGCAAAACTGTATTATAAAATCCATTTTCTGACTCACCAAACCAGACTAATGCCTAAAAGATTACTAAAGCACAGACTTAGCAAATAAAGGCCACATCTAAATCAGCTTAGTGAGTTTTTCAGCTCTTTGATGTCCCCTCTCCATTCACCAGGCCGAATGACTCTTTTTTTAACTATGTTACACACATATTGTATTCAATACATAGTCCACACAGTGTAAGTCACAATTGAGTCAATGTAAAACCATAAAATGAAATGTAATGTGCAAGAATTTGGGGAAGGGGCAAGAAGAATGAAGTGGTTACAAACAGATGTGTAACAACATCTACAAAATAAAAGAAAATATCAGCTTAGCATGTGGAAAATGTCTTAATGTGACTAAATTTCTGAAAATGTTTCCAAACTATTATGAAAAATAAAATTCCTGTTGTGTCATGGTCGGGTCTGAGCACTGCTGCCTCTAGTGGCCACAAGTAGAGCTTTAACTAGACTTGTTAAAAAACATTTTTCCCATTGGATTTGTTTTAAAAACATATTTTCTAGAAGATTTATCTGAGCTCTGATGGCAGGAGGAAGGAGAGAGAAGATAAATAAATAAACTCTCCTGCACAAGAACAATGGGCTTAAGTCTGACCCTTAATCATCGCGGGCAGTCTGATTCATTGCTGCCTTCCTCAATGAGCCTGCACAAGATAAAGCCCAAAAAATGTGTATTTTCTCTCATTTTCTTATAATTTGTAAAAAGATCACAATTCAGGAAAGGGGACAAATCTTTTCATATACTTTCTTCACAAACGCACACACACGCATGTTCAGTTAGATGCACTAGTGTGCAAGGTGGTTCTTACCTCCAGCATGATGGCCTGCACCCAGGACGTTTCTGTGTTGCCGGTGTCGAACTCTGTCTGAAGGTCTCTGTAGAAGATACTGATGCATGAGGGGAAGGCCAGCATCAGAGACTGAACCAACAAGGTGGCCACAAGCACCACCCAGCCCCAGCCTCCATCAGGGCCGGCCAGGTGCTTGCCTTGCATCTTTGACACAATGCTTTAGGTTATTAATGTTTTTCTTTTTTAGTGACCAGACTGACTGAGACAAAAACATATCACCCTTCATTGCTTTTATAACTTTAAATAGAATTATAAGTTTCATTATGAGCACTAACTTATTTCTATATTTGATTAAATAAAATATCTCTGCATTGAAGATAAGTTAACTTTGATTGTAGGCACTCAAGAAACTTGAAACTCTCCATGTAGCATCAAGGAAGAGAAAACAACGTACAGCCATTTAACTTTTCAAAATAAAACAACCAAAAGTGCAATTGCTCTTAAGTTTTTGTCTATCAAAAGTGACGTCAAGTAGTAATTTACAGTCATAACATTTGTGGTCGAGGCTTTTCTGTGACTGAAAATTAGCTCCCTGAAAGTTTAATAAATTTACGCTAGCAATGAAGTACTTTTATTTCCGTTTCCGGTCGGCAGTCAACAGGGAGAAGTTTGTGTCACATGAATGGTGAGACATGCTGCACAAATGCTCAACTTTGTTTAACTTTTAAAAATTCAACCGAGTGTTATGGAGGTGAAATGCAAAAGATTAGTCTACAGCATTAAATATGTAAATCTGTAACGTTAGTTTAATACTTTGCCTGTCGTCGGAGTTTTTGACTTTGCTAATGTTAGCTTTGTTTGCTAACTGTCTTCTCCAGCAGTTAGACTGAACCAACTGCTAAAAAATCTCATAAAAAAGGGTGGAGGAGCACACAAGGAGGACATCTGTTACTTTTGGTGGAAAACGATGTAATTCCGTAGCTTTAAAGAAAACCTTCTATTATTTTTATAATCCCCTACAAAGAAGTTCAGAATCAGGGCAATAATGTATTAACAAGATTAATCTTTGAGTCTTATTAGTAACATAGGCGTTTACAGCATCAACCAAAAAAAGCCAGTTTATGAGGTTAAGCTAATAACATTTTTTTTTAGAATAAATTAACCTTTTTTCCCCTTAGTTAACAAACCCTGAAACATGGCTGGAAGACGAGCTGCACTGAAGGCTATTGACTGGCTGGCTTTTGCAGAGAGGGTGCCACCCAACCAGAGGACCATGTTCAACAACCTGAAGACACGGAGTGATGCTATTTCTGCAAAGTATGTATTCCCTATGACATACCATTCATACACGATATGTCATCCTCTTATTATTGTTACCATAAATTATTTTGACTTATTATTGAGTCAAGATTGGTGTGGTGGGTAGCATTGATGACCCAAAGCAAGAGCCAAGGTTTTGGTAAATTGACAGCTCTGGAGTGCCTAAAGTTGTGGCTTGCATGTCTGTACTGATGCTTAGATAAAATACAACCCCCACAGAATGTGAGGTGAGGTCTAGGCACCCACATTTATTTGACAGATCACCGCTGAAGAAAGTGTGCATTTAATGTCTGTTCACAGGCTCAGCGCTCTGCCAGAAAAACCAGCCGCCATTGACTGGAGCTACTACAGGTCTGCTGTGGCTAAAGCAGGCATGGTGGATGAGTTTGAGAAGAAAGTAAGAGACACTGGTCCAACAAAATCTAATTATCGAGTACTGGTTGAACTCTTGGAAGAGATGTGTGATTAAACATTATTATTTTGGCTTAGCAATGGATACAATATTAACTATCTGTCTCCTCTCAGTTTAGTGCCCTGAAGGTTCCAGAGCCTGTTGACACTCAGACAGCTCTTATAAACGCTCAGGAGGCCGAAGCAGTGAGTTTAACAGTGTCTAGATTTTCCTTTGAGTAAAACTTGAGCCCTTTTTTAAAGAAATAAAAAAACAGCATAGTTTATAAGTGTAGTTGTCCTAGATGATTTTTTTATTGTTTTTGTTGTAATGATTTTTTTTAAGATAATACAAGATTAATTTCAACTTGTTGCGAATGCTACTTTCAGTGTTTTATGTTTTGTCTCCCAGAACACATCAGCTGCTGCCTATATCGAAGCATCCAAAGCTCGTATTGCTCAGTATGAAAAAGAGGTGAGATGTACAAAAGACTCACATTTTCCATCAGCTCCAGTGTGTACAATTGTCCCTTTTTCTCACAAATTAAGCACTGCACAGTAATCTGCTCGTGGCAGTTAAATGCAAAACATCATGAGCAAGTACTTTTAAGTTTCACATGTCAGGTGACCTCTGGTACATGTCTCTGACTGTCATGCAGAAGTGGCACCATGTTGAAGTCATGTCAATGGTGAAATTTTTAAATTAAAATTTTTTTAATGCACTTTGTCTTAATGACAAAAGAGCTGAACATATTTTTGATCACAAACCTGCAACCTGGTTCACACAGACAGAAGGCATGGTCACATTACATTACATCCTTTTTAATACCAAATTTTATTAAACAGTATTGCTTGTGACCGTACCTTTAGATCGCCACTGTCTGTGGATAAGTGGCTTTTTTTCTCTACCAAAGTGTAATAGGCTGAGACAGACTCCTGCAGCTTGAAAAATCTAAATGCAGTATTACCACTGTACTTAAGCGGGAAATTATCCAGGAGGAAATAAGGATCATTGCCTTAATTTAAATGATTCTGTTGTAAACATTTTTGTGCTGATGCTCTGCTCTTCCTTCCCCAGTTGGACAAATTCAAGAACATGATTCCCTTTGACCAGATGACCATTGAGGACCTGAACGAGACATTCCCAGAGACAAAGTTGGACAAAGTGAAATATCCTTACTGGCCACACAAACCCATTGCTGAACTGTAAAAACTGTAAATGTACCCTTAATGTATTCTATATCATGTATCCTCCACTGACGGAAAAAAAACTGTACATTATGTGTATAAAAAGCTTGTGTCATCCATTCAGAAGTTTATAAAAATTACAGTGTGAATGGAGTAAAAACATAAAGTGTTTGTTTTGTTTCTTCTTGTTTGGGCTTCAGTCATTCCTGAAAGTGAATTCTGAAAATATTTCAAAACTTTTTTGCTTTTTGTGATCAGTAGAGGGAGTTAAAGGTCGTCAGTGTTCACAGGCCCATTAAAAACAACCTCGTAGACCCCTCACAGGCAAAACAACTGTTATTTTATTACTGGATTTCTTCCCAGGCGTCAGGAACTGAACTTGATCTGATGGTCTGTGTTTTCTTTCTAAATTTGGTATGAAACGCCTTCCAACACTCGCTGAAAAGCTAACTCTTGCAGATACACTGATGAGTTTTTAAGTACACACTCTGCTGAATCAATCTCAGCAGAAAGCAGAGTTTGGTTTCCTTCCCTCGCGGGGTCACTGGACAGCGACTTAAAGATGTCAGTCTTTTGCACCCGCAGGGCAGAAACACTGTTGTCTTTGTGTCTTCACTCGTGTTTGCAGGTAGGCACGGCTCACGCTCATCATGATGCATTATTAAACTGGATACATCAGTGCTACATTGGAGAGATTCTTACCATCCATTAATGTTTGGACAGCATGTCTGGAGAACAAATGGTCACAGCTCCAGCCTTCTTATTATTATGCTGTGTCAGTCTTCCTCAGGCTTTGTTATGACTACAGCTAAATCTGCATTTGACCACAGCTGGAAATATGAGCAGTCTCTCTAGGATTGGAGAGAGTCTCTAAATATAAAGTCTAATTTCTGTGCTCTCACTGCACTGTTATTATGGCTTTGGTTTGTGGGTTAATACTGTAAATAACTTAGTTCATTGGTGCAGGCATTATCATGATAAGTAGGGAAATGGACTGGGAATGCCTTCAACACTGCCAGTAACTTAAGATGTACCTTGTGGTAAAATTGTAAGACACTTTTCTCCTGCAGGGGGCAGCATTTGTCTTATTAAGTGAATGAACTTTGTCTTCATATCCAGCTAAAATTCAACTATTTAGGCCATTGTTTCTTGAGAAGTTTCCATTTTTCTGTTAATAAACTGAGAAATTGTAACAAATTCAGACACTAGACAGTCAAAACTACGGATAACTTTTTCATTAAGGCAAAATAGTATATAAGGTTTTACTTTATAGGATGAAGTAGGTCTTAATATTGTCTTCAAAAATTATAACCTGCAAAACCAAAATTGTCCTAAATTGCAATTCAAAGGTGTTTAGAGCAAATGCTACAAGGCAAAATAAAAAATATCTTATCCTATTTTTCCCAAAAGCTGATGATAAACAGCTTAATGGAACTCAGTGAGTACAAAGATGCATAAATGCATGACATTTATAAAAATGTTCCTCCTGTTTAACCAATTTAGACTTTTGATTAAATTTGTACACAAGCAATTTAATGTTATATGTTCATTAAATTGAGAAACTGCAGGAAAATGAACTGACCTTTAGTCTCCAGATTGAATCAACCTCAAAATGCAACGCTCAGAAAATACTGGATGTTGCAGTTTCAGTACAACCAGATCACATTTTTCACAAAACCCTCCTCTCCTGCTAAATGCCCTCATCTTTGGTACTTTGCAGCCTCAGTTTAAAGCACAAGCTTTGAATAAGAAACATGCACCAAGTGCGAGTCCAAAACCTTTAAAACTGTGGTGAAATCATGAAGTTTATTTCTTCTTCAGCTGTTGCAAACATCCTCCAGTGTTAAAGGAGATGTGATACAAGTGTGTCCACAGGCTGAGCGGCGGTCAAGCAATGACAAGTAAACGGACCTCAATGTGTTTTGTCAGTTTGAGTAATGAGACTCTTTGAAGTGAAGGTTATTTTAATCAACGCTGAGGACTTGTTGCGTTTATAGCAGCAGGCGTGGAGGCTTAAGAAATATTTCAGACTCCTTCCAGCAGCCTCACATTTTTTAGATAGCAGGGCAAAACAAAATTTCACTGTCAGCGTGCTGTGAGACTCATTGCCTCCCTCTCTGTGATTTACCCACTCAGACATGTTGTGCATTCCACAGCAGAGTGGCGATAATCCCACCAAAAATCTACACATTATGTCATACCAGCGAGCACTTGTCTCTCGTGATTCTGCACCCAGGGGAAACTCGTCCGAGTCCATAGCTCCACAGCAGCTTTCTCAAGACTTGAGATAGTGGAGAAAGAATTGAAACAGGCTGCGAGTCAAAGGGGATTAAAACAAATGTTCTTTATATTCAATTGATTTCTCATGTTTGCAGTCTCATTCATCAAAAAGGGCCTGTTTTTCGTTTCTCTCTGTCTCGTCTTTGCCGAGGGTTTACTCTCACAAACTCTGCAGCAAAAAGTGAAATGTGACTTCATTTTTTTTTTACATCCTCGCTGTTAATTAACCAGGTTGACCTTTAACCTTTTAGAGTGCAGGCAGGTTTCAAGAGCAACATAGCAGGGTCCTGAACTCTGCTTAAGGATTACTGGCTGTCACCTGTGCAGAACTAGTATGTGAAACAGCTTCATGCATGTGTGTGCAACCGTGTGTGTGTGTGTGTGTGTGTGTGTGTGACCCCCTGCAGCTCTACTTTCCCTGTGCTCAGCCATTCTTCCCCCAGCTGACCGTTCAGCTGTTGCCAACACTTGTCCACTTGATAACTGTTGCCATAACTCAGAACTCAGCAGGCTGGTTTACAGCCTGTAATGATTTTAATGAAATCCCCTCTCTCCTCTCTGACCTCTAACCCAAGATCAGTAATTCAGCAGAATACTTTATTATGAGGATCATACATAGAAAAAACATACTATTTTTTTAGCCAAACAGGCATTTGCAACAGTGTAAATGCAGTTTAAACCTTTTTTGACACTGGGATGTGTGTTGAACTGTGCTGTGCATGAAATGGCTTGTGACAGGCTCTGAATTCCTCTGATGCTCTCCTGAATTAGGCAGCACTGTTGCCGAGTCACATTTCCATTTTGAAAGTGGAAGAGAACGCTCCAACGATACAACAGCTTTTTTCTGCAAAGATCACCAACACAACAAACATTACTTGGTCATTTTCAAATAGGAATTCACAGCATTTTCTCATTATAATGTGTTTTATTTGTTGCAAACTGCATATTAAAAATAGTCAACTTCAATGTGTCACATTTGATCATTTTATTGTAATTATCTACCATTACCTTCTCATGTGATTTATGCCGGAGTATGATTTTTTTTTCTTTCTGGTGGAATAAATGTGCCTTTAGTGTGATTATGAGATTGCGACCCTCGTTGCATGCTTGCAGCGTCTTAATGTGTCCTTCTCCCTGAAAGTAACAGAGCAACATTTGTAAATATTTAAGTTGGATCATGACGGTTGTTTGCTTGTAGCTCCAAACTGGATCTATGCATGAAACCATGTGGTTGGCAATACAACAGAAATAATCTAAATAAAAAAAAGAAAAAAAACAACAGCATGATGCATCCATTCCCTCGTTTGCTGAGTCCTCCTCCTTCAAGAATCGATCCATCATTCCCTGTCCCAAAACTAAACAGCTCACATCCGCTTCTGTGTGAAAATCTAAGTGTTCGTTTCCTACCTATCCATCACACGACCTATTATGCTCCTCATTTAGACATCCATCAAATGCCACATGTTCAATTACTCAATCCATCATGCTCTGCACTTGTCCCGCCATTGGCTGATGATCTTTGTTGCCCCACAATGCCTAAAGATGTGTGTTGCCTTTAGAGGCTAGAGGGCATGCCCCTGTCTCCTCCAGATTCTAATGGCTGAACATAGACAGGAACTTTTTTTCTCTCTCTCCTCTCATCCGAAGGCCTCGACGTGGGTCAAAGGTCAGTGGGGGGTTGGCCTGGTTGCTAGGGAGGAGTTCACCAACAAGGCAAAATCCGATGGTGCTCATCGGACTGTGCAAACTGCAGATCTGCTGAGTCTGACAGGCCTGAGAGCGGCGGAGCCCGTTCGGATCCCGTTATCACAATCACACAAGAAGAGAGTGTCGATGAGTGACATGTTGCATAGAACAAGCAACAACATGCTCATTCAAAGCCAAGATGAAGTCAAGAGCTATAGCGCCAGAGCTAGCTTTTGTTATTGTGATGAGTGAAAATGTCTGTAATGCTCCATACACAATGCATCATATCCCCTCAGGGTGGGGTTATGCTAGAAAATAACAAATTCATCCAACATGTTGTCCGAACACAGAAGCGGGAAGAAGTGTTTATGGCTGTTCCAAGCTGGCTGCTATAAAGAGGAGAAAAACATGCTAAGTGTTTAAATATGGGGATAACAGCACATGTTTTCAAGCAGTCTCTCCGGGAGGGGAACTCATAGTGCTGCAGTTGTTCATGTAAAAAAAATTCAACAAGTAGTTGTGTTGCAAATGGAAAATTCAAGCCATGACCCCTTTTTCAGCTTCACAACACACCTGTCCAGCCCCTCCGTTAGGTGGGTGTGAATGATGGACTTTTTTGTTTCAGAATGTTGCAGAAAGACACAGGTCCCTCCGTTTGGTCAGTGGCAGAAAGTTCAACCATCTTACAAGCAGTTCTGATATACTGGCACCTTTATTTTGGCGATGATGAAAGAAACTAGATGAAACAACAAAGTTTGAGATCCTAACATACAAAACTTAATCCACGGGTAAATGTCAAGCTTCAATATCAGAATCCAAACATCAGTTCCACCGGGTGTCCTGACGTCTCAGAGGGAGATTCGACTCTTTGCAGCAGACTGCCAATCACCACGGCATGGTGACATCATGAGAAAGTTGTCCCACCGTTGACAAGACCTGCTGTTGCCATGGGGCTCCTGGAAATGGCACTGTGGATCCCAGTAAATGAAGGATGTTGGGGGAGGGGACGCAGAGGCGAGCAAATAAAAGTGCCATTTGCAGTGTGTTTGCTTGACGTCCTCGGAGCCAAATTCTGCTCCGTTATTGGGCTGCTGAGCATTCGGGGGCTCCCAGTGGCTCTTTTTTTGCAGTAGGACCCCCCACTCTGGAGGACACTGGTGTGTTTGCTGAACGAACAGGGCACCCTGACGCGGCCTCCGGGAGCCATGTGAGCAGACAGCAGCCGCACACATTCACTCATTCAGAAAAGAGGACAACACCGGACAAAAGGAAGAAGGAGACAGTCTTGTAGAAGCAGACTGAGGCAGCAAATAAGCATTCACAAACAGAAATAATTAGTCATAATATATTCATCAACCAAGAAAGAGGAATTTACATTATAAAGCTTAGCAGTGTTCTGTTACATGCATGGGCTCTAGAGGTAGTTTTCATCAGCAGACTTTGGCTATTGCTACTGTATGTTTTTCACTGGATGCGATCCCAAAATTCTTTGCCAACTTTAGGATAGAATGGAACGTCGCCTTGACAGGCTGCCATCATCCAGAATGAGGCAAATATGATTTCCAAACCATGTGATGGGAGACGGAGCCTGGTCTGCTTCATGCACACTACCCATTAACTCAGTTGGAGCACACAATTCCCAGATTCCCTTTGATACCTGATATTTAGACATGCAGGCCCGTGCTGTGACCCCGTAATCACTTTTTGCTAGACACCCAACACCAAAGTCCTTAATCCTGCCATACCCTGTGGTGGAAGAGGAGGGGTGGCAGAGCTGGAGGCTGCAAGGCATTTCATGACAGGAAAGCTCATGACCCACCGGGGATTAATAAGAATTCTCGAGGCGTCTTAGTGGCTTGTTGACTCTTTTTTTTTTGATGTTTTCATCTCTATCTGGTGAGAATTGGGTATCACCTATGTGTTTGATGTTGAATACAAATTAAAATATTATCAAAAGAACTTCAGGTTATATTTTTAGCCATTCTAGCGACATGGTTGCAATGTTGTCTGTCAGTCAGTCAACCATTGAAATATCCAGACCAAAAATATCATGAAAAACTATGGTGCAGAATGCTGTAAAACACGGTACAGGCATTTAATGTCCATATGTAAAGTGTCATCAGGTCAAAACTTGAATTTGCCCCGTAGGCACACTTTGTTTGATAATTTCAATGGGAACCTCAGTGATCTCTAATGTTTTTACGAAAACCTCTGCTTCCATTTTTTTTAAATTTAGAATTTGCTTTGAGTTTCTTGGAAAAAGTAACTTAACTTTGCTTAAAATAAATTAACTCACAGAAACTACAGCATATTAAGCTAACATAGCATGCTAGCTGTATGACATAGAGAGTCCATGCACAGTGATTTAAATGTTACTATTTTACAACAACCGACTACACAGCTGGCAGGCCAACTTCCTCGCTTTCTATGCTTCCATAAAAAAAGGCATTTCCTTATGGAAACCAATGAAAATTTATTATAGCATCAATAACCATAGAATTTAAGGACTCTCCATTAGGATGAAATATAGTTGCAATTGAAGGAACCCTGCAATTTGTTTTGTTTAACAGATACTAGTAATATCTCTAGAAATTGAGTTATAGCACACATGATTTTTGGGATAAAAAGTCAGATTTTAAACCTATATTTCATAAACCTCTCTCAGCATGTGAAGGCTGCATTACAGGAGTGTCAGGCCAGTGTAGTGTCAGACTGGAGGTGTTGGGACTGCAGCTGCAGAGAGAGCTGTGGTTCAGTGTGGGTGGTGGCTATCTCGCTGGGGTGGTGTGTTTATGTGTGCTGGGGCTAGGGCCACGCGCACAGTGTGAGCATACACACTGCACACATACACACACAGAAAAAAACAGAGACTCTATTGATTCCAGCTAATCAAGGCAGCAGCGCTGGGGGATGCTGCACACGCCTGTGTGTGTGTGTGTATGTGTGTGTGTGTGAAGTCAACACATTCCTCACATTCCAGCACCGAGAGGCATAAAATATTAGCCACTTCACTGAGCTCGCAGGCCTCCTCTCTCTCTCCGCTGGGGTCCACCCGCTCTTTAACTCCATGGCCTTTCTTTCTGACGGGTGACTGTGCACTTTCACTTGTTGAATACTGTGCAAGTTCTTCCAGCGGTACTTTTTTTTTTCACTCTCTTTTTTAATTCCACCCACGAGATGACCATGCAGTGACCTCTGGCTGAATCACACTGACAACACAAAGACTCCACATATTCATGTCTGGTTTAAACTGGCCCTCCTCCACTACTTTTCCAACCAAACTTATTGCACAAATTGAGAGACTTACTAAGAATTTGGTTAGCAAATCCCTTTGATGAAACCCTTAATAAATGTAATTTATAAATGTTTTCAGAAACTCTATTTTATTTTGGTTATCTTTGCCCTCATCAGCCGAACCAAACCTGAAAGAAAACGCAGTATTTGTGACAAAAGCCAGATAACTTCCAGGGACTCAGACACCACTTGATTGATTAAAAACAACATTGTAGCTGATAAGTTAATGTTGTCATTCCAATGGTAATATATCATGTGATTTATCTTATCAATAAGCAGGGGGTTTATATCATGATCTGTCTCACAAAGGTCTGCTTGTAACCCACTGATAATTCCTCCACCCTTTAGTCATTACAGATACAAGTAACTCTTTGGTATTTTGTGCACATGCCTGACTTCTGTCTGCAGCTGAGATTATTTTTATCTTTGATGAATCTGCCAATTATTTTCTCATAATTGATCATTGGCTCGATAAAATATCTGAAAAATGCATTTAAGTGTTCTACAGCTCAAGAGATGTTATCAAATGTCTTCTTTTGTGCAACCAATAGTTCTAATACTAAAGACTTTTTCAAATTTTACTATACTGTAAGTAGAAAATTCCAATTTAAGAAGCTGGAATAAAACTTTTAGCATCATTGCTTGAAATTTACCGGAAATAGTTACTGATTAATTTCAGCTGTATTGAATATAAATCCTTGAAGAGAGCTTGAAGATAAATGCCGTTGACAAGAAAATCCCAACCACACACAAGCAATTTTCTTTGGCTGTGCAGCTCAAGGTGGAAAGCATCAATATAACAGATAAGAGTACGGAGCACGTCGTCAGTCAGAAATTGATTATCTTGATTGACTGATTATCTTGCTGTGGAATCACCTGAAAAAAATTGTTGCATCTGCTACCAGCAGCTGAGAAGGAAGGAGAAAGGGAGGTCTGACATCCAGGACAGCTGGACCAGCAGAGAACCCAACAGCCAAGTAATGCCCGCTGACCCTCCTCCTCCTCCTCCTCCTCCTCCTCCTCCTCCTCCTCCTCCTCCAAGGCTCCTGGTCTAAAAGCAAGAGCGAGAAGGTTCACAGTAAGGCATCGTTACCATAGAAACTCTGTTTGCATTTCCCAGTGAGCAATTCCAAGACCACTGGCTTTCAGCTGGAATTCAGACATTCAATTCAATGCACAGTGCTGTCTGGAGAAGCAATTGTCTATGTGGGGCAACTCAGTGAAAGGCATTCTAGGTGCGTTTCCGTTTAAGTGAAAAGGCAGACAAAAAAAAAAACAAAAAAAAAAAAAAAAACCTCAGCCGTGAACTGGACGTCATCTTAACAGGCCTGGCTGTGCTGACTGCATCAGCTGGCGTGGCAGCACGACCAACAGCTCGAATAACCTGCCTCGTCCCTTGAGTTTTTTTTTTTGTTGTTTTTTTCTTTTTCATTTGAGGTGATGAAAATGAAAAAAAGCTTTTATTTAAAAGCGGTGCCTGGGCAGAACTGTACATGCCAGTCAAAATTTGGAGTGTGGCTGGAGAGCGCTGCTTTCTGCTGCGTGCCCAGTCACAGGGCTGTATTCAGGTCTGTCTTCAGTCATCTCTCTCATACCAGGCTGCCGCACTGGAACAAAGAGGCCTTTCACATTGACCTTGACACACGGCCACCCCCATCACCACAGGAACCAACGCAGAGGAATCCACTCCAGCTCTCTGATATCAATCTCTCTGTACCCCTGGCAGACAGTCCCAGCACTGGGCTGAGGTGAACCTTGGAAAAGAGGCTAATGCACATCATATGAGTGTGTTTTCATTCCAGCAGAGAATGAGGAAAAATAAGCCATTTGCACCACTGTGAGTATTATCTGATCTGAAATTAACCACCACATCCATCTAAGAGCTTAGGTTTATAGTGTTACTGTGTCAAAATAAATGTGCTTTAATGTAATTAAGGCTGAAACTAATGATTACTTTCAGTTGTTTGTTTGGACTAAAATGTCCAAAAAAAAAAGCAGTTATCATAGTTTCCACAGCTGAGGATGTCTCAACATGTCTTTGTGTCCAAAACCTTCCAAACAAGTCAGTCCAAAAGGACATAAAACAGAGAAAAATAGCAAACAATGGTTTCCAAAAAGATGGAAAAAGTAATGTTTGCCTTCATTCTCTCAAGACAAGAACATTTTCTGTCAAAAAGTACAGTTTAATTCTAGTCTATTAAACAAAAACTGTTTCTAAGGTAAAATCCCAAAACAATGTCCTTTTAGTTTGTCTACTGGAGATTTCATCATTCATTTACTTTATGTGTTAACACCAGAGGCATACACACAGTTGCACGGAATAAAAGCTTTTATTTTCAAGGGCAAAAAAAACAAGATCTTGCTTCTTTTGGTTTGTTTCGTTTTTTTGTTTTTCTTTACAATTGTACAACCTAAAAAAAAAAAAAAGCACATGAATTCAGACATTAAATTGCAAATCTTTTTTTTTTTAAACAAAATAAAAATAAGAGGCTTTCACTTTTTACATTTCTGTCAATAAGAAATAACTTCAGAACTGTACATCAAGCTTTTTTACAAAGCACGCAGCGCTTCAAAATATACAATGTTCATTCACATTTTATACACATAAAACAACCAAATGGGTTTTTTGCTTCTTTTTTTTTTGTTGCTACATTTAAAACCTGGAAGTTCCTCGTCTGCAAGAGTGCGAACACATTCCACGTCGCATCACTCTGAGAACAGAGTCCGTCCAGCGTGCTGCTCGGCAACAGCCATGAGCTCCATCCTTTGTCTCCAAAGTGTCACGAGACAGCAGGAGAGGTGGAGAGGCTCCGCTGTGGGCCAGTCCGTCGCTCCCTTCCTCTCCACAGTGTGAACTTGAGGTTCAGCTCTCCTCCCCACACAGTGAGGACTTGTCCTGTTTCCCAGTTTGGGCAGGTAACACACTCAGTCCGTGTCCACGTGACAGGGGTTGCTCCCCTGCCGCGTCGCCTCATCGTACAACCGCAGGAAGTCTTTGTAACGTGGAGCGCAGCCCATCCAGGCCTCCCCGAACCTCACCGTCCCCGTGAAGAGGAACTCGCCCTCACCGGACCTCACCCCGCACTGACGGGGCATGTTGATGCGGCCGGTCCAGCTCCGCACCCTCACCCCGCCGGATACAAACACCTGGGTCTTCTGTCTGTAGAGGCGGCTGATCTCCACAGTGACGGACGAGTGCTCCTCCTCCTGCTCCACCTTCTTAATGCTGCCTCGCGCCACTGAAAACAGCAAGCAGGAAGACAAGATTTAGATACTAGTAATGCAACACAGAATGTTTTTATTGGACATTTCTGCACCATACAGCAAAGGAAAGGCCCATAATTCTCCCCCACAGCGTTTTAACTTACCAAAGTCGTTGGTGCAGACTGCTAGAAGCATCTCAGCGTCGCTGCATGGCTGACAGGGTGCTAAATGGAGACAAAGACAGAGAGCGGATAAGAATTTTTGTTGAGTTCCACAAACAAAAAGAGGAAGTCCATGATTTCTTTAGCACTCCCAAGTTTTGCAGCATGATAAAAATCTTGTTGACACGTCCATAACTTTCCATTTAAGTACCACTTGCGCAAAAACACACAAGCATGGTTGGACCAGCTATGCAGGAATATGCGCTTGTCTCGCACACAAACATTTCCAATTAGGGTCACAGTAATTTTCATCCCCCACAGATGATTACTCATTTACAAAGATGCCAGAGCAGGATTCAGCTGACAAGAACTCAGCATTTAAACACCACACAGAGCTCTGCAGCTCTGCTAGCGGTAGAAAAATAGGCATTTAATGACTGCTTATCTAAAAAATGCAAAAGCTAAAGCTCATGGTAACTGAGAGGTCGGCTTCCCCCGCTGCAGGAGGAGCCCCCTTGATACTCCATGACAAACAAGGACCAGATGAAAACGACACAAACATGAGGAAAGGCTTCTTCTCTGACCCGAGCTCTGTTAGCACTTCAACAGGCCTGCCTGTTGACTGAAAACAGTGAGTCGAAATGATAACATCAAGTCAAGTTTTTAAACAGCTGTAAAAGTGAAGATCACTTAAAAACAGGAGGCAGATAAGAAACAATTAGAAAAAAAAAAACTTGCCCATTACCACATGCTGTCTAGACCAATAAAGTAAAGCCATAAGAGGGCATGCTTTCACAACTAGAGGGCAAACAATTGTGTGTAAAAAACACAAAATAGCCCCCACAAAGCACTTTAACAGCATCCTCCAGGCTACATTTCACCTATGACTGGTGGCAAGCTGCAACTCAGCCGGCCCGCCCCCCGAGTGTTTTACAGCAGGAGAAAGGGCCCTAAATGAAAGCAGCCAAGTAAATGATTAGTTGACTCAGGTGGTCCTGCGGCTCGCCTGACCAGAACGTCTTTATTAGCCCCTAGATCTGCTGTGGCACACAAGGGCAGGTGGGGAGAGGGCCGGAGGGAAGGGTGTCGAGTCAGCAGTGGGCTGAGGGTGGAGCGGCAGCGAGCATCCATCCATGAAAAAAAAATAAAATCAGAGGAATAATAACTAAAACTGTTAACTCAGGAGGATTTGGTGCACTGGAAACCACCCTGCTTTAAACAGTCTAGTCATAGTTCTGAAATTAATCCAAAAATGATGCATTTCAAAAAAAAAAGGAAAAAAAGGACAAATAAGCGAATCATGACTCTGAGTTAAGTCAGAGGACGAAGATGTCTTCTTCAGGAGCGGAGATGCAGCCTTTTTTTAGCCAGCTTGTCTAACGTCGAGGGTATGAAGGTGAGGGGTTAGCATGTCTTAGGTCAGCTTGTGTAGCAACACGAGGCGCTGCCTGCATCACCGGGCAGGTCAGAGGTCAAACAGCCACAAGCTGACGACTTTAAGAACAGCTGGAAAAAAGCCCGGGACACTTCAGAGGGGCCGACCTCGCCCCGAAGCTGACTGCAAAGGCCCCTTTGAAGTGAGCCCGCGTGCTGCCATCACATCACAGCCCAAGCCTAAACCCAGTGCCGTTTTTTTTTTTTCCCCCCTTTCCTCTAAAGCAGAGCTTAGCCGGGCTCACATGTCAGACATGAAACAGAACCACAGGAATGGGCTGAGAGCCGAGTCAGCATCTCTCTCTGGCCTGTGCACATGCAGTGATCCACTCTGATCAGAACCACTTCACACGGGCGGAGAGGGATGAGGGATGAGACCCGCGGTGAAGGAAAAAAGAGGGGGGGGCGACCCTGCAACATCTGGGACCTGATGCATTCCTCTGTAATGGAGCACAACTTGCTAATACTGGTCGGCAAAGACGAAAAACCACTTCAAATAGCCCGAGAAAAAAAGAGGAGGAAGATATATGAAGGGGAGAGGAATTAAAAGGAAAACGCTAAGATGATAAATAGACAAGAAAGAAGAAGTAGGAAATAGTGAGACGGAGAAGAAGAATAATTTTAGTGAGCTAAAGGGCAGGCAGAGGGAGTGACAGCTTAAAAAAAAAAAAAAAAGGAGGAGTAGGGGAGAAAAATAAGCCTATATGCTCCTGGAAGGTCCTCCCAACATCTGGCTGGAGACACATTCCAGCTTGACGGTGAGCAACTCAATCCCAGCACAGCGGGTCAGGGGAGAGGAAAGAAAAAAAAAGGGAAGAAGAGAAGAAGCGACAGGAGCAATCAATCCCCTCTCCACCCACCCTTCAGATGACACGAGACCACTGTCTTTGTGAATCATCCCAGTGCTATCTCAAACCACATCACAGAGCCAGATTACACTGCAGAGCCGAGGCCCGGCGCACTAATGTGGTCAAAACAACTCCACGCTCCAACCTCTACGTTTAACCCTCTCTCTCTCTCTCTCTCTCTCTCTCTGTTTCTGCTGTGCCAGATAATGACGCAGGATGTGGATATGTGAACCCAGAGAGCCATAAAAACAGATGTGGGGCTGATACCGCTCATATTTTGCTTTAGGTGGAAAAAAAAACATGCAGTTTGCGAGCACAGTCGCACAGCTTGAAACCACGCAGGTTTGGCAGGTACGCCACATGAAAATACACGGCTGTTTCTTTTTTAAACAGAGGCCCTCAGCTTGGCTGTGCCCCTCTACACACACACACACACACACACAAGCCATGCCCAAAAAATATTTTTTTTTAAAAAAAAAAAAGGGAAGAAAACAATTGCAGCTTAGAGCCAAGGCAGATCAAGTGTGGATTGTTGTGAAAGGAGCTCAAATATGACCACTTCATCTGAAAAAACACAAGTTCCATACAGACTTCAGGGCCTCAAATTCTGGTGTTTTGATACTTGCAGTGAGACAAGAAACATATTCTCCCAAAAACCAAAATGTACAGACAATGTAACCAGAGAAATGGTCTTTGGCTTTAGTTTGCTGGAGCAAATGTTAAGTTTCCTACTGTTTGAGTCCAATTTAATAAAAGTTTCCACCAGTAGATGGCTGCATTTAGTGCACACACACCACAGGGACAAAGCACAAAGGGACCCAGTCCTGAAGGGAATCAATCAAAACTCTACAGACCTCTTTAATGGGGACTTAGATGAAATAAAAGCCAATTTCACTGCAGATTTGCTGCTAATAAAGTTCTGTAAAAAGCATAATGGAGATGCATCTTACCGCCCAGTGAGCGAGCCTCTGCTCCCAGCCTGTCGCTGACCAGCTCGTATTGAAACGCCGTGATCCGGCGGCTAATGTCCATATGTTGGACGGCCTCAATAAAGAGCGCCCCCTCCTGGATACTGAAGCACTGCACCTTTCTCAGAGCTTGATCCTGTTCGCGCAGGAGCAGCCGCAGCTTGCCATTACGGTCCAAGTAGATGTTGGTGCCTCTGGAGTCCTCAGAGGGTTTGATGCAGACGGAGAGGCGGGCTGCAGCCGAGGAGATGGTATTGGGTCGAAGGTTGACAATGATGGCCCCCGTGGGATAGAGCCACTTCAGAGATCCCTGGGAGCAACGCAAGTACACCTGCTCCACGTCCCTGGCGTGGCTTTCATGAGTCAGACCGCTGGAAGAAAAGTAAGGGAAAAGACATTAGCAGACATCAACCATCCACGGCAGGAGCTGTCAAGAATCTGTGAAAAGTGTACAATTACAGAAACCCAAGAATGTGAAACCTTATTTTCGAGATGAGCTTTTTCTCTTTAATGAAGCGTGAAGAGGTTATTCAGTCATTTCGAAAATGATTTCTCTGGTCGTTTATCCCCTGAGTTAACCGACCGAGGTGAAGACCTTTGGCAGACTGTGACGACATTAGACCACATTCCTCCTGAAGCCTTAAGGGCCGTCTGCGCGCGAGACTGGCTGCATGACCAGTCACGAGCCGGAGTCGCCAAAATGACCTCAGCTCCGACACACACACACATGCACACACAAACACACACACACACACTCCCACCATCACATTGTTCCTCCCAAAGCTTTGGCAAAATGCACCACTGGCATGCTGCCTTTGGGAAGAGTTTGGAAGCAGAAATGGATGAATGGAGGGACACAGGGGCTTCTGGGCAGACAACGGCAGCAACAGTAGCAGGGCCCGCTGCATGCAAGTGCAAATGCAGGTCACGCACCGAACCTCCCCTTGCTTTCAAGCCACCAAAGAGACTGGAAGAGACTTGTCCGGGCAGCACTTCGGACTCTGGCGCCAGCATGACCAAATGACTCCCTCCAGAACTTAATGCCTGGTCAGGGTTTGAAAACTTCAGGCTGTCAGTCATTCTGTGGCAAAGCCAGAGGCAGGAAGCCATCAGCAGCCTACCAGCATGCGTATGCCAAGCTAGTGGTTTGACTCTGGGGGGAAGAAACGCCCAGTTTCCTGAAAATGAGATGCTGAAATTCAAATTTGCCATGGATCTAAAGTAACCCGTGGCACATGCTGAGCATATGCAGCTGAAGCCCCATAACCAGGCTCTCCTCTGCACGCCTCTAATTAAGTCCCTTCTAACTTCATCACTTCTGCATGCAATTAAAGGAGATTAGTCAAGAGACTCACTAATGAACACCAGATTATTGGTTAAGAGCTCAAAGTACAGAATATGGCCAACCCCTCCAGCCTGGAGGATGAAAAACTAAACCGCAGTATTTGAGGCAAAGCTTCTCAAGTGCAAAACAGATTTCAGCAGATGTTTGATGGGAGGTGAAACTTTCCAGTATACGCTGCCTGAGGTTTGAGGATCTGTTAGAAAAGTTTTAAAACACAAACCCAAAAATACTTTAAAACAACTCTTGGAGAATCTGAGCACGTATTCTTTTATTTTTTTCAATAATTTACAGAATTGGATATTAAGAATAAGACAAAAACGTTCAACATCAATGTAATAACTTATGAAAATTTAAAGATTTTAAATAAACATTAGATTACTGGATTTTGATGAAGTAGCTAAATGGTTTATTCAAAGTGTAACAACAGGTCGAATTATTCCAGCGGTAAGCACAAATGTATTAAAATGAAGGTTGTTTTTTAATTTAAATAATGGCCAATTAGTCATTCACAAAGTCAGCACTTACAGACTTAAACTCACGTGTCTATTATCCTATTGTGTTCGTTATTTCCTTTCACATCACAAAAAAATATATATGGGCTTTTATAAGAACTTTAATTCGTTTTTCTTGTAAATTTTGTGTTAAATTTTAACTATTTTCCGATGAACTCCGCTCTGCTCTCTTAAGTTTCGATTACAGTCAGCGCAGCTCACGTAGCCTGTTTTAAGCGTCTTTAAAATCGTTTTTTAATCTACATTTTATCCTGATTTTAATAATAAAAAAGCAGTGAATCTCACCTGCCCTTCCAGCTGCACTGGTCGCTTGAGTATTGGCAGAAAGAAATCCGACAGAGGAGCAGCAGAAGCAGCGTCGGGCTGAGCATGTTTGTCTCGCAGCTCACTTCGCCTCCCTTCGAGTGAAACTATGATGATGATGTTGATGATGATGAAGAAGAAGAAGTCCGCCGCCGTATTTCCAGCGACATAGCGTTTCCATGTGCCCCCGGTCCGCTCCGTGCCGCTCCCCGGGGTTTCCTCCCTTATTCCCGGATGGATCGAATGTCTAACGGCGCTTATTCAAACTCTCGCTCGCGGCGCCCGGTGCTGTCAGTCCTCCGTAAAGTGTGTTTTGAGTTCAGCCCGGACTCTGTTCCTGAATCCTGAAGCCCTCCTTGCTCTCCACGTCACACCCCATCCAAGGCAGTTTATCACGTATGCTGCGTTCAAGGGCCCCACCGAAGCTCCGAGCTTTGATTTTTCACAGTGTAGAGCGGTTCTGCTGCAGCATTGAAGCGCTTCTCAAGAAGCGAAATTGTTTTTTGAATTTATGTTATATATATTACAGCTTTTAAAATGAATTTCTACACAAGCATAAATGTGACAGGTGCATGAATTTAAACACAAAGAGCGTGTAACAGATTACTGGTTAAGGAGGACAAGCTGCTGACTTTGAGTAAATAGTCACACCAGGGGGTAAAATTCTGTCAAAGGGAAAAGAAGGCCCACTCATCATGCATTACTTACCAACACTGTAGATTATCATCAGCAAAGTTAAAGAGTAAAGATTTGTTGTAGAGGTTTGTTTGTTTATTTGTTTGTTTGTGTCTGTGTTGATTGTAAAATTATTTTGCTGGGAAAAATAAAAAAAGGGCAATAATGTGCCTTTCGTGGTGTTGTTATAACAGTTGATATGCATGTGAGCAATGTGATCATGACAGAAACTTTCCACCCTCTTGTTATGAATTGTTTTATTTATTGTAGACGAGTGGAGATGATTCATGCCACATCAAGTAGGGAAAATTCCTACAGCACTTGAAGTGAGCCATAAAATCAAGAATTTTGTTTGCAAAGGATAACAACAGACCTGCAGCCTCACTGTTCAAAACATAAGAAAAACTAAACATGTCAGTTCGACATTTTAAGTCATAAACATTAATCCAAAAGTAATGCCAGCCCCTGAAAGCCTTCTGACTCACCACTTTCCTAAAGTTTGTGAAGTTTTGCAAAGTGGGGGGATGGGATTGGGGGTTGAAAAGGAAGCAAACTTGGGGGCGAAAAACTGTGAATAAATCCTGAAAACATGCAAATAACAATGTCCATTTTATTCAGACTCTTGGCACGAAGACTGAATTTAGCCACTGTGCTTTGGCAGCGAGCTTCCTGTTAATTTAAGCAGGATCTGATTAGGATGCCATAGAAAGAGTAACTCAGCTATGTTAATGCTCAGTTTGACTACATTGTGCAACAGTCAGTGTGCTGACATTTCTGGGCCGTAAAGAGGTGAGCATTCTTGTTACGTGTTATTAACATGACATTAGAAATTACCCTAATAACCATATTTGTAAAAATGTTGAAATGATGCGTGAGAAACAGGGAGGGCCATCGACAACTGGACACATTTTTTTCATCATCCTGGAGCATATTTTTCCTGTTGTTTATGTTCAGATGATTTTTTGGCCAGAGAGCCATCTGAAATTGAAAATCATGGTTCACTGCTCTGGTCACAGCTCCATAAACAGCTGCAAATGTTGGCCACACTGAAGGATGAATTATGGAAGTACACATTATGTGAAATAACGTTGGTTCATCGCCTAAAACTTAAAATAATGACTCCATGATTTAAATCCATTCGGCTATAGTTAATTTATAAAATGAGGAGGAATCTGGAAAACCACATGTCAGAAAACCACACCGTGCCTTCCAGA
Organism: Acanthurus leucopareius; assembly: GCA_029814765.1. Lineage (NCBI taxonomy): Eukaryota > Metazoa > Chordata > Actinopteri > Acanthuriformes > Acanthuridae > Acanthurus > Acanthurus leucopareius. The sequence goes on along the minus strand of JAQMCX010000021.1, from coordinate 9,047,529 downwards.
CAGCTCTCAGGTCAAAGAGCAATGTCAGAACATCCAGAGAAAATAAACAATCCTTATTAATTTACATAATTAAGTTTCTGTGACGGTTAGTTTATAACACAAAAGTCAGGACCAGAGTTTGAAGGTAACACTCCAGAGCTCGATAGCTTACAACAAAGCCCTGTTCTCTGAGTGCAACAAGAGCTGCATGGACTTGTAAAGCGGCGGGGTCCGTTACCACTGAGTGCGTCTGTAAACATAAACGACTCATCACTCAAGCCGTGGATCCTGGGTTTCCTTATGGAACAAGATGTTTTGTGTGTGTGTGTGTGTGTGTGTGTGTGTGTCTATGTGTGTGTTGATGACGTTTGGCAAAGGAAAGAAACCCGTCTGACAAGGAAAACCAGAGCAGTTTGTAACTGCTACTTTTCCTCTCTTATTTCTTGGGACTTCGAGTCGCTTGTGGCTGGTTGCTGATCAACATGTCTTCAGTGCTGACCTTACACTCAGGGTACATGTCCGAGCTGGTGGCTGCCTGCCACCAAAGGGCCCCACAAACCTCAGACACATGTGTAAAATATCTTTTTTTAAATTATTTTATTATTATCATTTGATTCTAGATTCCTCCCTTTCTAGTAAACTTGCTCAAACCCTCAGCCATCATCCAGGCTTTCACATTGAGCAACTTTTCAGTATCATTTGCGTAATCTCTTCAGTGGAGCGGCGGATTTTGGCTGCTGAGTGTGTGTTCTGCTTTCTGTACAGTCGTCGTATTACAGGCTGTTTCAGAGTTATACTTTTCGATGAGGTAACAGGACAGTAAGGCGTGTCCGGACATGATGTTTGAGGAACCATCTCAGTGACACCTGCACCGTAACAACAAATCTACACCTGTAACAGTTTCTCCTCAATCTCTGTTTCCTTGTAAAATTCTAAGATTAAAGAGAAACTCCACCAATTTTACACACTGAGGTCCTTTTGTATGACTTGGAGAAGGCTATTGCATATATGACAAAAAGTTGTGTAAAACTTTTTTTGTGTCTCCAGAGAGAGATGTGCAATACATGATAAATACAGTGCTGCAGGGATGATGCATTTTTGTCTGCTAGCCTGGAAGATAGCATCAGTCTTTTTTCCCCCCAATGGCATTTTTCAGTGGACTTTTGGATTATTGCCACAGAACAGAACAGAAGCTCTATGGAAAACAAATGCTATGATACTTAAATGTTTCGTTCAACAAGATAATCCAAAATTAACACTACTAATATTATTTTTTGAAGAGTAAACATAATTGCCAGGGGTAAAGAGCTAATGCTAGGCTTGAAATGAAACTACACCACACTGGCGTGACTCAAATGTCACCACCACTAAGCTTCTATTATACCACACTGAACACGCATTATAACTTTAAAAGTCTAAAAGTTGGAAAGAATCGTTTATAAGAGCATCACTATGAACACAGTGAAAGTCTTTTAGGCTCATGTTAACCACTGACTCTTATGTAACCAAAATCTCTATTTAATAAACCTGCTGACTTTGAGAGGGGGGGACCAGATGTTCAACAATGCTAACATATTTCTGCGATTTAGCACTTATTCCCACCCAACTTCACTGCCTCGCATGATGCCATTTGAGTCAGCGTCAGAATACAAGTTTGGACTTAAAAAAAAAATCAGGGGATGTGTAGTGACTCAACCTCTTTAGTCTCTTTAGCCTGTTAATTATCTCATTTTGATGATGCATCTCAAGGCCATATTAGTTGCTACTAGCATGATCATGCCCAAATCTTCACCTGTACCCTTGCATGAAGAGCTGCATTGAATGGTTGCCAGTCAAATGATACATGGTTGTTGTACTTAATATCTCAGTAAATTGAATACAGCCAATATATGAAAAATTACTATATTTCATTGTCCTGTAAGAAAAACTAATTGATACGATGATGGACATCAATCAATCTGTAAGTTTATAACTCTGTCGATACTTAAACTAGAAATATTTCACAAGTGAGAAGCAAAAAGAAATAAAGTGTCAAAAATCATTACATTTTCTCCGAGCTTGGAGTATTAAACATAGTATTTTAATGTTTGCATTAATAAGGAAGCTGTGAGTGTGACATACTGACATTTTTTGATGTAATAATGTTTGATGAGCGAGCTCACGGCTACTTAAAACTAGAGCATAAACAGTTGTGTGCTCCAACCCTTGAACACAGAGCAGTCATTAGTACACTATTACACGAGTACTCTCTAATCATGGTTCAGACCACACCCATGTTCACACACCCCCTTCACCTTCATCATGATCCAAACTACACACCTGTGAAGCTTTAACTGCTGTGACACCGTCGCATTGACAAAAATCTGTGCACAGAAAGACGCATAAACACCTGGAAAATGCTCTAAACCACCTCTGTGGACGTTCACAATACAGTAGTTGTCTCTTGGACCACATTTTTCAATGATGACACACACGCACACACAGACGCGAAGACTCATAAAGGTGAAAACAATAGCAGCCAGACTGTCGCTGCTGGTGATCATCTGTCCGTGCTTTCAGTCAAATACCAAACAAAGTGACAAACACTTGCTGGTTCCAATTTACCAAATATGAAAAAATTGCTGCTTTTCTAAGTTGGAGAATATTGTTAAGGGATTACTTTGTGTTTTGAACTGTTGGCCAGACAAAACAATAATAATGTCACCTTGGATTGTGAAGGACACTGTCTCTGGTACCTTACAGACAAAACAACCAACCAACAAATGTAATTAACACATTAAAGTAGTTGCAACCCTTCTGAAAGTCTGCTTAGAGTGACTTCACATTATGAATCAGAGAAACTGTAAATTTAAAAAAAAAACGCCTACTCTTTGAGATGAAAAAAACACATTTTTTTCCAGAGAGGTTAATCTCCCTCCTAAGATGAGTGCATTTGCCCTTTTCTTGTTATTCCAGTTGCCTGATCACTGGCTGTTAGTGTTTGTTATTTTCTCTCTCGGTGCAGCTTAAAGGAAGCAGCTCTCACCCTCCACCTGTCAAAAGTTTCACTGCTGGTGGGAGAGAAGAGAGCAGCAAGAGGAGGGGAGGGGGAGAAATTAATGACAGATAGCAGGAAACGGAAAAACAGACGGTTAATCACACAGTGAGCTCCTGTTTTTAGTTTCTGATTGAAACTTGGCAGAGGAAGCACGACTTTCAACACAGATGCAGCGAGGTTGAGCTTAAATTAGAAGATTGGGAGTGTTTGGTAATACGTGTTGTGAAGTCCAGGATAGTGAGGTAGGACACAAGTGGGGGGTCAGGAAGGGGGAGGTTGCTGGACTTCGTGGGGGGGGAAGGGTGGGATTGTTTTCTTTTTCAAGCCTGTTGTCCCCCAAACTTTTGCCGAGTGTGACTCACTTTTACGCCCGCGGCTAGCCTCCAGGTGAAAAAGCAGTCATAAAGTAGATTGGGCTGCTAACAGGATGTGATTTTTACGTGTGTTTGCATGTACGTGTCCTTTCACTGTCTCCTCTTTTCTTTTTTTTTTCTTTTTTTTTTTTGCCTCCTTAAATGTTTCACTATGACTAAACAAGAAACCAGTCGTGTCAAGGAAATCAAACAAACCCCTTGATAAGACCACTTGTTTTGTTTTTGCAAAATGTCGAAGAGTGAACGAAACCATTGTTCCTCTCTGGGTTTAAAAGATACAGTTTAGTAATCTGTTTGGCCGAGATCTTCAGAGTCTGGAGTTAATTTTCAACAATCTCTAAAACCTCAGTGTTAGGGGGGGGGCGCCGCGGGGGGGGGGCGGGGGGGGGGGGGGTGGGGGGGGGGGGGGGGAGGGGGGGGGGGGGGGGGGGGGGGG
>JAQMCX010000021.1:9028510-9043603 GCA_029814765.1 Acanthurus leucopareius | reverse complement strand
TTTTTTTTTTTTTTTTTTTTTTCTTTTTTTTTCATTTTATTTTTTTTTTTATTTTTAAAACCCCCCCCCCCCCCCCCCCCCCCTGCTCTGGGAACCAGTTTGATAAATACCTACTGCTCTTTCTCAGAGCTAGTCTCAACCTGTTTGAATAAGCCGTCTATCTCGGGCAGATAAACTGTAAACTGCAGTCACACAAGCATGGCCGATATCTCGTGGTATGCAAAGGCAGATTGGAAGGTGGTGATATCAGCGAGAGGCCGTCTGCCTGTCATCATCCCTCTCTGGCTCCTGTTCAGACTGTCAGAAATGCAGCTGAGCCGAAACAAGCGCGAGCATTCCTGCTCGTAAACAGGAACCCTGTCATCTGAAGTGCCAGCCACTGTTTGTATCTCCCACGACACCTTGCAAGACTTTTGTCGGCCTTTTTTTCTTTTCGCTTAAGCAACACGTTAATGAAGATAGTGCACATTCCAGCACTGCAGCCTCTATCATCAGTCCTGGTTAGTGGTTGTTTTACTGGTGGCGAAGTCCACATCCAGCCGGTGTGGAAATATGCATGAGGAAGTGACATATTTGAAGCATGCAGCAACTGGCGCATCTGACTCAAAATTCCCTGAAGTTTTTGCAAGCCACGGAAGACACAGCCTGTCTTTTGTTTTAGTGGTGTATAGCTTGTGTGTATGTGCTTGTGGGAGAATGTAACCATATTAAAATACATAGAGAAAGCCAGAAAATATCATGGTTCCTTGTGGTGTATCTATTGCAGGCCATGTGAAGGGTGTTCTGAGGAGATTAGATGCTTCCAAGGCCTCAACACAGCGACATGCTCGAGTCCATGCTGCATTAGCCCTCGACGCCTTCAAGCTGTTCTCAACACCACACTATCAGCTCCTTTATGTCCTTCTCTCCGCAGCACCGAGAAACCTGAGGGCTTATGAGAGGAATTTGGGTCAGAGCTGATTTTGACACAGCTATGTGCGAGCTAGCAGGTGGGCAGTTTTTATAAGAGCAACACAATAAAAGTGAACTCTCTCTCTCTGCCTTCGAATTTCACAGAAATCAGATATGGATTTGGCCTGCAGGTCCAGGTGGTTTGGAGACGTTGAGGATTAGCCAAGCAGCGACCGAACATGAAGAACATCCCATTGCAAGGGCAGAGGAAGACAGGGATCAGTGTTGAAGGTAAAATCGGACTCACTACCTAAAGCAGATTGTTTCTTTGCAAACAACCCTTTCACCAAGACGACTTCCGCTCTTGCAGATAAGCCTCGCTGATCTGATGCTCGAGGCTTCCTGTGGAGAAAGCTCTCTGGCCAGCATCCCTCCAGTTTTCTTCATGGCACTTCGGCATGAGAGTTTCTCTGATGCGTACACTCATTCTTCGATTCGCCCGATCAATCCAGGATGAGGTGCACAAAAAGCCTCAGCCATTAGGCCCGCTGATGCTGGGTGACAGCCATGATAAACTCAGACAGTGTGGGGACGAAGCTGGAGCGCCTTCCTTTGTTAAAACCCGAGTTCTCTGGCTCACACAAGGAGATCAGCTCCTTCTGTCTCCACTCAGGCTCTGGCATCAATTCCCGTGCAACACTTTCGTGCTAACAGTTCCTAAGTATCGCAGGAGAACCTTTAAATTTTACGATGCAAATGATATTGATTTCGCGTAAGCTGTGCCAGTCTCTCTGCTATTAACTTCTTTTTTTTTTTTTTTTTGTGAACTGAGTTTCATGGAAACACTGCAAAACAGATTTTTATGGGGTTTTAACATTGCAGGGGACTTTGTCTGTCTTTAATCAGAGATGCAGTTATCTGCCAGTGCAAATGAAGCTTCTTCAGACTCCCAGGGCATTTTTGATCGAGAATATGTTTTTGGTGGTTCTTTAAACTTTGAGGAGGGGATCTTTGAAGAGATAGCTAACTTTCTCACATGTAGAAATTGAGGGTTGAAAAGTGAACAAAGAACACTTACGAAACATGTGTTGGTCTGCTTTTTGAAGCCAAATATTAACAAAAGACAAACACTTTCTCACTAAACACGCACTGCTCAATGAGGAGAAGAAACCTGAGTACATTCACTCATGTCTTATTCCTAAAGGTCAGTCTTTAATACACCTCGGTATTTTACTTGTGTATTATTCAAACAAAGTGTGTAAAATGTTTGGAGTTTTGAGTTTGAGTTTTCTAGAAAAAGGTAACATTTTAATTTAGACTCACTTTGTTGTGAAAGGCCATGAAAGAAGTTGATTTTTCAGAAGCAAGTTGAAATATGAATAATCCAACAAAACTGGTACATTTTCTCATATACTTTTGGACTAAAGAACTGATAAATGTTTCATAAAAGATGGAGGTTATTCACAGTGCATAGGTAATGATACTCAATATTATATATTACAACACTCTTAAAAGCGCCATTGTTTATAATGAGAACTTCCATTCTTGATATTTTACCTACATATAGCTCATAATACTTTAGCAGTATTTCTGTAATATTTCCACACTGTGAGTTGCTACTTTTACTCTTGCAAGGGATATATAAAGGACGTCCTCCACCGCTGCACAGCTGACACAGCCGGCCAACAAGCACAGCTCTTTCAGCGCAAATCACATTTACAAGCGTTTGTGTTTACACAGGGCGAGAGCGAGAAACAAAAATGCAAGAGACGAGAACAGTTGGTCTATTGTGTCCATCCACATGCAGGGTTTTATAATAGCACATGGTTTGCCCGGAGAAACAACTAACAAACAATTTAAAATGTAACAATCAGTCAAATCTTGGTATAAATAAGCACGATGGCTCTTTATGGAAATTCTGACCCAGCGGTCTTCCTCTCAGGGGGGGCTCTTTAAGGTCCTCTGGCACCCATCTGAATGAATCTCATTCTGCAATGTAACGAGAGCTGGATTTCCAAAAAGCCAGAGTTCTGTGGGTGGATTGGCCGGCTCGTCTCATCCGCTGATCCACAGGGCTGGTGACAGCTGTGGTCACAGGTGATGGAAGGTGGGGTGGGGGGAGGGTTCATTGAAAAGGTAGGGGTCAGGGAGAGTCACATAAGGTTAAGCAAGGAGGATAAAGAGTTCATGTTTGGGGTTATTCACAGACACAAACATACACACTCTGATGTATTCACACCAGCAGGGATTGTAGCCTCCAACCAGCTGTGGTGCATCATTCAGTCAGGAGTTTTTAATAGTTTATTGAGCTCCAAGATGGCCAACATCAGCCTGTTTTTAAGAGAAACATTGTGCCTTATCTTTTTATTTTGATTTGTGTTGTAACTTTCCCTCCTATATAAGGTGGTTGCACATTTAGGGTTTCACAATGCTTCATAATCTGCTTCATCTGAAATATGCATGATGAAACTCAGAGAACGTGCCGTCATGTCAGAGCCGCTTCCTCTTCACATACTGTCATTTGACATATGTGTTGTTTGTCAACTCTGAGCACATTCGGCAGAATATTCATTAGGTTCTCTTGAAATGTTTCAACACTGCTTTATCATTGCAAAATGGGAACTTTTAAGCACGTCGTCAGAGAAATGCAACTTATTATAAGCATAATGAAAAAGGTACGTGAACTCAGCAGACATACTGGGGAGTGTTTGTTGATGTGAATCTATTTTTTTAAAGATTTTACTGGAGCTTTGGCAGAGAGCGAGCTGCTTGTCTCAGGGTATAAAATGACCACATTTCACCATCGTGTTGTTCCTCAGTGGGCTGCGAGAGTATCGTCTTTCTGTTAAGGAACACAGGGAAGGAATAAGAAAAAAAAACGTACTGCAGAGTTTAGCAATCCTCAGCGCCGGCGTCATTGCTAAATACTTTAATCTCTTCTTTGTTATGAGGTCTCATATGAGACAAACAATGCAAGGCATGTCAAGGCATGAAAAATTAATAAAGGGCATAAGAGCAACACACAAATAACCTGTTTGGTCTGTATCTCTCTGAGGCCATGTCAGGCAGTCTGATAACACTGCCTGTGGTGAAACGAATAGACATTCTGAGTTGAGCAGGTATCTAGAGGGCCAATGGAAATGTCGATAACTAACTCTTGATTCGCACAGACAGACATCTATAGCCTCTGTTTGGTTTTACACCATCCTCTACACACACACTCAGTAAGTAATAGTGCATTAATGAGTCTGAGACTGAAAGGCCAAGTCCACATCAGGAGATTATTTTAGAGTTTAAGCAGGTGGGGCTTAATGCAGAAAAAGTCCTAATAGTTAGCAACCTGGATGAAGTTGAAAGCATCTGATGTGCTGAGTGAGTGGAACACGGAGGCCGCCGCTGCCAGATCAGCTGCGGGATCAGCTGAGGGATCATGGGAGCTGAGCATGGAGGCATGGCGCTCTGTGATCTTATTTCTGTGCTTTTTGTGTTCGTGCGGCACTCCGCTCAACTCCTCAACCCGCCTGGCTCAGCGCGACGCCTAAGTAGCTCAGCGTCTGACACACACAAAGCACACACCTTTAGCACTGCAGGGGGTTGAATCAGCAAGTTGTCCTGCCGGTTTGTCTCTGTGACACACACGCTCGCATGTCTAGAAGATTGATCCTGCAACCTCCCATTTACTCAAGACTGGCACACTCCACGCACACTCCCTGGGTCATACGCCCAAGGACATAGATACGCTTTAGCAGGTCAAATGTCGGGCGGAAACTTATCGGATACGCTGAAAACAGAACACAGAAACTTCTCAGTGTGAGAATAAATGGCTGATAGATGTTATACAAGTGGCATATTAACTGGCAATCATCCTGTGGTGTCAGATAAAACCTCAGCAGCATGTGTGATGGCAAAATAAGTGGTCACAGATTTGGCTAAATAAATGTATTTAAGTAGTAAAAGTTAGCATGTTTCCGACAGAGAATATTTCATCTGTAAATTGAGATTAACAATCTTTTTGTTAAAGGGAACGGACAGTTAAATGTGTGTGTCTCTGCTGAATATGCCCTCATATAAAGGAGTTCATGTTGTTGTGCTGCCAGACACCTGTTGAAACACGGGAGCGTCGTCATGATGAGACACGCAGCTATGCAGGTGAATCACAACCAGCTGAAAGAGCTGCAGCAGGTGACACAGCACCGAGCACACAAACACACACACACACACAGACCCACGCACACACACATTCCCTCACAAAGGAGGCACGAGCTAATGTAAAGTATATGGCTGATCATCTGACTCACTGCGTCCAATACAGAGATACAAACTAACAATCATGGCTGAAATGAGAACAAACATCACTGACAGGTACAGGAAATTACAAGTAGCGCTCGTTTTCTGGAGTTACGTGATGCAATATATTATAAATGTATATCATTATCTTGTTTAAAAGCATTTTGTGTGCCTAAAACTAAATCCACATGTGAGGATATCCACAATAATCATAAAAAGATTAAACGTGCCTTCGCATGTGTCTGACACTGTGTGTAGGCCAGACTACAAGCAAAGCTAAGCAGCTTTGAGCTCCGGCCATTTCACCCGTATGATCAAAATCCGAGGATATATCAGCAAACAAAGCCTGCGATTCAGCCGTGGGCTCGCTCTGCACCTCCGCCCCGTCCCACTCTCCCCTCGCCAAACCTCAGATCCACCAGCAGCCTGGGGAGTTGTACTCCTCACAATGGGCCTATTGTGCGTGCTGAGGTAACACCGTAATTGTTACAATCTTTCCATTCAGGTGAAAAACACACCTTCTTTTGACTTCCAGTGACATTTTGAAGGGGGCTTGTGGCTTTCAGTGATGTTGCGTTTTAACCAGATATAATGAAGAAAAATGTGGGTGGCTCACACACCTGAGGTTGTGGCTGGAGCCGAAATAATCTCCTGTTTGTATTTTCGCGTGTGTCTGCGTACGCCGAGGCCTGCACCACAAGCTCCGGAGAGCCGGACTGACAGATTTAATAACATCCTGATATTTCCACGAGGCGGATCAGTGATCTGTGATGAAAGACCTGTCCACTGGAGAAGTTTTAATAATTCCTTGCTGCCAATCTGAAACCTTGATGAGAAATATTTTTTTCCACTTGGATGATATTGTATAAAAAACCAGCCAGTAAAATGACACATAAATAAATGTACTGAGAAGAGTATATCTATATCCTCAGCTATTGGGTTTCTTTAAATATCCATTCTGGTTTTTCCTCCATGGACTGTCTCTTATCATAGGGCTTTGTATTTAATGATAGGGACGTCAGCCCTCTCATCCTCCCCACGCGCCTGACACATCCTGGGGAGATAAATCACAAATATGGGCCTGGGTCTGGGAGGGGCCGGTGACGAGGAAACAGTATGGAGGCCCGGTTGGTTCCAGCTGGTCGACTTCCAGCTCTTAGTTGAGTCTAATGCAGGTCTGTGAGGAGCTTCCCTGCCTTTCATCCGTTTAGGAAACATCTGGAATCATCTTGCCGGTTAAATGAAAGCATGCTCATGTATATGTGTGTCTGTGTGTGTGTGTGTGTGTCTTCCAGGAGCCTTGCCAGGAATGTTATCATTGTGTAAAGATTAACCCCGTTGTCCAGAAAATAAATTAAGGAAACTCACTGGGAAATTGCCAAAAGATGTTTGGGCTTTGACATGAACAAATTCCTGCTAACATTAGCAATTAGTTTACGATCAGTCCCCTCCTCGTTACTCAAGGAAGGGCGGTTCACCACATAACTGTGCCATATCTGCTGCACTGAAGGAAAACAGAATTCATGTACACACATCTATGGCTTTTATCTCGCCAAAGAAAAGACCTCAGAATGTTTCAAAGGGACTGAATAGTGAAAACCAGTTACAAGTACATAATGTTGCAGTTCAGCTGAATGGATATTGTATCCCCGCGAGCAGGTGAGCAGACAAAGCCTGTCGTGGCGGCGCGGCGTGTCTCCCCATGCCCGAGCACAGACATCAGGCCCGGATGTGTTGACAGAGGTAGGGTCAGGAGTCACACCTGTCGATAAAACACCTCTCTTCCGTGGGCACGAGGCGTCGTCACCCCGAACACTAAACACACACTCCGAGCAACCTCCAACGGACTGGAAATACACGCAGCCTGCAGACACTTAAAAAAATGTCAGCTTTTCTTGTGAGGACTGGAAAGAATAACAAGTGAAAACATAATCGGTGTTTGCTGTGTCACAGTGTGATGAAAACCTCAGGGAATAATAAAATTAGTCGTGGTTTCAGCTCGGCCGCATGCAATTAGTTCATAAAATACACAAATTCAAATGATTTTGGAGTTAAAAATTTGCAAACTTTTAAGTTAAGGTTAGCAATTTTAACATCACAATGAATAACATAAGAATATGTATATACTACCTCTTCTTTTTTTTCCCACCTCCTTTTAATGTATATCGTCCAAACACCCCAAAGAATAACAGACATCCTTTAAACACATTGCAATCCAAACATTTTTACAGCTGAATGTTTTACGTGCCATGTCATTAGTTGCAGATTAGGTGTGTAGGAAAGAGAGTTGCTGTGTTTGGACCGGGGAGAGGATGTACAGGTCTGGCTGCAGCGACACCAGGGGATGTGGTTTTTGGGAGTAATGTGGAGGATGTTTTGCCTCCTGTGTGGTGACTCCTGACCCCCACCATCCTCTCCCAACCTGCTTCACCTTTGTCCTATTGTAGCTCTTATCAAATAGCTGACTGTTATACATACAGTCAGTCCGCTGGCCTGTACAGGAGAAAAAACATTGGCTCTGTCACTATTTTCATAATTCTATCGTGAGTCATTTTAACCCCACATTTGTGGTATCTATCCCATAATTTCCTCTTCCTTGTTGCCGTTCCGGTTCACCTTCCATTGATTCACCTGTCCGTCCCACTGCTCTTCTGTCCTGTACGCCTTCGCCGGCTGGCTCTTTGGCGCATCTCAGCTCTTGTTCGTGGCTGTTTTGTCAGTGCTGCGTGACTCCCCTCGCCTGCTAAGACAACACGGTGTCGTCCTGAGGGTGCACCGTGGCCCCCGCTGATCACAGTCCGCTGACTGGCGCTCGTACCGCTTCTCATCTTTCCTAACACACACTGACATGACCCTTTGAAGTCATGAGGAGCGGTGTGGACCCTGGGACCGACCCAACAAAAGCAATCTGATCCTAGGCTGGTGTGTCCAAGCATGCCTGCGGCCCCACGACAATGGACTAGGACAGCAGGGGCCCCATTCGCAACTTCTGTGTGTACCAAGGAAAGAAACCTGCATGTTGTTCATGGAAAACTGGACTTGTGAAAGATGTGGTGAGAGGAGGTGCTGTGTTTTGAAACTGCAGATTGACTGAGGTTGTTTTTCTGCTCAGTAGCTTGAGGTTCAGTTTATCCCCAGTCCGACTCTTTCATAGTTGCAGGACGGCTAATGAGACGCAATATCTTCTTGTGAGGCTGGTGGTGATTGCAGCCGCTCTGGCTGAGAGTAAGGCAACGGTGAAAAGGAAGAAAGGAAAAACCATAAATTATTAAAGACTGTGAACAGATTATTGGAAGTGGATATCAGACAGAAATGCATATCTGTATTTTTTTTCTTATTTTTGAACAGAGTGCAGTCCCTGTTAGCTTATGCAAACTGCTATTCCTTTAATCAACAGGGTTGTTTCATTGTTTGTAAAAAGTTGCATAGTGCAACCTTTAAGATTTAAATTATAATTCAGATATAAGAGTAAGAGTGTTGCTGTTTTTAAACCTATTTTCCTCTTTTTTAAACAGTCCAAACTATTTTCTCTTGTTACCAGTATGTTGATATGTATTTAAAGCACATTTGCATTCATGGAAAAGGATGTTGAGTTTTCATTTTGACCCTGTGAGGACTCATATTTCACAGATTTCTGTGTATTTTGGATGTAAGGCTTTGCCCATAATGCTTGTTTTTGCTTATGACTCAGTTATGGAAACTAACACAGCAACCCACGTCTGACCTGTAGCCCCAGATCTCTATATTTGATCTATATGCAAAGCTCAGCGCAAGCAGTATTTGCATACAAAGAAGGAGGGACCTTGTGTCGCAAGCCAGACGTGCTGTTTGTTATCTTGACATTCCAGTTCATGTGTAATTGTGTGTGTGTGTGTGCTGTGTGTTTACATTTGCTGATTTGTGCGCAGTAGGCAAGTTAGAACAGCTCCAACCCTGCTGGATGTCTTGTTCTGGACTCAAGGTCTTGTGTATATCTCTTCCCTCCTGGGGAGTATAAAGGAATAAAGCCCTGGCTGCTACCCAGACCAGGTCCTATCTGTGTCTGAGACCATTTGTGCACAAGGACACACCAGAGGTTTTTTATCCAAAAAGTGGCGAGACAAGGATTGTCTCCTGATCTGGCCTTCAAAGCCTTTTGTGCAACTTATTCGCCAAGAAAAGCTTTGCCTTGACTAGAATATTGGAAATCTGATACAGTCTGATATAAAGCCGTATTCAAAACTAGTAAGAGAACACTGGAAAGGGAAACGGGGGAAATAAAATGAAAAAAAAATAGAGGATAGAAAGAAGGATTTTCTCAAACATAAAAACCGAGCCCCTAGCCAGAAGAAATGACAGTCTGACTCTGAAATCTTTCATCATTATGCAATAACCTTTATGTTTTGTTTTGTTTTGTTGCATGACAGACTCCGCGCTCGTTGACATCTCGAACATGTAATTTATAAATGAGCTGTCTATGCTCCCTTCACATTTAGGTAAACCAGCAGTGCCGTGCGGTGAACGTGATTGGCAAGTCCAAAACATGAGGCCCCAGTATAGGACTGCATGGACTCATACCACTCTCACTCTGCCAAAAGACCATATAGAGGAACCATGACTAATGTGCTCAATTTCATATCATCTTCTTTCATCTTCTCTTCTGCTTCGAGGGAACACTCTGACAGGAAGGGTAACGTCTTTCACACCCACAAAAAGCACTTCCTTGTTTATCTTCGAGAGTTTACACCAATGCGAGCGTGCAAATTACATACCATCGCCAAAACTGAACCCAAGAATGACCTCAGCGCAAAGAAACGCAGCGTGTCCCATCCACTACATCTGGTTCACTTTAGCTTCAGCATCAACAAGTGCTCCTACCTCCACAATTTTCTCTCTCTCTCTCTCTGACACACACACGCAGTGCATATGAATCATGTTGGATGATGTGCTCCAAAGCCTTGCAAGTTCACTGGGAAAAGTATATAGCACCCGATGTATATTTCATGAGGCATTAGACGCCGTATTATTCATGCTGGTCTCCTCTTCTGTTTTGTTTTGTAGACAGAGAGCTGAACAATAGATTCATGAGCATGGTGATGGAGGATTACAATACCTTGAGTCCACAAAAGCCCCCAAGCATTCATTGGAGAGGTTCATTCATAATTGTATTAAGGTATTTTCTATGGAGGAACTCTTGTTATACATTCTGAGAGCTTTCCATGCATAAAAATGACTCTGATTAGGAGGCGGGCGGAGCAGGGGGATGATTGGAAACAGAGGGTGTAGCTGTGGACTCTGGAAGATACAATAGCATGATAAAGGTTTTTTTTTTTATGGCGGGGTACCATGAGGTGGGAAAAAAATACACTTCCTCCAGAGGCTATGATGTGTTGGATAATCATCTTTCAACATCAAACACAGGGCTCGAACTCACCACCGAAAAAAAAAAACCCCTCACCCAGCCGCTTTGCATGTCCAGAAGAAAAGAACACACTCACTGAACCACCTTAACATTGACCTAACCCCATCCATAAACCTGCTTCTACCGCGCTCTACGTGTCCTGAACAACACTCCCTTTGTTCCTCCCCGTGTGAAGAGTGGAAAATAAAGAAGACCGTGGTCCGATGCTGTAAATCATTGAAAACAGACAAAGGTCACAGATTTTTGCTTGTACTTTATAACAGCCTTGCTTATTGAGTATCAGCCCCATGAGTAATTCCTCTTTTGAGCCGGCTGCTGTTTTTCTGCAAAGCTGAACGCAGGTAGCTTGGCAGGGAGCAGGCACCCGCTCCTGTGACATGTCAAAGGTATTTATTTGAACGCACAAAATAGCCCTCTGTGGAGGATTCAAAGCAAACCGTGCTGCCATACATCTCCTGATGCATTCCAGCGGAGGAGAGGCTGATGACAAATTGTGCTTGAGGCACATTTTTAAGAGGAATGTTTACTACGTCTTCAAAAATAAATGGTTACTTGCCTGCCTTTAAATGAACATTAAACCCATATCTATTTTTAAAATTTGAATTACAGCTATAATCAGTAATGGTTACAGTAACAACAGTGGATGAAAGGACTACTTGTATGTGAAAGTGTTTGCACGTAGTGATAAACTGCAGGAGCGTCGAGCTGCTTAAAATGAAGATGTTTCACTCAGAAAGTGATGGAAGCAAAAAAAATGAAGTGATGATTAGAAAGTGAATCAACTCTGTATCTGCTGGATGAGTAAAAACCTGAACGCTAACAACTTCAACATCCACCTGAAAGGTTATGTCAGTTTTGTTTTCACAGCTCATTTCTGCTCTTTGCAATCGTCCAAAAAAACTAATTATTGCAGGTTAATTTACTTGATTCATTAAATCAATAATGGTTCACAATCCAGAATGTTTAAATGGTTGTCTTTTAACAGTGCATTCTGTAACCATAAAGAGAAACTAGTATAAATAGACATGCACATATACAAACCTCTAATAATATATCCATACTCGCATGCAGGCCTGTACGTCATCCATCTGTATGTACCTCTAAATATTATTTTCATCCACCGGCTCCTTGAATTTAATTGACATAGCCACGTAGTTTCCAAACAGTCAACACTGCCCAGGTTTTAATTTATTTGTCTTTTGCTTCCAGTTTCTTAGAACCACTTTTAAAGTCAATATTTCAAGTAAATGTCTTTTTCATCCATCGTTTCACTGAGTTTAACACATATAGAGGATCCAAAGCAAACAACCAGTCACTGCTTCTCTTTATACATTCCTGCAGAGGAGTGTTGATGACATATGGTGCTCGGTGCAGATTTCTGTCTTTGCTGCTTTCAAATTCACACTTAAGTGTCACTTCTGTTTCTGTTTGATACAGCGCTGTATCGCCGTGTGTGTACTAAACTTTTCTAACACATGGCAGGTGTTTGTAACCCGTCTTAATCATTTTGAAAGGTAGACACCTGAGAGGTCAACACGCAGAATGAGGGAAAAAGTGAGATTCACGGTATGACAGAGTGGAAAAGGCAACACTGAGAAGAACAAGAGACAGCGACAGAGAGAGAAATAATAAAATTGAGCAGGGGAGACAAAGTGAGCAAATCCAATTTAGCCGTATGTGATCCTATCTCCACGGCAACTCTTTGTGTTTGCAGCGAGCAGTTTGTGAGCTTTGGCACCGAGCGACTCCTCTCCCCATGCAAGCCCCCTTCTTTACTGCCATCCCTGAAAAGACGAGCAGACGGAGGAGAGAAGGGGGACGCGATGAGGGAGAGAGATAAAATGCAGGGAGAGGAAGAGAATGGAGAGAGAGAGAGAGAGAAAGTGAGGGAGAGGAGGAAAAAATAAAGAGCGAATGGGGGACAGGGAGGTGATGAAGTGAGTGGAGACTTGAGAGGACATTCCTGAGCCAGCTGTGGGTTGGAGGGGGAATTCTCACTGAATGCCTGACAAATAAAACAAGACACAGGCTATTTCAGTATTCCAGGCAAAAAAAAAAAAAAAAAAAGGAAAAGAAAAAGAAAAAGAAAAAGAAAAAGAAAAAGAAAAAGCCACTGGCACATCACAGTGGAATGAGGGGGGAAAGAGAGATTTTGGAAGGAAAAAGAGGCAGGCTAATGAGAGAACCAGCAGGCCGCACGGTCCAGTAAGGCAGGCCTAAAACCGCAGCAGTCCAGCGGTTAACCTTTCGCTGCCTCTCCCTCTACCGTCTCCTCCAAAATGGAGGCAGAAACTGGCAGCCACGGTAGTGATTCTTGGGCCCTGACAGCACACACACATTCCTCTCGCACAAACAGGTGGTGGGGCTGTTTAATAAATACAGGATTTGATGGAGGGGACTCAGCAAAGGAGGAGGTTAGTCAAAGGCCATCACAGACTGTAAACAGCAGAGTAGAGCAGCCATAATATGGCTACTGCTCTTCAGGGAAATCAAAACCCGGCCTGTACTCATAAATCCTTGTTAATGACTCACCCATTCAACTGAAATGCTGCTGAACATCCAAACACCATTGTTTCTGTGGAATGAGTCACTTCAGAAGGCCCACCTTATTTAGTGGTGTTCAATTATAGAGCAGCAAGATTAAAAGAAAGAAGTTCAGAAAGAGAAGCTCAGTAAATCCAGCGGACTGGCTCAGAAAAGTTGAATTTTACATTTAATTTACTCTAAACTCAGACCACACAAGCAAGACCAGTGTGGTTTGACCTGTCCTCCCAGATCAGATATCAGATAAACCCCTGATTGATCTATTTTAACTGGTATTATCAAATAATAGGCTATTATTTATATTAGCTTTAGCAATCTAACAAGACTTTATATATGTTGTTCACTATGCTAATTCATCTATTAATTTCTTTTTCCACAGTTTTGTACCTTTAGCTAACAGTCGTATTTTCTTAAATAGTGACTGTGGCCTTTAGCTATGGGACAGGCTTTGTTTGAATTTCTCTCTGTTTAATAAGCATAAATTTAATAGCTTATGATTATTTTGGCAATGACTACCTGAATTACTTGACATTTTTCCGTTCACCCTCTGGCATCTGCACCCCTTAAGGTAAACGTTCCAGCAGTAAGGAATCATAAGTTAGACATATTGTACCAGACGCACCAAGAAAGTATGCAATAAGATGTTTTATACTCTCCCAAAATGTGTCATTAAGGAGCGCAAAATATATAACACACGTAACATTTTTATGTCTTTATTTTTTCAACAGTTTTGTGTCCTTGAAACGTAAATTTATGAGGGTGAACCTGTAAAATCCCATCAGACAGCCCTGCAGTATTTCCACTAAGTTGAACTGTTCTCCACACATCTGAGAGATGTTAATTCTTTCCCGCCATTGATTTGCATTATAATTAAGTGTTCGTATTACAAATGTGCATTGAAAGGGGTTTCTTTGAAAAACAAAAGTTGCTTTAACCACAGATAGAGTTCCAATATTAAAGTAAATCCATTTTTTTTCACATAATTACTCATTTTGTTTCCCATTAATTGATAACATCTTCACACCCTGTGAAATGCTACTCGCTGCACCCACACTTATGAGTCAAATGAGCCCACGGTGAACTCAGACTGCCTGTCGGGTCATCGGCTCACCTACCTTGTTGTCAGTTTCTTTGAGATACTGTAAGTAATTTGGAACGCAAAAATAAAAATAATCAGAAAGGACCACACGGTAGAACAAAAGACTTTTTCAGCGAGCCATAAATGACTGATGTGGTTATAATACTGCTGGATTGTTGCATTATGTTTATCTTCGTGGATTTCTTGCCATCACGGCAAACACTCGCTATTGTTCCGTCCACATGCAGAGACCTGCCTTTTAACCACAGTGAACATGGAGTGTGTCAGCGTGTGCGTTGGTGGGAGGGGCCGAGCTGACAGCCAGTGATGAGGCCTGAAAGGCTGATTCACTTGGATGAATGCCGCCCCGACATGTGATGAGCCGACTGCACCTGTATGACAGCGATGACTTAATGGGCCTGTATGAACAATGTTACAAGGGAGTTTAATTTGCGGACATAGAAAAACCTGTTATTTACATGACTTAAGTCTTGCTATTTCTGGTCTCTGTAAACCACCTTTTATAATAATTAAAAATTGGACTGTGCAGTCTAAAATGGCTACCACTGTTACGTCACCTCCAGCTGTGAGGCTTTGGTAGCTCTGAATTGGAGAGGAGAAACATTCAGGGTTGTCTTTGAAGTACTCTCTGTGTCATGCAGCAGAAGGTTGGGGCTTTCCGGTGAGCAGCACCACCCAGGGACAGAGTGGTGGCCGTGTATGTCAGCGGGCCGCCACATCACAGCCACGCTGCCTCCAAAGTCTCTGTGATCTTCCCAGCAGCGTGCGAGCTCGCCTGCACCCCTGCACGCGTCTTTTCCGTCCGCGGGGGGGGGGGGGGGGGGGGGGGGGGGGGGGGGGGGCGGGGGGGGGGGGGGGCGGGGGGGGGGGG
>JAQMCX010000021.1:8991824-9028347 GCA_029814765.1 Acanthurus leucopareius | reverse complement strand
CCCCTGGCCCCAAATTCTTTTTTTTTTTCCCCCCCGGGGGGGCTGCCGCCCGCACCCCCGCCCGGGTTTTTTCCTTCCCCGCGCCCCCCCCCCCCCCCCCCCCTCCTTTTTGACCACATAGATGAGAGAGGCGGGATAATCATTTCATGTGTGTGTGTGTGGTGGGGGGGGTGGGTATCCCCCATCCTGCAATTTTATCTTTCTGTCTGTCCGAAGAACCTCAGATAGATACGATAACATCACTCAGGGCGAAGCACACACCGGGGACAACAGTGCCACTTTGACACTGAGCACTATCAGTTCCACGTGAAGTGAACCAGAAGATGAATAGTTCACTTTAGAGCAATGTGCACACTTCCTTTTTTCTCTGGATTGTATGTCAAAAGCCACTTCCTTGAGTTGAGTCATTCATTTAGGATGACAGCTGCTGGTAAACCACTGCAACCGCTTCCAGTGTCCCTTCTTCCCCTGGCTACTCATCCCAAATCTCCTCTCTCTTTCTTTTTTTTCCTCTGCACTAAAATTAGTCTGCACACGCTGCACCCTATTTTTTGCTGGTTTAAAGCATGAGTGACGCAAATCATTGATAGTTTCATAAAAGGTTTTTCTTTAAGTAGTAGTTGTGCAGCGATCTCCGCTAAGCCGCCTGAGACCATTAATGTGGATGGTGAACGTGCCTCATGGAAACAGCCTCGGAGCGGTGGAGGAGTCCAGTCCCCGCTCCGTATCCCACATAACTGATGGAAATGATTAAGTATATTGGAGTGTAATTCCACCCCCCTCAGCCTGCCTCTTAAAATAGAGGAGCGGAGAGGGCGGCTGGCTTGGGCGGATGTCTGAATTCCTCTGATTGGAGCAGAGCAGCAATTTGTTATTAGGCTGATGTCGACCCATGACCGCAGCAGCAGGCCTGCCATGTGTGGAAGAGGAGCATGGCATCACTCACCTCTTGCATTGCCAGCTTTTTTGTGTGTGTGTGTGTGTGTGTGTGTTATTGATTTTACAGACATTCCTTTCATTTGAATGGAAACACAAAAAAAAGCTTGCACACTCACAACAGTGTATCCAGATCAACAACAGCAGCAGACTCCAACATCAGAAGAAGTATTTGCTTGAAGTCATATTTTGGTTGGTTTCAGTATCTCCAAACAACTATTTCATAGTGCTGGTTTATATGAAACATGTGTCTGAGTGCTCTATGCACAACTGTGAGTGAATGGCAGCACTGTAACTAGTGATATTCATCATGTTAATAACCCACACACGCCTGGCACAGAGTAACTGCTCTGGTCATTGTGTTCGCTGAAGGCTGGTAGGAAATGAGGCATGAAGAGCTGAAAGATTTCAAAGGAAGCAGAGGTTACGCTGAGTATATACACTCCAACCACCTGAAAGTCACAGCTTCCAGCTCTGTAATTTGGGGCCGCTGTTAAAAGTCAAGATGCTTGGTGCAATAACAGCAGAAATGTTTTTTTAAAAAATGAATAAAGAAGCAGCTTTTTTTTTTTTTTTTTTTTAAGGATCAGACTATCTTTGCCAACAAAGAACCAGGCAGCTTTTGAAAAGAAGTCATCGATTCATCTCACTGAGGTTTACCAGACAAGACAAAACAGCAGCCGCAACCACAGTTCGGATGGTAAAACTAAAACAGGATCATCGGGCCTCGTGCTAGAACAACTTGTACGAACAGATTCGTTCTTTAGTGGCTTGTACGAGTGATTTAGGACGACTTGATTTTGGACACTTGTGAATTTTCCCTGAGGTGCAAAACAATTTCTAAGTGGTCCAGAACCGTTGCAATTGAAAAGAACTTCAAGTTTCATTAGATTTGTTTGAAAAGCATAAAATAAATAACATTTAATTGATTGATATCGTACAATTCTCATGATTATGTGCTCAATTCTATGGCTTTTACTATGTTTTTGCTGGTTATCTGAAGTAAGTAGCATTAAAAAAAAGGAGACAAAGTTAAGGTAAGAACAAGAAAATGTTCTTGTTCTTGAAGCTCACTGAACAAAGAGAAGGTGTTTAAAACACCAGACCAACAGAACTTTACAGAGCTAAACTGTGGAGTCAGACTTAAGTTTTGATGCTACCTCAAATAGTACGGTAGAGCAGATGCAACCAACCGCAAAAAAGCAGTTTGTTTTTGAAGTGGCCTGGATCCGTCCTCTAACTCCAAGAAGATAAGTAATTTCTGTCCTTTCAACCCCGGCCTTTCTAAAAATATTTCACAAATCCTTTAAACACAACTCCTTGACTTGACCTCTACTGAATGTACGACTCCAAAGCCCTGAAAACAAACTTAACATAATGTCTCACTCAAAGACCGCAGGATGCAGCTGTGAATGAAAATAAAGCGCATATTGAAAAATTACAGCGCAACAGAAATGTACAGGCAGCCTCTTTCATCACATGACAGGAGAACATAGATACTGTCAACACCAGACAAAAAGACCTTAATAGTAACCATATCATCTGATTTGAGAGTCCTGTGATGATCCCTTGGCCCCTGAGGGTCTGAAGTGTCTGTTTGTTTGGGTGTCACAAGTTCAAGACCAGCCACGGTTGCTTGGTAAGCTGCACCAGAGAGATCAACTTTGGCTGCACTGTCATCAGCATTATCACATGCTCCGACCGCAAACTAGTGAGTGTCTGTGACCGAGTGCACACTGCTAATTGGTAACATTGAAATTTGCCAGGAAACTTCGCTGCTCCGTGCACTGATAAACAGTGATCTGAGTCCACGCGGCCGAGAGCAGCAGATATGACGACGTTTCTGCGAAGAGGAGCTATCTGATGTGATTCATTTTATTTTCTGACTAATAAAAAAGCCATTACTGTTTTTGTACTGCATGGGAGTAATCTTCTCCAGCACAACTTTTCCACGTAGACTTCATTCGACATTATTTATGAATTCATTGGACTGAATGAATGTATTTGGACTGAGATCTCATGTTAATTTTGGCTGCTTGCAGAGCTGTTGATTTTTATTCTCATATAACTTGGATGTTGGAATAATGGGTAACATTTCCATCATCTGGGAGAAGAGAAATGGAACGCAAATATATGTTAAAGCCAAGAGCGTAGAATAAAAAAGTCAACACTGTCAAACACAATTTCAGTGACAGGGGATGAACTTAATCTGACCAAGCGCACTTCTGGTGGGGTGGTTTGATGATATTGTTGCAATGAGCTGCAATCACAGTGTTTCTGACTTCTGTGTCGGGCCTCCAAGTGCCCTGCCAAACACTGTAAGCACATCCAACTGGGTCCAGAGTTGACCCACAGGTCCAGGATCTACACCGTGTGACAGATGTTTCTAATCGCATTTTAAAAACCACTGCCTGCTCCAGGTTGTACCCAAGAACACCTCCCCTCCAGCCTCTGCTCCCGCAAAATCCCCTCGGAGACCCTCCTTGAAATCCTGAAACCCCAAAGAGCCGACTCGAGACAACTTTTCAACCTCATAGACTTGGCTCACCAGTATACCTATCCCAGTATCCCAGCCCGAGATCTGCCAGAGCACCCACCTCCCCGCTGTGATCGCCCTCCCACCGGCTGATCCCAGGGAACAGCCGTTAATCTTACGGAGAACGTCTCCTTTTAATTATCAGAAAACTCCGAGCCGGGGGTTTGATAATGGATTCCAAATGGTGGCTCTGCACAGAAAGAGAGAGAGAGAGAGAGAGAGAGAGTACAAACTCAGGAGGAAGAAGAAGAGGAGGAGGAGGGGGAGTGAAGAGATATGACTCCTCAGGTTCTGACCTCTGGCTGCCCCTGCGCTCGTGTGCTGCGCCACAGATTGATTGTGTTAGCCCACAGATGACTGAGTGACAGAATAATCTCACTGACAGAGAGCCCAGAGTGCTGGCTTTCTGGGTTTTCGATACCTTACAGGCTCCAGACGTCTTTAGCTCATGCTGATGTTGCTGATAAAGCTCGCTAGCTTTCCACTTAGAATGGTAACGTAGCACGGGGCTGAAGCTAGCTAACTATTAGCCGCCCCTCAGGACCAGGAGACCATCAGCGTTTATCTTCAGAGGAAAGCTGAATGAGTTAGAACCATAATCTTTCATGTGCTGTCCTCCTCTGTATTCCCAGGACACACTGGGAGCTCGACAAAGACGGAGAGATCTTACAGGCCAAAGGCTTAACACTAAAGCAAAAATAATAGAACCACACAAAAACAAAACACAAGCTAATCATTATGGCTCCAAACACATCGCGCATACATCCACACCCACACACACACACACACACACACAAACAAGGACTACAGGACCACCCCGGAGAGCTGACCTGGCCGTGCCCCCTACCGCTCAGTGCTGGCGTGTGTCCAGAACAAACTGGGCCTCTCTCCGTAGGGAACGGTGGAGGCCTGAGGCCGCGCTGCTCAGCAGGCGCCGAGGGGGCGGCAGCCTGCCAGTGGTCAGTCACTGCCGGAGCTTCTGGGAATGGTGTCACACTCACACTAACCAGCCGCATCCTCACACCAGCCGGCTTCTGGGGTTCAAGGCCCGGCTGCCGAGGTCGAGAGGAGAGCGGCGCTCCTACGTCTGAGCAGCTGGACTCGCTGTCATGGATGAGCTCATTCTGGCCACCGACCAAGAAAGAGGCGAGCCAGGCCCCCCTGACGTCTGAGCTGTCTCCATGAAGTCACCCTGCGAGCCCAGATCAACACAGAGCAGCAGCAGCTCCTAGCCGATGCAGAAACAAAGTCCCGAGACTTTCTGAAGTTCAACCAAGGCCAGAGCGATGACAGGAAGAGGAAGGTCATTGTAACTGGACTGAGACTGAAGCTGATCGCTCATTTCAAATTCCGAAGAAGAACAGCAATAGCAGCTGTGTTAAGAGGAGACTGGCAACAGAAAAAAAAGGACTGAAGCACATTTGATTAAAAGACACTACAAAGAGGGCAAGGAAAGAAACAAGAGCATGTCTTCAAGGCTAAAATTAGTCTTATCATAAGCAGGCTACCGTGAAAAAAATAACAAATCTTATCTGACAGCAAGACCTTCACAACACCAAGTGATGTTAAGTAAGCAGCCCTCAGCTTCTTTCATCAAACAGAAACAGCACAGAGAAGAAATTTCCCAGAAGGCTGTGAGGAACTCTCGGCATGCCTCTCGATATCATTTTAACCCCCAACAGAGCAGCTGGCCAGCAAACTCCTCTGCTGCACCCTTAGCAACGATAACACAAACGCATCTGTCACGTACCCGTTCACAGGTCAGACAGATATTGTATATGAGCACACAGCCAGAGCATGTATGCAGATACAAATACTGTGAATGTGAGACGGATGATGAATGTGGAATCTGGGAGTTGCTGGAGCTGATGACGGACTATCAGACTCCTCCAGGAATACAGCAGCAAGGAGGCTAATTGAAAGCTGCCTGCTCTCCAGCAAAGCCAGCCAGCGCTCAGAGACAAACACACGCTTAGGTAACTGTTTAATATGTCTAAATTAAATTAGATTTTTTTTTTTTGCACACACCGCGGGACTGCTGTGATTAGTCGGTCAGAGCGTTTACAAAGTGCCCATTGCTTGAAGAAAATGAACAAAAATGGCTATATGAGACAGCGTCAGGCATGCCTAATCCACAGTTTGGTACACAGTCAACCCTCTGTTTAAAAGGAATAAAGAGAAACAGCAAAGTAACAAAAGGTCACAGCAGAGTACGACCTTTCCATTCAATTAGCCAAATTAGCTATACGCATCTGTGTGTGTGCTGTTGATATAAAAACACACTGCCCATTACCCATGGTCTCTTAAAGAACACAGGCTCAGCAATTAACCCACATTCCCAAACTTATGCAGCTGCCTCCATTTCAAAATGACTATAATTCCAAACAACGTGGTAATTTCCTCGGCAGAGAGCGCACGCCTGGTGTGCTGCTGATTATGGCTCTTTGCAAACTTATAAAGACTGTGGTTTCCTGAAGGGAGACCGCATCAGCTGTCATATTCATGATTATAGCATTTCTGCTATTTCTATCAATCATATAATTATCGTATCTTTGCTATTTCTATCAGTCATATAATTATCATATTCAGTCCTTTCTGCCCAAAATTTGTTTCTGCAAATTTATTTACAGTGCAACATTCATTTCTCCCATAACGTCTTGTAAACTGCTTTTCTCCTTCCACCTTGTTTTTCAGGACACGGCTTTGCTTTGAGTGCTTGACTCGATATTTGTATGGCTAAGTCGCTACAGACGTATGATCCTTTAATTGTGGAGGAAGACATGTTTGAGCACATGAATGGTGTGTTGCTGTCTTTACATATAAACACCACAGCCTCCACCGAACACACAAAGCTCCCCTTGAAAACCCACATACTTGATATATGAAAATAAAAACTACAGTGACTCGAAAATTATGACAAGTCAACCTTAAAAACGGTTGATAATGATACGCTTCAGCTTCATTTGGAGGGCCGTAAGGAGCCCTGAACTCGAAGCCAGCTGCAACTGCTACTCCACACAACCTCCACTCCATAAATTTAGGGCAATTAAGGCCTGAGCTCCACTAATGAACCTGACCAACAAGCAGGAGGAGGGGTGTTGCTCCTACACCAGGTGTTGAGGCCATAAACTGGAAGTCCCACAAAGAGTAACACCTGGGAATAATAAACTCTGCTAGCAGACAATATCTAAAGGCTGGAACACACAGAGGACTCTCCCTTTACAGATAGTTGTGAGTCTTAACAATCATGGCAAGTTTAGCTTAAGCATGATTAATTCCTTTTTTAGCTACTACTAAATTTAGAGGTTCCCCTTAACTTAATTTAGAGGAACTGTAATAATGCTCGTCTCTAACTGCATAAAGTTTAAATTTATGCCAACCACTTGCAAAAAAAAAAAAAAAACCCAGTTGCTGCAACAGTTCTTGTGCAAGGAAGCAGAAGTGCTTCATGACATTTTTCATCTGCAACTCTCATGTGTTTCAGGACTTGGGTTTGTCAAGTATTTTATCACTATCGTCACACAAGATCACATGTATCATGATAAAAAAAAAAAGATTTTATCCTTGTTGCCAATATAAAGTAGCGCTGCCTACAAGTGCATCGGTATTTTGAAAAAGCAGACTACTTCAGACTGTCTTCCTGTCCTTTGCCCTGTGTTTCCTTGGATAGCCTCCAGCTTCCTTTAACCCAGAAAAGAATTCCGCAGAAAGAGAAAATGACTGAAAACACTGAAGGTTATCTTGATTGCAACTAGTGAAACATTTGCCTCAGTGTCCACCACAGTTGAGTCATTGATTGTGAAAGGGGAAGTGATTCTGATTATGCATGCCTCTATGGTGTTGATACCAATCAGTGGATCATGGGGGGAAATTAGAAACACACTGTTTACTCCGTGCTATAAAGTCAACAAGTACTCATACAGAGCCTGACTTCATTTATGGTAAATTTGCACAAATGCTAACATTGTCCCAAAACAAGAATGAACTCTAATCAGAATCATGAGCTCTCAAACTTCTATAATCTGCTGCATGTTAGAGAAATGTTGCAATGGTCTGAGGATTGGGTTTTACAATAAGAGTAACATCACTGTAAATGTGTGCTTGAAGTTAGTATCTTTAATTTTTAAAAACTGGGTTAAAAATATAGAGATTAAAACCTATTAATTCAGCATTACTGTTACCCAGACTCGTCGGCAATCTGACCATTTTTCTATATGCACAGAGATTCTCATAACACCGTTGCCCTCTCTTCTCCGTAAATCGCTAGCTTGGGCAAACTGCTATGGGTACCACTTAATCTCATAATAACCAGAACAGTGGAAAGTGCAAAGAGGTCTTTCCTAATATCACACCAAAGTGAGTCAATGAGAGAGCAGCCCCCTCCCCTCTCCTCTCCTCTAAAAGGCCACCATTGTATGTGAAGAATTGCCATGGCTACTGCCGACGAACTGTAAGCCTTTTAGAATTATTAGCATTCCTCTCTACCCTGAGCACTGTAGCAAAGCTGCTCGCTTTAACATCAATCCGCCTTGAGAGAAACACACCATTTCTTTCATTGGAAAACTACAGGAATTTCCATCTGGCCGGGAATTAATTAAAGTTGAATTATGGGCTGCAGCAATATTGGAATACCCAGACAAATTCAACAACTCCCATGGAGGGTTAAGAGTGAATGTGGTCCTTTTAATGAGCGTGGTAAAAAGGCTAGCAAGGCCACTGGTCAGACACTCACTCTCGCTGTTACCAGGCAAAGGGAGCGATAAGACTAATTCTAATGGGATCATTGATAAATCAGTTTTTCTTGGCTGCAATGGAACTCTGTTAGTTTTTTACATCCTCTTTATACTAAGTTTATGTTTAGTCAAAATAAGGGCAGTGTTCATTTTGGTATGTTTAGAGACGAAGGGTAGCAGTTAAAAACACGGCAAAATGTGGCTATAAATTTAAACAACCACAAAATCAGAGACACATTTCCTGTCTTAGTTCATTTAAATAGTCTTTAATCACTCCAGTGTCCATATTGTTATTTATCAAATTTAGTGATCCCCTTAAAAAACAGCTGATTGGAAGTTTTAATCAAAGTTAAACAAGTGAGTATGTTTTGACTGTGTGTTGACAAAAAAATCAATGGTTTCAGTGACAATCTCCAGGGTTCAGAGATGAAGCCAATGCTGAGGTGCCAAAAAGTGGAGTTCCCTAAAAAGACCACTTGAGGCTGGCTCCAAAAGTTGGTCAAATATATAAATATGTCCAACTCCACAGCTTGAGGAAAACACACTTACGGCCTGGTACAAAAACAAACCAGTTGCTACAGCTAATTTCTCCTTTCATGAAAAGTGAACAGTGGTTGAACTATAATATAACTCTCTCACTTCAATTACATTACGGCTGGAAGTTGTGCATTATTATTGGCGAGGTTGTGTTTAGAAACAGCTAGCTGTCTGCTAGGCTTCAGCAACAAGGCTTCATTTGGCCCGCCTCGACTCCACCCACGCCCAACCGCTTTCCCATTTTTAGATTAGCTGGGAGTTGGGCAGAATACGGCTCTGCCAAGACGGCTGCAGCAGCCACCACACTTCACAATGGCTCTTTCTAATGGTGACGTCACAGAGGCTATGTACATGTTGTTTTTTTTTACAGTCTAAGGATGTAGCTAATAATTTTACAGAGCACACTGAAATACAGGAAGCCAAAATGGTACAAAAACAGCCATTTTATTCCCAGTTTTACGAGACTCTAAACACATTTAAGTTTCCATGGGAAAGGATATACCTAGTTATATTAATCTTATTACAGAAAAATGTAATGCAATAGAGTGATTACTAGCCAAAGGATGTACCGCAATTTATGACAAACAAATTAGAAACCGTCTTTTTTCTAAAATAATGCAGCAATTGTGTCTTTGTAAGAGTGAGACAGGGAAGTTGGTTACAACAATGCGGCCACTATCAGATTCTAATGAGAAAGCCTGGACCTATCTTGACACAACAGGCTCTGTTCCACATGCACCCAGGGAGGCTCCTCTATCAGGCCTGGGACTCCTCCAGTCCCTGGCACCTTCACCGATGCAGAAAAAGTAGGTCTGCATGGGACCTGGGGGGAAGCAGGGCCCCAGTGACATTCCATAGTTTGTGCCAAAAGGTCTAAATGGCAACTATTTCCCTGGAGTGTACGCAAAGTATAGTTTCTCTTTCACCTATCTGTGTTATTCCAGGTACAGATTACAAGTAAACAGCTCTACTACATTCTCACTAGACTGTGACCTGAATGGGACATATAAGAGGTGTTATGCACTGAAAACTACAATCAAAACTTTGTACAGATGTGCTTTAAGTAGAACTTTGCAGAAATAATAACAACACAGGAGAAATAAATGATGATTTTGAACATTTATTGTCATGTAAAATTTTTAGATTGTGATTTGTTTCATTTGTTGCATTTTTTGGGGCACAAACAGATACAGAGCAGCTTCAGAGGAGCAGCAATCGCTTTCTGTTCTGGTTTCTTACAGTATGATGTGCATGTATATTATGTGCAGCGTGTTTTTGCAGCAACAGGTCATCAGGAAACCTAAGCAGGGCTCTGCGGAAGAAAGAGAGAAGTTCAGCTTAACTAAGTCCAACAAGGGAATAAAACATAAAAATGTGAGACGTTTGTATCAATGCACACAAATCCTATGAAGTTATGTAAGTTGGTCACCTTAGCAACCACCTGGGGCCTGGGGACTCCCAACCAATCACAAAGCTGGTTCCTGTGGGTCCTCACAGTGGGAAGGTCACTTTCCCTGGAGTGGACACCCAGCATGACAACATGTCACACACACACTTGAAGCATTTAAAATGAGAGAACGTTGAAAAAGTAACCAAAGAGACCATTTACCAATTAGCATCACTCAGCAGGTTCATGACATCATCCAACACGTCTGGATCTACGATGTCATCATAGGTCAGCAGCATCTCGTACATCTGGCCGGCTGTGGTTTTCCTGACCTGCAGTTGTAAAAGAGGATCAGTTTTTTCTGTTGTCACACAAAAACACTGAAAGAAGTCAAACAAGAGGCTGAGACTCTACAGCCATGTAAACGGCTTTGTGAGGCTGTATCACACTAAATGCTTAAGCATACAAACATGCTCACGTGCTAATGTAAAGCTGACAAACACCAAGCACAGCTGAGGCTGATGGGATTGTTATTAGTTTTGCAATGAATATCCAAAGACAGTTTCTTTTCATCCAATGCTTATAGTTGTTGTAAGATAAGATAAGATATGATAGCAAACAACAAGATAAGATTAGATGAGATTAGATGAGACAAGATAAAAGCAGCAAAAAGCCTCAAGTAGAGGAAGAAGCGATTACATAAACTTTATACCATAAACCGAGTGAAAGACAGCTTTTCAGTGGTTTAATACATCAATTATTAATGTGTGAGTTATCTTGTCTTGTGAACTCACCACAGGAAAGGAATGGCCAAGTAGCATCAACAGCTGGGACAAAACTTTCTTTCTTATTTCACCCTGAAACTGGACCAGCCCACAGAAGCTGAGAGACACCAAATAGCTCAGTCAGTAAAGATGCGGTTTTCTGTCTCTGTCCATTTATAAAAGTATATCCTGTTTATTGCTAATAACATGGAAACTTACACAGATGCACAGGCACGCAGTTTGTGAGTATCTTTGGTCTTCCTGAACTCTTTGCAAAGAGTCAAAAGCTCCACACAGAACTGATGACTTAGAAAACAAAGACAGAGAAACTTAAGCTCTCGAAGGTATCACGCACAGTTGTTATTTTTTTAAAACAGAGCTGTTGCAACACTCACTTGTCTTGTGCGGTGAAGATTTCGAAGCAGCCGTTGGCGAGCATCTGACTGAGCATCTTCAGAAAAGGAAGGGACACACTGGAAAAAGATAAATAAAACATTGCCACTTAAGTCACCGAGAAGATATTTACTATCCAATGAGTATTTTTTATCTAAATTACAAATTATATTTATTAAAAGATAAAAGATTTTTAAGTCATTAAGAGATGCACACATGTCATGGAAATGGCCTAAAGTAATACATCTAGTGAGGTTTTCTGTGTGTTTACCGGTCATTGTGTAGATGGTCTCTGAAGATGATGAGCAAGGAATCTCCAAACTGTGTGAGAGCAGCATTATTGTTTTGAATTCCTCTCAGATAGTGAAACAACCACTGGGAAGAGAAATGCATCTGAAAGGAAGCAGTGGAGAGCAGCCGTTAATGTGGAGCAGCAGACTGTAGGCTGCCCCCCCCAATTGTGGTGGGGTTGGGTGTTGGATAAGACTGTTTTTGTAACACTAATGCTGTCTTGTAGAAATAAAACGTGAAGGTATAGTTGCAGAGTAAAGGTACAGAACTATGCTTCACATTTTTATGACTATGATTTAAAGACAGAAAACATGACAGTTTGAACCTGAGGGGCCTCGGAAAGAAAAACAGTGAGACTGATGACATCTGACTGCAGGAAAGAAAAGTGTCAAACCTTGACACGAGCAACATAGCAACACGATAGAGATAAACAGTTACAGGGAAACTTCCTTGTCTAAACTTTACAACAAAATAATCTGTTTTTTTATTTTTTTCTGACTGGTTTAAGGTTACTTCAAGCATTTAGAATCTAAGTAACAAAGAAAAATACTGTGAAAACACTCGTTGGTACAGCGTTATCTTTCTTAGTATCGGGGCTTTTGTGTGGCCTCATGGTCTCACTACATTGAGGCTGGTCTTCAAGGCAGTTCCTGGAAAGTTAGTGGATGCTTCACCTCCCTCTGGCCTGTGTGAATATGTGCCTGTGGTGTGAGAATGGCCATCTTGGCCCTAGTATCGATGCAGAATTGGCTCGGTTTCCTGCATGCAAACCTGTACAAACATATCAGCCCTTCCAGTCTCTGAGGATGTATCTGTGGCAAGAGCGGCTGGAGGAGCAGGAGGTAAAAGCAAGACGAGAGCCAGATCGTCTCTGAGGGAATATGTTTACAGCCTCTATTGGCAGATGAGTTCAACTTTACTGACCTTACTGCTGCTATTACAGGCTTTAAACTTATTTTTCTTTTATTATATCCACACACAGTAAAGTTAAAAATAACCATCACAAATCCTTGTGGGCTGGTTTCTCTTTTGGAATGATTGGTTTTAACAGGTTAGATCATACTAAAGGAGAAGAGAGAACCTGATCAACCCCAGTTAGAGGCCCCAGCTAAACCTCTAAAGTGAAGGTGATCACGGGGTGAGGAGTGGAGAGCAGCAAACATACTTTATAGCTTTTAGCAGGGTTGCAAATATTCAATGGATGGTAAATTCTTGCTGTCCAAAATCACAA
Organism: Acanthurus leucopareius; assembly: GCA_029814765.1. Classification (NCBI taxonomy): domain Eukaryota; kingdom Metazoa; phylum Chordata; class Actinopteri; order Acanthuriformes; family Acanthuridae; genus Acanthurus; species Acanthurus leucopareius. The sequence goes on along the minus strand of JAQMCX010000021.1, from coordinate 9,015,539 downwards.
GGGACCCGTCAGATCAATTTGTTCTGGATGAGTTTGGATCAATGCTTTGAGCTCAGGTGGTTGCCAGAATATTTCAGGGAGGAACATCACGGAGGAAAGTCAAAGTAGGACAACCTGGTATCGGTGAATTCAAGGGTTTGTTAAAAATAAGGTGTTCTAAAGAGAGTAAGGAATTGTAGTGCGAAGAAATGAGAGGACTATGTTAGACATATGGCTCCCTCTGTTGGCCAGGATTCCTACAAGCTGATTTTGCCAACACAATTTCATTTCTACAACGAAATGGGCCACTGCTGCATGTAAAAAAAAAATCCCAGCTTGCTGCTTTTTTTATTACCAAACTCAATATATACTTTATTGTCAATTGATCCTGCATCATTTTTTAATTTAAATTTCTTGTTTATGGCCTTGAAATGTGACTTAAATCCTGGATTCTCCTACTTAAACCACATTGTAGACGAAAGTGAGGCTTTATGAAACACAGACGGGTGACAAATTTATGAAAAATATAAAATAACATCATTAAGGCTGCTTACATCTGGCATTAACATGCATCTTGGAAGGGCAGTTCGAAGCACAGGAGTGAATGAACCTGGGAGGACCTGACACCCAAACCACATTATGGGCTGGTCTGGGATGCATATGGCTGTATTGTTTTAGCAGTTATGGACCACACTGAAGAGCTGCTTACTCAACTGACATCCTCTGTATGGTTGCGCACATAAACTCAGTCTGATTTCCATTTGGTTCACTGTAATGCAAATTAGGTGTTTGGGCTTTCCTACCTGCCAAAATAAGCGTTAGATATTTATGAAAACACTGTCTGTTTCAACTGATTTCACCAGTGATCTTGTGACCGCAATATCCCCAGACTGCATTAAAAATTTTAGCAATTTTCAGAGTGGCTACACTGGAAAAAAACCTCTTTAGACTTTGTAAAACACTGTCTGCAACAAACCCCTAATTAATTGGGTCTTCTCATGAAATCAAAAACTGTTATACATTGTTTATCTTTTTCTTTATGTTAAAAAGTTGTCAGCTTGTAAAAAGGTCAGCTTGCCCCAGGTTTTTGCCACCTACTGCGGAGTCCCCCCCTTTAAAAATAACAATTTGGTAATTGCAAAGGGAAAGATGAGGTGTTTACTTGCATTCAGGGCGGGCAAGTTGAGATCTGATCACATGTGGTCTCTTGAGACGCACTGTAATGCCAGATGTGAACTGACGTACTTAGAGCTGTCCACTTGTGATCAAATCACCCAAGATGCTTGTTAAAGCCAGATGTAAATAAACTCATCAAATGTCTTAATGAAGAGTGGGGCCACCATGAGATGTTAGGAGAACAAATGTAAGTATGTTGAAAACTACTGGTGGGATGGAAAGTATTCTTTCAAAACACATTTCCTCATTTGGAGTTATGATGGTGGCTTGGAGAGCTGCCTAACAAGGTCCAAAAAGTTCTCCAAAGTGTTCAGTTTGGTCGAGCTCTGGCACTCTTTAAGTCATAGCACATAATTAATACTCATGGAATTGTTTGTCCGCACGTCATGCTGCTCTGATTTGACAATGTTTTTCTCCACACATCACAGTGGACCTACTGTGGACTCAGTGATCCCTCCCACAGACACAGTGAGGCCCAGCAGGGTGTGGCACTGATACTGAGGCAATCCCAGCAGCTGGGTGATATACCGAAAAGCTTGGGATGGGGCTTTCCAGTCCAGACTGGTTGTTGTCTCACTGAAAGACACAAGTGGAGACACAAATCAACATATTTAACTAGTCTTCACATATGCAATTGTTTCACATCATACATTATATTAAATGTATATTTGCAGTCTGGAATAATAGATCGGTCAAAATCACTGCATTTGTTAGAGGTTTGTAATGCTGTTGGATGAACGGCAAGTTCAGGGCAGGGAGACTCACACAGGAAATATGTTCAGCAGCTCCTCTCTGTGGGGGATGTGAGGTACTGCAGGCTCTGTGCTGTGGAGGAGGCGCAGGAAGATATTGCCAGCGTGAGCTCTGTAGCGGTCAATCTTCTCTGCTGCCTGCTGGGCAAGGCAGCACATCATGCACTTCACCCTGCATACACAACAGTTAAAAATGGAGAAGATAAGTGCAATCATTTTATAAGCCTTCCAGGCTGTCGCTTAACTAAACTTCACCGCTGTTTTCACTAATAGCCACAAAAAAAGGGAGTAACAAATATGTTTTCAACTTATAATATAAATAAACCCAAAGGCAAGATTGGGTGTAACTCTTTTTCAACTTTGTTGCATAATTTTTTTGGGCCTGTTCCTCCATTATAATTATAAAACCTACATGATCCAAGTTGGATTGACTAAGGCTCAGTTATTGTTGCCACACCTTGACATTAAAGTGACACAGAATATTACTCAAACCAACGAAAAAATATGTCTGAGACGGACCGACATCACAACATTTATAGTCACCTGCTGGTGACGAGACATACAATGTGGAGTTTTCCTCGCTGTGTTGCAAGGTTTATAACTCACAGGTCTGCTGAAAGGATCTCCGGAGCACTGCTGGCCACCAGCATAGTCACCTCCATCAGACTAGTCATTGCTGCTTCTCTCACCCTGAGCACATGACAGAAAGAATAAAGACTTAACACTTGCAATGGCATGGGCTTGAACCTGCCTTACACACCCTGACCTGGGTCATTATGATCTTAACAACCTATTAAAGTGCCAACTCCTTAAAAAATGATCTTTTATAATATACATGACAAATGATGCACAAAAAATATAAGCTGGCACAAGGACACACGCTTCCACTTGAAGATTGCATTTTAGCTTCATTGGCTTTTTATAGTCAAATTTGCCCCGTGGCTGCAGGGCACAATTTGTTTATCTGGAATGTTTCATATAAATCAGAAGTCACACCCTGAGACAGGTGCACAGGCACCGAGTGGAACTCCTTATTAATTGCTAGGTGGAAAACATTTGTAGACAATCAAAGAACATTTATGTCATAATAGAAACAGAAGGGAAAATTTGTGTGGGTGTGGCTTGAAAAAAAAGGCAAAAAGTGTGGTAAAAAATGAAAAAAAGAACAGGAAAGAAAAAGACGCATAAACAAGGAGTAAAACAGTTTCAAGAGAAAGAATGAAGGGCAGAGAGAGATTACTAGACAGCATGAAAAAAAAGCAGCCCATCCCCTTTTTGAGGACAAGTGACAAGCCTGGTGACATTCCTGGTGGTAAGCGTGGCCTGAGGCTACTAGACAGGCATATATGTTACGTCTGCATGTCCGTAGGTGGAGGGAGAGAAAAAAAACACCAGAGGCCTCAGGCACTGGAACATTCCTACTCCCTGAGGCACAGCAGAAGAGCATGTGTGTATTTGAGAGGTGTGAGTGTTTGTTTGTGTGCTGTGTTGATGAGGAGGTTCACCCACCAGGCCCCTACGTCCCCTCTGCTGTCTGTGGTGTAGTCCTTCATGGTGGCGAGCAGAGTGGCATACACCTCTGCTACGTTCTCCCTGCACATGATAGAGTCTGGGGAGCCGTGGGGACACACGCCGGCATTCACACACACTCTGATGGATGATGAAGAAGAAATACATATTAAATAAAGGGCTACCAGAGGAAATACAGTATGTGATACTAAAAATGAGAGATAATTTAAAAAAGTTTGAAAGAATTCATACGGAAACAAATGGATGGACATGTCATTCAGGTCCTGCAGGTATGGTCAGTCAATTGTTTATTTTAGCATTACTGCCTGCATAGCTATGCAGTTAAACTAACAGACAGGCAATACAAAGAACAGAGGAATGAAATCATTTTGAACCATAGCAGCTAATTAATTGAATGCATATCGATACTTACTGAGCAATAGCCCTGACTGCATCTCTCCTCGCCTCTGTGAAACTCCCCTCCTTCTGGCTGACAGAACACATCTGCTGCAGGTTTTCAAGGATCTAAAACAGCAACACACAGACAGATAGACAAAAAACTTCATACCTAAATACTGAGCCAGTGAGATGGCTACAAAATGTACACATCCTCCAAACACACCTGCTTCAGTTTGCTTTGGATCATAAATCTTGGCAGGCAGCCGAGGGCAAGGGCAGATCCACAGCGAGTGAGCAGCTGCGGACTCTTAAGGCCTTCAGTGTACTGAGACACCAGGACATCTACAGGTGCGAATGCAAACACACACACAGAGCAGGCAGAGATTACTTTCAAATTCAGATCAGAGTAGAACGGTGGAACTTGGGAATAATATTTAACTCACTCTGCATCTGTGAGTCGGCCAGGCCTGGCTCAGCCTGGTAGTACTCCTCACACAAAGCAGACAAGGCCGCTATGGCTGCAACCTGCAGACAAAAGAAGACGACCAATGAATAGTAAATCACATGCTCTCTTCAGGAAATTACAGCAGTGTTTCATAAACTAATAGTGTCACTTTTTATTTGCACAGCTTTGAAAATGACCAAATTAACAATGTGTGTGTCTGCTAATACCTGCTAAAGACATAATCATTAATTCATTAAGACGAATTAAGCTTACCATAACGCTATCCTTCATGCCACTAGAAACAAGATGAAGAGACTGTATTGTGTCATCAATGAGCCACTGCCAGCCAGCTGAAACACAGTGTCACGACTTTAGAGACTTTTACCCAAGATGTTCATTTTCAAAGTGCAATAACAGCTGAAAAGAATTAACCTACTGATTATGGAGTCATTCTTAAAAGGCATCTTGGACAGTGACAGCTTTTCAATGAGACAGCACACTGTAAATAAAATTGAAAGATTATTAAAAATAGCCCTTAATGTCTTCTATTATTATTTTTGTAATAAAGCACTAAAACCAATAAATTGTGCAATGAAAGTAAATTTCTTATTTTGGACTCACTTGCTAGCCTCATAAGCTCACCACCAAAGCCCCTAAAAAAACACAATTTTTATGTTAAGTCAAAGCAATATTTTGATTATTATAAATCAAACTAATTAATGAAAATCAAACAGAGTCTTTTTTTTGCTCACCTGTACTTTTTTCTGTCATGTAGCTGAAAGTAAGTCAACAAATGAACATCAGCATAGAGGACATATGGACAACAGTTTATTATACATGAAAAAGCTTTTTTTTTTGTTATCACCATTATGTACACCTACTGTTTGGTGAATGTTTTTTAATGCATCCACACACTCTGAAGAAATGATGTCCACCACGGTCCTGCAGAGCAAATACAGGGGGACAACACATGAGACTCAGAGAAAACAATATTACTAATTGTTGCCGTTGAATTGTATTTTTCATTACAACGTTTTAAAATTTTGTCAATGTATCATCGACTGGGCATTTAAAGTTCACCTGTTAGTTGGAAGGCCCAGTTTTTGCAGAGCGTGTATGATCTCTGCACACGCCAGGATGGCTCCATGGCGACTGTGGAGGTCAATACCCACTGCCTTGGGCAACAGCTGTGGCAGAACTGAAACAAACAAGGAGGAGAGAACGTGATCTATCTAATCTGACCAGTGATTACAGGTTACAGTCTGTTTCCAAAATGCATTCCTCACGAGCAATTTACTTTCTCCACTGCCTTGGGAACAGGTAAGGTGACATTGTTTACCTGTTGTTGCCATATAGTCGGGTGCTTGAGGTGTCAGGTTGTGCAGTGCTTTAGAGGAGAGCTCTCGAATCGCACTGCAAACGCATGAAAAGGATACAGAAATGCGTTTAAGAGTTCAGTTCAAAACTATTACTCCCTCATCTCAATGTCATTTATGAATGAAGCAAAACAGGTACTTACCTATCCCAGTGGTTGATCTTCATGGCTATCAAATGATCAATCATGGCCTTGGTGTACTCTGGGAAACTAGCTATGAAGACACTTTTAAACAAAAAAAGGATAGTAAGCTGCTAATATGAAAAGAGAATGAAAACCAGCTTCAAACAGGTTGATACAACCATTCAAAAGGTTGGAGAAATCAAATCAAATTCAGCCATTTTTTTCAATATCATATTCTGTTTTGTCATGTGCACTTCTACAGATGGTCACACCCTGAGGCTAGCATCTTTTTTCCATTTTCACTTCTTGAATGTTTGTGCTGCTGTTGTTGACACATTTATACAAAGGAGAAAATTCCTCACAGGAAAGCTTTTCAACGCAGGTTTTGTTCACATTTCATTCTTTAAGTGCAGGATGTGTCAATACAAAGGCTGCTAAGTTCATAAATTTTACCGGAACAAGTTCTTCACAAGTTAATCAAGTTAATATTATTTAATCATATACAGATTGTAACATGGAAAAAAGGCAATGCAACAGATGTTATGTATCATTGGTGTCTACGCTATAATGCAAAAAGTTAGTAGAAATCCATATTCTAATTAAGTTCGGGTTCGTAAACAAATATCTGGAATTCAGGATCAGTTGTAAGGTCAGTGACATTAAATGGGGCAATGTCGCTGGTCAGTTTGTGAAATCTCTGCCATGGTCAACTATAAGTGCCACTGCTAAAAAAGGAAGTGCCTAAAAGCAAAAACAGCTCAGCAATGAAGTGGTAGACCAAGCAAACTCGTAGAGCGAGGCCAACAAGTACTGAAGCGTGAATAGAGTTAAAATCACCCACTATCTGTTTGCAACACTCAATGAAGAGTTTCAAACTGCCAGTGGATGCAACACCAGCACATGAACTCTGCATGGGGAGCTTTGTGAAATGGGTTTCCCTGTCACATTATCAGCACATTGCCAGCATTGGCCGGAGAGGTGTAAAGCCATGGTAAAGCCAAATTTAAATGAGTGAAATCACCCACAAAAAAATAAAAAATAAAAATAGTATGTTATTATAATTTTATGTATTATTATTTAACATGATTAACTTTAAAAATCTTCTTGTCCATCTTTGTAATTGCCTGCTGGTCAAAACATTATTCGTCACATCTTGGCTGTCAGTGGTGACCTGGTCTAGTCTTTGCCTGCAATTAAGCATTCAGATCCTGAAATAGAGCTAACTTGTTAGCTTGTTTGCAAGCATCTGGTCAGCTAGTGCTAATTCATAAAAATAAACAAAACTGCTGTAGAATTGTCCTTTTTCTAGCAGTGTTAATGTGTTAACTGGAGTTATAAATCATGCTTCACCGTTTGGCCGTCTGGTTTGATGAATATAGGTTTCAGCAGACAGTCTGGTGGAAAAGGGACATAAGTCTGGGGCTGTTTTTCAGGGTTTGGGCTCTGCCTCAGATCCAGTTAAGTGGTTTTTAATGCTACAGGACACAAAGACATTTTGGCTAGCTGCGCTCCTCTAATTTTTTTGGCAACAGTTTGGGGAAGGCCCTTTGCTGTTCCAGCATGACTGTGTCCCTGTGTACAGAATGAAGTCTATAGAGACCTGATTAGATGTGCTCACTGTGGATGATTTGCACAGATCCTTGACCTCAACCCCACCAGACACCGTTAGGAGGTATCTGAACTCAAACTGTAAAACAGGCCTTCTCATCCAACCTTAGTAACTTACTTCAAAAGTGGCTGATTGGGCACAAATTCCAACAGAAAAACTCACACACCTTGTGAACAGCCTTCACAGAAGAGCGGTGCTGTTGTTGCTGCAAAGAGGGATCCAACTCCATATTTACACCCACAGTTTAAGAATGGGATGTGCAGCAAGCTCATACAGGAGTGATGGTCAGGTGTCCTTCAAATTTTGGCCATACAGCTTTAGTGGAGGCTAATTTTCAGTCTTTATCTCTGGTTAGGCTTTTAAATTTAGGTCAAAATGGCTCAACAACTGAAGTTTATAAAACTGACTAGCTGTGTATTTGTGTTACTCTTCCTTAATTTTTAACACTGCTATATGAAAAATCTAACATCCCAAACATTTACTCAAGTGCAGCTTCACTAAGTGTTGTGTGACTACGACAATAAGGCTGTAAAGCCATTAGGGAAGCCAATGCTGGAAAAAAAACACTGTTTCTTACCTAATGTTCAGATAGCAGTTGTTGAGATTTCCAACAGCATAATAGTCAGCTTCAGTTACGATGTCAATGCCATGAGGGAATGTCCCCTGTAGGAACACAAGCAGGTAATGAAGAGCTAAGACATTTTAATAGCATGGTGTAAAAATGGTTTGACTAAGCAGATAAATCTGAGATGGAAAAAAGTGATCGGGTTCCAAATTCAAGTAATGGATGAGGATTTTAAAAGGGATTTTAAGGGTATTTATGGACTGTTGGAAAATTAAATGCTTGCTGCTGCCCTGTAGATGTGCTCGGAGGCCATTTCTGTGCTTCAATAGCTTTCACTAACAAGGCAAGTTTGAGCAAGACATGAACATTTGGCAGCAAATAAACTTCAAATCATGGTAATTCTGTTAGTAATAATACACATGTAGTGAAAACTGCAGCCACAAACCTGTCTGCCGACATTCTCCTGGAAGGCAGCCTGGGACAAAATGAGACATAAAAATGAACTTCTGTCATGTAACCGTATATCTTGAGTTAAGCATACGAAGGATGTTGACCAGGGAACTTACAGAGGCAGCTCTGCGGCAGTTGACATTTCTGTCAAACACAGCTGTAATCAGCAGAGAGCTGCAGAGAGAAAACACAAAGTATGGATTGGACAGAAAAAATGATTTGATACAAGATGTTTAACCAGAAATGCAATAAAGGTGATCTTTAGTAGTACAGTGTTTTCACTGTCAGAAAAGTATAAAACGTTAAAGAAGTTATTCAACTATGGCTTTAGAAGTGTACGTGTAAAATTTGTTGCTCTGTGCTCATGAAACTTTATTATTTCAGTATTTACTTGCTGAACATAATTCTAAAATTAATACTTTAGTTTTCATTACTTGGACATCATCCTCTTCGGCCCATTTTTAAGCACACTCTCTCAGTCTTGGCAACATTTCCCTGACTGAGCAACTAATCCTGTGTACATCTGTTCTGTTCTGTTACAGTGAAACAGTGAATTTACATCTTAATAATTTAAGGATGAGTGACTCAGGTAGCAGTTTTGTCTGCGTGCAGGTTGCATCATCATCATACGTTCCCGGCACAGAGGGTTAACACCGCAACATAATTAACCATGACTCCTCTGCAATGCTGGAAACTGTGTGTGATTCTGTTTTGACCTCAATATCCCTCCACTCTGCACTATTTCTACAAATGTTAGGAGGGGCAGACGTGTGGACTGCAGTTGTTGAAGGGGGGTCGGTCCACTAAAACATTACAGTGACAGCCTGAGACTAACTGCTGCTGGTCTTGTTTGCTCTCCTCCCATGATCCATGATCCTCCTAACTGCAAGAACCAGGTCTGGAGCTTTCCTAACTGCCCCAGTCTGGCTCTACTCACTGCCCCTGCCCTGAGGGCTTGGAAATAAAAACAGTCCTGATTGCACTCTGGATAATTCCAAAAAGAATATATTCTGAATTACGTCTGCGGCTGCTACAGTGCATTTCATAAACACCATGCAACTTTAACTGCAGAGATAAAATCATGTGTATATGTTTGTGCCCCCAAGTCACTTAGTCCCACATTTACAAAAGTGAGTTTTCTGTTAATGTCATCAAGCTGTGATGAATAGAGCAGGAACCAGCTTGTCTGAGCTTTGCTGGCAAACAGCGACCGAAACCTACAGCAACAGGCGAAACCTGGCAATCCTGTAGGCTAGGGAAAGAGAGGGTGTTGTCGCGACTGCTGATGATAATGGTAGTCGCAGGGGTTCAAACTGACACTGCAGAGCTGGTCTGCACAGTCAGAGGCCACAGGCCCATACATGCACACCGAGTGAAAGGAGATCAAGGAGAAGGCAAACCGTTACTATTGCCAAAGACTGAACTTTCGTCACTGGGTGATATTACAACCTAGTTTCTCTATGCTGTTTTGGATCAAATATAAAAGACTTAAAATGTTGTAGTATGAGTTGAGCTCTTTCCCTCTTCTCCGTTTAAGGGCCACAATGTCTGATTAAGAAAACAAAGCCAAAAAAAAAGGGTTTTTCACTTGTAACAGTATAAAAACAATTTAGTTTCACAACTGGATCCTTTTATGTTGCAAGGAAAAGATTAAATCACTCTTTCCACTGACTCTTTTTCCCTATGCAATCCTATACACAAGGATTTGCTTCCTGGTAGTTAATAATTTTTAGGATAAAGAAGCTCTCTGAAATCATGGAGTATATTGTTGTTGAATCAAACAGGGCAAACAGGAGCAAATATTAAATATTAAAAAAGAAACACCTGTCACTGAACCACAAAAACATAAGAAGAATTTACTGCTGTTAAAAGTTCCATGGGAAGAGAAAACATGAACAAGGAAGCACATTTATCAAAAAAAAAATTTGTCATTTATAAGTGCCGTTACTTTTAAAGTTAGATAACATTTGACGATAGCCTTTTAAAACTATAACCATAGAATTACATACTTTATCTGTGCAATTAAGCTTCGTACTGCGGTCAATGTGTAACTGCAAAGACAGCACACAAGTGTATCTGCTGGTTATGTGCGGACATGTAAGACTGATGTGACACAGAAAAACTGGTTTGAGGCAGTAAATAACTGCTTTGAGGCAAACTCTGCTGCTTCTATGCAAATCACAATACGACTGAAATTTATAACGACGAGCTGCAACTGAAAGAAATCTTACTGATAATTAAAGCAGTGAATTCTGCTTCGATCTCTAGATGATCCTAAGTTTTTCATATAACAATTAAGGGATATATTTGTGGTTTCTACTGAAAGCATGAAATTATCTAATCACAGATTTGTATGTTATTGTCAGTATAAATGCAAAAAGATGTTTGTAAACTGCAGTTCTAAATGACATGTATTTCCTACAGGAAAGAAGAGGGATTATGATGTTTATGGTAAACTATTGATGTTATACTTTTGATTTCTTGGGTTTACATAAAGACAAACAGCAGCAAGTGCATATTAAAAAGGGAGCACATCAGAAAACTGGTAAAACTGTTTTGTAGTCGACCCTGCCTTTTGAATTTCCCTGAGGGTAAGAGTGAAGTGTTTTTACAGGTATATTATTAGTGAAAATAATCATGTGGGCCACATATTAACACCTGATATACTCTTGCAGGGGCTTTGTAGCAATACAAGTGAAGGTTTTAAGCCAAAGACAGAGGAGGAAGGTTACCTTGCAATCTGAGTGACAAAAGGCTCGAGCTCTTTGGGTTCATAAGCCCTGGCGAAAGACCAGCACACATAGCAGGCAGCGTCACGCACATTGGAACCAACGCTGCATGCTCCCCTCTTTTCCTCAAAGGTCAGGGATTTGATAATAAGTGGCACAACTGCAAAGAGACATCAGAAATGAATGAGTTGTTTTTATCTCAACAACAACCAAAAAAAGGTAAAAAAAAATTAAAATAAAGCTATATTGCAAAAATATGTTACATACACTGTGTGCAATGTTTGTGGTGAGAATATTTAAAAATAACACTACTTCAACTTCACATCCAAAATCTTTGGACTAAAACCAGCAACATATATTTAAGTACACATTTTTATTTCAGGAGAATCTGCTATGTTGAATGTGCTTACTGAAGAAAAAGATTTGTTGTTTTTAATTGTTCTTATAATATATGCAGTAGTTTCCCAGACAGAATTATTTTCATGTAAATTTTTCCTACCAATACAGGATATCAGATACAGAGTACTGATCCAACACAAGTGCATTAGAAAAAAATACAAACAAACAAATAAAAACATATTGTTGCTGTTATTTTCAACAACTTTATACTGCTGAGCTAGAATGGATGTTATGCAGTGGAGGTGCTTGAAGTTTCATAGGTCACTGTATTGGCTGTATGCACTGTTAAAAATCTGATTAGCTATACAAGTGTTCAAGATGTGTAAAAAAATATTATGGTCCTGTTTTAATACATGTAATATGTGGCATTAAATCAGTGCATAGGCTTGTGTACTCACAGATAATTAGAACATCTCGTGTCGAATGTATTCAGGATTCATTTTTTTACATTTTACGAAATTTGCATTTTCACAGTAGCATCAAAAATTGTTATAATCATTTGCGTTTTATTTATGTTATGATTAACATGCATTTCAAATAAGCAAATTAGCCTTATGACATGTTTTAATATTCATTCAATAGAAAAACTCCCCTTGTGAGTGTACAGGAAGATGACATCACTGATTATTATTTTTCCACTGTAAGACTTTTATATTTTGAAGTGCAGGCTTGTGCCTGCCCATCTATTTCTCCTGCACTGTGAGAACATTGGTGATATCAGTGTTGTCAAAGATAGTCATTTAGTAATTGTAACTTGTATATAATATCATGGAAGAAAGCACACTTTAACATTTTGCACAGCTAGAATTTAAAGAGGTTAGTGGTTAGCAATAAAGTAAGCTCATTTATCAAAGTTTTCCTTTTGTTAAATAATTCTGCAAAACTGTGTTCTTGAATGCTTGCTATATAAAAAGTAATGTAGCAATAATAAGATGAGCACCACCTCGCACGTATGCAAATGTAATGTCAATCTTGCTAGCCTGCTGCTGAACTTTACTTGAAACTTGACGCATTGATGTAAATCAAATGTAACTGCAGAATGACGCCTGTGCGGTCATTTCCACAAAGGACAGAAATGGAGAAGGAAGGAGGAAGAAGAAGTTGGAGCCCCCACCCCACCTCATCATGTAAATCATCGCTTGAGGCCTGACTAATATCAGGTACATCAATGTTGCCTGAGGGCCCTGCAGTTTGGGCTGAAGCCCCACCCACTATTGAGACAACACCTCAGAGAGAGGGAACTCACCACACAACTAACATCACCAAGTACAGCACACACACACATGCGCCATCCCACACATTCACAAACACTCTGAACTCTTTGCACGTCTTGGATCGGACGTCCTGACCAGATACTAACACTGGCTGTGGACTTTGGAGAAGCTCTCTGCAGGCTGAATACTGAATAAGAGAGGACACAGTTGCTACAACCAGAGCAGGTAATGTTTTCTTTTCTATTTTCTTCCTTAATTGACAAGGAAGCAGCTTTACGTGACATTTTACCTACTTGGTGAAGCCGCCTGCGCCTTTCTCTATTCTTTGATAAGACAGTGGTTTGTCAAGGCACAGCTCAGTAATTTGTAGGGTTTATTTCTGGTAGGATTATGGCTTCTATGCACCTGTTACCTACAGATCACCTACAGACGGCTTGCATGGTCAACTCATGCCCATATAGTGTTGAAAGTACCTGGCCTTTGCAAAACCCCCATTTAAAGTTGAAGATGATTAATTGGATAACTTTGCTTTTTGTGTGTTTTTTTGATTTTTACAAATTTTATATGAACATGCAGACTGGTCCACCCCCATCACATGATCTCACAGGTACCAACTATATACTTTTATAAGACCAAATTTTTAAAAAAAATGGTATTGCTTGACTATAGTCACAGTGAATAGATACACTGCTGAAATGGGATTTTCAGATGGATTTTAGTTCTTAAGAAGGGAGTGGCTTTGCGTGCTGCTACAGTTGGACAGAAACTTGAGTGACAACTTCTTGCGACAGCGCATGACAAGCAGGTTCCTCCATGCAATGCCAAGCAGCACTTAACTCACAGCTCTAGGTGATGTTTCATTTCAAAGGCGAACCTGACATGTTTTAAATGCCACCATTTTCATGGCCGGCTTGACTTATTACTGCTCATGCTAGCTAGTACGCAGCTTGGAAAAGAATTAAAAGAACCACTTCTCATACTCGGGTATCTACTGAGCTGGTGACTTCATCAAATGATGAAATGATGATGTTTAGGAGCTGAGTGCATCCCGCAGGTGTAGTCATGGGAAGCAGGTGGCTGGTAGTTCCCACGCCGGCAACACAGAGTTTAGTAAGTTTGAGAGCTACAGCAAGTCTCTACATGCCCTCCAGGTCTGTGTTAGTAAGAGTCTAGTCTACCCAACACCTGCCTACGGCTCTCTAATTTTATAGCATAGATGAGTGGAATGGATTGGGACGGATAGACAGGTGAAAAGGCAGGCCAAGTAGAGGCACTTTTCCAATTAACCAAAACCACACAAGAACTCGAGTGCACCATATGCAAAAATGATGGTGCACTTTGCATACAGTGGACAGGTTTTCATATTTTACCATTTCTCTGTTAAGTGTCTAACCCATTGTGAAGAAACGGTGGAAGGAATACATTAGCCTGAGGGTGCAGTGTTTTATGCTGCTAGAGATTTTTCTGCCTGAGCAGTTAAAGAAACACTGAGAGAAAAACCTTCCAATAAGAGCCACTCTCCACCTGAACCAGTCAAACAACTCTATGAGGATCATTGCTTGACAGTCAGGTCAGAGAGAATCTGGTACAAAAGCTGCAATGATTCATGCGTTTCTCTTATGAACTGTAGCCTCTCAGTCACCACATCTTCAGTGGAAAAAACAGATAATAACAAAAAAAAAGCCTAAACCCCCCCTTATTCCCAAATCATAATGTGCTATGTTTCTTTTTTAGAAAGCTGCGTTCAAATGAAGATGGAAACTGCTCAGGAACGCAAGCCAAAAAGGCCACACTACATTCCTCGACCGCCGGGCAAGCCCTTCAAGTACCAGTGTTTCCAGTGTCCTTTTACCTGCAATGAAAAGTCTCATCTCTTCAACCACATGAAATACAACTTGTGTAAAAACTCCATCTCCTTGGTATCTCAGAAAAACGGGCAAACTGCTCGACAGTTCAAAGCTGTGGCAAAGGGAGTCTCTGTCAAATCTAAGGACTGTCCGAGCCCCCTGCCAGCAGTTCAGAACAACAGCCCTGAGAAACAGAGCGCTGAGCTGAACAAAGCAGAGACCACAGATGACACGGAAGAAGTAGCAATTGGGTGTGACAGTCCAGTCAATAAGGACAGCCAGAGTGTGACAAAATCAAATACAGCAACAGAGAAAGAGAACACGGAAAGCAGTGAAGCCAAGTCTCTGCCGCGCCCATCGGCTTTTTCTCCTGTCACACCCAAAGGTGACGGAGCAGAGGCCTTTAAGTCACCTGTGCAGCAGTCAGAGGATTCACAAGCTCCTGTTCCCACTTTTAACCACCCATTCCCATGGGGCACTGTTTCATCGACCATACCCTTAAAACCATTACCCCATCCAATTGTTCCTGAATACCCCCCTTACCTCCTGCCAGACCGGCCCTTGTACCCACCGTATTATCTCCAAGGAAACCACCATGCAAATGATCCACACTCTCCTTCTTTCCGGCCGGAGTTCCTGGATCCGCAGAGGCCTGTGGTGCCACAACCCATTGCCCAAGCTCACACTTCCCTCTTTACCCCATACCCATACAGATACTGCCACCCTCTTCACTCAGGCCCCCCTCTGCATTATACTCTGTACAGACCCCATGAGCTCTCAATGCCAATGACTGGACCCAGATATCTTCCTTTGGATTTTTATGGCCCGGCCTTTTGGCCAAAGGATTATGACTTAAACACACATTCGCGTCCAGGTAACAACAGCCTTAACACATCTACACAAGATGAGAGCCACCATGGGCCAAGTGGAGACAAGGAAACAAGGCTAAGCCCTAAAGAGGGCTACTCAGCCCTGGGGTCTCCTGACAGACCCAATAATGCACACGTCATCCAGAGAGATGCAGAGGCACCACACTACACCCACATGGGTGAGACAACCACCCAACTAGGACACACGGCTACAGCCAACAAAACTGACTTTAGACACGAGGAGTCTGCAGAAAGCTTGCTTCAGTTAAGAAATCAGCATGTGGATGGAGGGTAAGTAAAAATGTTTTGTTTTTGTAGGCTTTTGTAGGCTGCTGTATAATAGTCAGTCAATTCACTACATATTTCACCATGTCTCTTTCAGATCATCTGAGAGCAGTGGAAATTCCTCTATGTCTGTTTCTGAGCCATGTCCTCAAAGTACACCAAAACAAGATGATGAGGACAACAAAGAAGATCTGGCACCTCTAAACCTCTCCACAAGGCACCCTGACAAAGAAATAAGTTCAGTGAGGTGCTCAGACACTGAAGAATTAAAGCGAGAAGAGCTGCCTCTTAACCTCAGCCTGCGAGCATCCAACACCAGCCCTGTACGCAGCTTTGCCCTGAGCGATTCAGACGATCTTCAGCAGAAGCCAAACACTGAGCCTGATGAAGAACCATGTGACCAGAGACAGACTGCAGCACTGGCACTCTGTCAGCTAGCCATTGCAAGCTCTGCTGCCTCTTCATGTGATTTCAGCATTGCAGATGGGCCCTTGGAGGATTACACAAATGCTAAAAGTCCAGGCTCTCCTAAGAAGATCAAACACACAACCAAGGCTAAGACAGTGGGCATGAAAAGAGCAAACAGTGGACAAGCTGGAAACAACTGCCACAAACCAAACAAGAGGGCAAAAGCATCAGGACGGGCTCTGAGACGGAGGCCTCGCTGCTGCTAATAACTAAACTCTCTTGTAAAAGACTCTTATGATACATGTAAATAACCTTCACTACTTCAAGCATCTACATTAATAAAATCATCTCATTGAAAATTAACCTTAAAATGTTAAGTAAGCACTAAAAGACTGTAATGTGTTGCTGGAGCAGATGTGACATATCTATAGCACTACCACAAGGTCAACTGATAAGAGAAACAAACAAACTAAAATAACACATGTTGAATGTAAGGACTTTCTGTCACAGGTACACTATGTGTCTGTATTACACATTCTGAAAAGGTAAAAAGCAATTTTTGTAAGGGTTCCCATCATTATTTAAATCTGGACATTTTTTTGTAATGTAAAGGGCTGACAGTAAAAGATGTATTAGTAAATGTAAATATGTTTATTAAATAAATAAATTACAAAAACTGACTTGCACACAATAGTTTATGTATCTCATGATAACTAAGTGAATATGTGGTCACATACCATCTGTTAATCTGGAAGGCAGCAGCAGGCCTCTTCTACCAAGTTCTGCTAGTGCCAGGCAGCCTCCATGCCAAGCATTGTCAGTTTCCTGGAAGCTTGAATACGAACATACACAACACGAGTCCAAATTGAACATTAGGCTGCTTGAAAGTTGATATTTTGCTTGTATCTTTTTTTTTAAATAAAACTGTATACGAAATAGTGTCGAAATGTCCCTAGCATGAACCCACCTGAAGCACTCCAGCACCGATCCAACCACGTCATCTGCCAGCTCCTTTGGAAGCCTCCCAGTCACTCTCCCAATGCTGACGGGCAAAAAAAGTCAGATGACTATCGTCATAGATAAACTACTTTGGATGAGCTGTCTCTGACATTAAGAATACCAAAGACAAGTAGCAACAAGCTTCTCTGTTCAGGTTTGCAAGGTGGCATATGAACAGATTGTTACCCTTTTGCTGCAGACCAGCGCACAATTGTCTCTTTATCTTTGAGTCCCATTAGCAGATGCTCTGTAAAACAAAAAGCCAGTTTAAGTTCCTGAGCAGAAGTAGTTTAGTGATACACTTTTTAAACTTAATGGAGGCTGAAACTGACCAATGACAGTCTCCAGCTCCTCAGGCACATCGTAGTCCTCCTCCTGTTCTTGTGTCTCCACTTCAGGAGTCACAGCGGCAGTGGCTGTCGTAGACTGGGAAATGGAGAGGTTTGCTGCCAGGGAGCGGCTGCCTCTCTGATACCTGAGAAATATGCTTTAAGTTTTTTAAGGCACTCAAGCTCTGTGCTTGTGTCTGAAGCACATAAAGAAGATACAAAGAAACCTGATATTGAGGAATTCCCAACTTACATAACTGGTTATGGAAATAAGTTTGTTTTGTGTTAAAAATATTATTTGTATTGATTGTACATGCTTTACATCAAATAAGAAATTTTTTCCTTAAACACACACTGGACATTGTGGGTCAGCGTGCCACACAGATATAATTGGATTGTACTGTGTCTGACCTCCAAGCAGCCAAACGTGGCTTCAGGAAGGTGAGACCGAGCCTCTGCATCAGTTTGACACCAAGCTTCCTCAGCATGGCTGTGTTGCTTTCTGACAGATGTTTCTGCTCCAGACACTGCAAAATTGTAGGAGCTGGGAAACAAATAAGGACATCAATATTATCTGTATTAGTACTACTGCATCAAATAAACTAACAAATACTTAAAGTGATAAACATATTGGGAAGATAACTAGCTAAAGGCAAATTTATATATATATATTTTATATATTTATTTTTATATTTTGCAATACTAATTGATCAGAAAAAAGTCTCACTGCGATTGCATATGACTGTCACACTAACAACAAATATATCACATGACAGCTCCAACTGGACTGTCTCTGCAGAAAGTGCAGTATATAGTCAGAAATGCACACTGGAGAGCAGAGGTGGTTTTCATGAATGGGAAAGCCCTGTTTTTACACTTAAACACCACCTCATGACAGCATTCAAATATCTCCCCTCCAGCACAGGACGTTTAGATAAAAATTTGGGAACACAAATGATTTTTTTCACACATGTAAAAGCAAACGAACAAAGACTACAAATGTAACGGTCATATGCTTCATAAACTCCACTTGGGACACTCTGCTTGTGCCTTGATCTCCACATGAAGATTAAGAGCAAAGTCTTGATTCAAGACTTTGGTGCACATTAATAACCTACCATACTGTAGGAGGTCATCTCGTTTTCCATGTTTGAAAAGCTTCGCCTAGGGCACAAAAAGATGACCAAGCAGGTCTTAAACACTGTAGATAACAGGATAACAGTAACATCTGAGAAGGCATCACTCATTTTAAAACAGTGCATGTATCAATAACAAACTGAAATAATACAAATTCATCTCAAAATCAAAATCATACCAGGCACAACTTTTTTTGTTGCTCAATCTTGAATCTTTGCAGCACTTCATACTCTGTCTACACACCAAAAACAAGTATGGGTCCTGTAGGCGTTTTGACTGAACAAACAGAGCCAGTTTTAAATGCCCTAAGCACCACATAGGCTGGAGCCAGCTTCACTTCACAGACATCAAGTACAAAGAGATGCCTTCTAAACATGTTGTGCAAGTTTATTTGCCAATGATACAAATGTAATGTACTTGCTTGAGGGCTGAATTACATTACCTTAGCTGACAGGAAGGGATTTGAAAACACCCACCATCGTTAACAAGGACTTGCAGTGAGAACAGGTGTAATGTGAGAGGCATCAGGTTCGAAAAGTGGATATCACTGGAACTAAGTACTCTTACTGCCATTACCATTTTGCTGAACAACCGTTTAGCTTAAAGCAGTGGATTAAACTGACACAAGTCACTTGACACAGCAGATCCCACACATGCAGCAGGTGCATTAAACACCTGCCAAAACCACATCTGGTATTGTGTGAGACATACCAGTCATGTCAGCTCTTGTAAACTACCCTCTGCAGGTTTCAATGCAGCGCAGCCCGAGACTACACTGGCTTCAAACATACACAGACAGCTATGCATGCAACATCACATGCTTGAGTGTGACCAGAGAACATGTGTGTGTTTACCAGAGACTGCAGAGTACCATCCAAAACCCTAACATCTTTTAGTAGCTCATCATTGGTCTGCGATATAGTGGCGAGGCTCCAGTCCAAAAAGTCTCCAAGGCGCTTCTGTTTGACATCAGGGCGTGTCATGAACCTGTAAAGTCATGTACGATTAAAGTAGCGAGTAACAAAAAGGTTTCATGAGGATAGACAGAGGTAGACACCAGTAAAGACATTCCAAGACCAACCACGCCCCCTATTGACAAGAAAACTAATTACAGTCAGTAAATTAATCTAGATTGTTTTTTGTGGGTGCTAACAGCAAATTGGCAGGTTTTTACCTTCAGCCTTAAAGTCCATGACTGACGCATGTTTTACATTTACTACTGATGAGAAAGTAATTTGCCTTTAAGTGTGCAAGAAGCTTTGCTGTTAGACCATATGCAACCAAAATAATGTTGATTTGTTTGGACTTAATGCCTTTAAGAATTTTTAAGACCTCTGCAAAGAAAATTGATACATTTTCCATGCCAGAACAAACACACATTGGGGCTGGACAATTACAATATGACTATGTTTATTTTTCATAATTTATATAAATGATGAATCTCCATTTCTATAACAAACTTTGTTAATGGTCTGCCATCCAGGCAGTGTACATTACAAAAACTTGCTAAAATAAATCACTTTTTTAACTCATCTTATTGCTGAACTTCATGTCACCTTTTTTTGACTAAGGCACCAAATACAGAGTTTAAAAGCTTAACATGCTTATGTCACACATTTATCAGTGAATCTGATTTTTAGTTTAACCCTATCACCAAACCTGCTGAGTAACTGTGTCTCAACTACATATTTTATGAGATAACACTTCAACACCTGATGCTGACAGACAGACGGACATGGAGGAGGGACAAGCATGTGATGTCATGTTTTTTCAATCTGCCCACTGCAGCTTGCTTTGTGGCCCAATGCTTAATTTGCTCACACAGCTGTGTAAGCACGTATGTATCTTGTAGAAGCATGTTACTCATGTTCCACACAAACATCACAAAATGTTCCACACTGGCTTAAGACTCGTGCACAAATACAGTGTGAACTATGTCCTCAACTCCCGTCAGGTAGTAGGCAGGTTTGACAGAACAAATCTAAAATGATGAATTCTTATCTACACACTCCAATCCAGGCACTTAAGTCATAAGGTATCAGCTTTAAAAAATCCATATGTTTGCCTCAAGACTTCAAACTGTTTAAGGCACTCAAATTCACTCCAACACCGCCCACAAACTGCTGTAAATGAGGGAACCGCTGAGAGCAAAAATATGTAAAAACAGCGACTGGTGTCACCTAATCACTGAGTGGCAACCATGAATGTGACATTTTGCAAGTGGAGCACATCTCTGTGCTGCTGTTGGTTAAAACTTGAGTGTTCTGTTTATTATTAGGTTGAGGAGAATGAGTGTACATTCTGACCAGACTTTCCTGCAAAAGGTAAACACCAACATCTTCTCTACAGGGATATTATAAATAAACTACACTTCACTTTAGTATTTAGAATTGTAGGGAAGATTTTCTTCTTTCAGTAAAACATATCTATAGCTTGAATAATATTAACTCAGGTCTACAATGATCACTGTGTTATTAATGATTTTTTCCAATAAAATAGAAAATTAAATAAATAAAGGCTAATAAAACATGGACAGCTTTTATACTGAAATATGGAATGTTTAATCCTGTGAGTCGATGAATCATTCTTCACACATCTGGAAATCAAATTTAAGGCCCCTACAAAATTTACATACCATGTAATTACTAGTTTGGTGTGTGTGCACTTACTTTGATATTAGTACAGAAGCAGCATCCCTGGGGTTATCACTGACATGAAGATAAGACTGGAAAGAGAAAAAAATGTTATTCATACTGTGTAACAACTATCAGTAAAGCAAAAAAATCTACAAACTTTACCATGCCCAAATTTTGTCCAGATAGTATTCCACAAGCTACTTGGGTTTGGATAGGGAGATACATTGACGATTTTTTTGTTTAGTTTAAATTTTCATGCTCTACGTTACTTTGTCTGGTAACTCTCACACTTTTAGACTACTTATTTAGATATTTTTGAGGTCAACAAAACCTCATAACAGAGTTGAAACATTTTTGTTAGCCAGAGCTACATGTACAGACCAATCTCTAGCACAAAACAACTTAGCAGAAACAAGAACATGCCAGGTACTTAACTTGCCTTGGCAATTGCCAGAATGCGGTCCATAGTAGACTCTCTAGTCTTGCCATCGTCTGACTCAAGATTGCCATCCAGACGATAAAGGTCAAAGGGTATGAGGCAGGTCATGGATAGCCACAACAGCAGCATGTAGCGAGTTTCCCAAGTCTGAAATGAGCAAAAGCCAAATCATGCAAATGCTAAATGCTTAATAAAGCTGACAACAAAAATATTGTATGCAAATTCATAGGAGAGAAATGCAAAGAGGTGTCATTTTAAAGGCTTTGATAAAAATAAAAAATTCCCTTTGGAAAGTACTGCCAGTCTCACTTCAGAGTCATTGGGATCCTGATTGGACAGCAGGTCCAGAACCGGATGAACATCTGCCACCTCGTGGGGAAAGAGCTGCATGAAGATTTTATAACCTCTGACCTGTCCAGAAAATAAATAAATGAATGAATGAATGAATGAATGAATGAATGAATGAATGAATGAATGAACACCCTGTGGGTTGACCTAAAAACCCACAGGGTTTACTGAATTAGCATTCAGCAAACTGAATTAGCAAACTGAATTAGCATTACTGTTTAACTCTGCTATGTCAAATTTAGTGTTCCAGGTTGTTGTTTTTATGTCAGGCTGTTATGTCTGTAGTCCACATCCACTTCAGTTGTTCAGTGAATTATTTTTCCATTATTTTCCAGATATTGAAGTTTATCAGGAAACATATGTTCCCCCCCAAATACACACACACACAAACAAACACACATTTTCCCTTGGACCAACTATATCAACTGCCTATGGTGCCCAAGGACTTAATATCTTGAAAACCTATCAACATCACTGTGCTTTTACTAAACATGCAGAGAAGATACAGCTAAGGAAAATAAGAGAACTGGTTTTGACTGACCTTACAGATGATGTAGAGAAACTTGAAACTTAAGTGAACCAATGAAGTGGGAGACTGTTCACCCCTTATAAACTCCAATAACATGGTCATCATCCATTCTAAGACAAAAATTAAAGAATAATTATACATGCATCCTCCAAAAGGACCTACAATACTCATACAGTTTGGACAGGTGAGTTATACTTCTAATTTACCTAAGTGAGGGTCCAGCAGATGAGGCTGCTCTTGATACCTGTTCATTATCACTGTGGGGGGAAATGAACGGAGTGTGTTGAATTGCAAACAAGCTGAAACCAACCACCGAAAGTACAGATTGAAAAATGTTTATTCAACTACTCTTTGGATGACTTTCTCACCCAAGAACCTCTCTGTGGTGGACACGCTTGCCACCGCATCTCCGAAGACCTTCGGCAGGCTGGAGATGATAGCTCTGGTCTCTTTGCCCTCACTGAAGCCCCCCAAAACAGAGGCTTTTACAATAGCCTCCGACTCAGCGGAACAGTCATTCTCTGTCTCCGATAAGGCCATTCTGACAGACTTTTACGCATAAAACAGAGTCTTTGTTGCAGAGAAGCTAACGTTAACGTTTGTTATTACAGACTATGGACCAGTTGACTTAGCTAGCTAGTGTTAGCATTAACGCCTAACGATAGCAAAAATAAGTAGCTTGGGAAAGGACGGAATTTATTCAATAAACGCTGCGGCAACGACACTGACTTGGTCCGAAGAGTGTTACAATGACTGCTCCTGAACTAAAAAAATAATTTCGCTGAAGTGCTAATCCTCACAACATCTCTGAAACGACGCTATGTTGTCAAAGTGTGTAGCTCTTGTTCTCATACCAAGCCCCAGTACGGAAAGCGAGAAGGGTCATATCTTTCACAGATAGCAGTGGGAGCAGAGGGTTGGGTTTGGGTTGTCCGGAAACAGTCGCTAAAACTGTCTGTCGGAATTTTTTTTTTTTTTTTTACCGAGTTAAATCTGTATTCTTATTGTTTCTTTTTTTAAAGAGTCTGTTACATGCCCCCCCCTCTTGCTGATCAGCCTGATACTGTTTTCACTCTGTGTCTGCCTCTTTTTTTTTCAACAGGTGTGGCTGCCGCAATCAGTGTACCTATAAAGAGGGGGAGGGGACGGCAGCTCGCCCTTTTTT
>JAQMCX010000021.1:8940998-8991724 GCA_029814765.1 Acanthurus leucopareius | reverse complement strand
ATTTCTAACCTGCACTTTCTGACTCATGTAATTATGTTTGATTCCATTGGAACGAGCCATTCTGTGGGATCGTAACATAATCATATTTGTATCTTCTGCTTCTATAGTAATGTGTTTAGCTACTTTTGCCTCCTCTGTTCAAAGGTCACGTGACAAGCAAAGAGAAGCTGAGAATTAAAGAAATTATATATATTGCAAGTTTATTAACTAATAAATGAATTATTTGCTAGTATACATAGGAGAGCTGTTAATTACCTTTTTCAAACGCGCCCTCTGCCAGTGTGATGTCAGTTCAAGTCAAGTTCATTTGATTTTGAACCCAAAAAAAGATAGATGAATTGTCTTTTTTCAGGACCACAGAGTAAAAAAAAAAATCAAATGAAAAAATAACATTTCAGCATGTAGAGAAATATATAAGTCAACTGAAGTCACTGGGTTCTAACTATACTCTAACAACCACCAAATAGCAAATTATTAAGAAAGGTTATACATATAAACATAACCTTACACGGGGGTAAAATTGAAGTAGTGATAAAATTGATGTAAAATGATCATAAGTGTATCTTACTGTAACAGAGCTGTTAATGTACAAAGTTAGTGCTGGGTGGCAAGGAGCAAAGCAGTCTAACAGCCCATAAGTTTTAATTCATTATGCTGGGTCAAACGGTTAGCGGGAGAGGTGGTGACTTATTTATGTTGATGGAGGTCTTGCAGTCTGGTAATTCTTGTTTCCTCCCAGATGGACAACACAATAAGCATATCAGGACAAACACTTTGGATCGTAATAGGATTTATTGTTGGTTAAGGAATGGATACCCAAATGCAAGAATTCATAACAACATTTTGCAGGTTTATGTAGCATTGATGTAGGACATATATCAGGTGATACATATCCATGGTTTAAGAGTACAAGTCTGTGCACACAAGTCACAACTATGTCACTTCAACAGCGACATAATTATGATTTAGATTAAGCATGAATTATTGCATTCACTTATTGGGAAAATCATGTGT
This sequence comes from Acanthurus leucopareius, assembly GCA_029814765.1. Taxonomy (NCBI): domain Eukaryota; kingdom Metazoa; phylum Chordata; class Actinopteri; order Acanthuriformes; family Acanthuridae; genus Acanthurus; species Acanthurus leucopareius. The sequence goes on along the minus strand of JAQMCX010000021.1, from coordinate 8,990,710 downwards.
ACATTTCACAGCAAAATGAAAATGAATCCAAAAATTAAGTATGTTTTTGTAGTGAACAAAAAAAATGGACCCTCTTTGTTTTTGTAGTGTTCCAAAAAAAAACTTTTTGGTGTTTTTTTCCACTAACAACTGAGCAGGATTAAGAATACTCAAAATGTGTTTTGTTCCTCATCTTGAGCTAATTTTTAAATAAAAATTAAGAAATTAATACATAGGTCTTGAGCTTTTTTGTATGGTTTATGTGTGGCTATAAGTAACCTACAAATAAGTTCACTGTAAAATGCAGAATGTAAAAATACTTGTAAAGATTATTTCCTTGTTCCAACAAACACTTATGATAGTACTCAAGACCTGTGGGTGGAAATATTTTGTTTTGTTGATTCTGTGTTTTCTACACAATTAAGTAACAGAAACTCCAGTGTTAAGTTTAGTTTCTTTAACATCTAGCCACGCAAGTTTTGGTCAACTTAACTTTCTTTAATAATATTAAGCCTTAGTTTAAGACTGTGTAGCTTAGTGCAAGTTAATGTGAGCGCAGTTATTTCAGTAGGCTCTTCATAACACTTATTGACGAGCCCCTGTAGCCACCGCCAAAGTGGTTCCAGTGATTTAGATAGTTAAAGAGTTGGTAAAGCTGGTTTCTCTTTTCAAACCCTGGTGCTTTAGGAATCTTTTCATGGTAGGCAGAATAAAAAGCGTTGTTGAAGCCACCAAACATTCCCGCAATACCAAGCTCAAACTCTGAGTGGCCATAGAAGGATGATGGATCAAAGATGATTGGGCCTTCTGCATTCTCTGCCACGTTGCCTCCCCATAAGTCTCCGTGGAGGAGAGCAGGGACAATCTCCACATCTGTGAAAAACTGGGGGATCTTTCGCTGTAAATAACAAAGTATCACTCTCAGATTTATAATGCAATCACAAGGACATGTGTCATGTTTTGTCTCCAATGTAGTCAAAGGGAGGGTTCACCTGTAGCTGAGCCCATAGCTCTCTGGTCTCTCTGTCTCCATACGATTTCTCCACCAAGTTAAGCTGGTGTTGCAGCCTTTGTTGTGAGAAAAACGTCACCCAGTTATCCTGCCACTCATTTTCCTGAAGAGGTAGAGACAGAAAATTAAACCTATAGTGACATTGCTAAGAACATCTGTAGCATCCCTTTTGCTTGGTATACTGATACAGTATATTTTCTTTTACCTGTGGTAGATATCCACAGCATGTAGTTACACTGAAACCAAATTTTTCAACAAGAGCCTCCTCAGACTGCCCAGCTCCTTTTCCTGTGTATAGTAAAACAAGTTGAATAATAGATTTAATTATTCTGAACTGAACTCTCACTTAACATTTGAAAGTTAACTTCTGACTGGTGTAATAATGACAAGTGTAAGAAAAAGTATAATTACCCACTGTCTGCTGCTCTTTATTTGATTTAACCAGCTGTTTCTTGTTATGAAGGTGCATATCTGCCAGCTGCTCTCCTAGGTGCCTTGAGTACCTATTCGATGAAAAAAATTAGGACTTAATTTAACAAAAAAGAACAAACTACACTTCCATGATTCCCTCTACTCTAACCTGCATAAAGTGGTACAGATAGTTCGCAAATAGTAAGAGCGTTCTTACTTGCTAAGACTTCTCATGTCCAGATGTTCCATCACAAATACACATCCTCCCGTGTCAAGCTCAATCACCTTCACAGGCTTGGGGACTTTAACAGTTTCTGTCTTTAAAATTGCTTCCAAACTGGCCATCTCCCCATCAAACATCAATTTAGCCTGAATAAAAAAGTTGGAAAAAGGGTTTGGGCTGGTGAGTGGAGCGCTCCCACATATCTTATTACCATATGCAAAAAATTAATCATTAACTTTTCTACATTTCACGAAGTCTGCAGAAAGTTCATCAGCATTACAAATATTGTGGTGGAGCTGCATCGGTTTTTGAATAAAAGCACGATTTATAAACACGTTAACATGTGTTATATATATATTTTTATGATTCAAAGATAAAAAATGCTTCTAAATTACCTCTCGTTTGTGATTTATCTTAACAAACACTCTCCCAGTGTCAGTGTCATAACTCTGGCCCTCGCTGATACATCCGCCCCCCGAGTGACCGGTTGACTTCAGCATGGTTGTCCCAAGCTCTTTCTTTAACTTGGCTTCCATGGTTACCTTCCGACCCAGACAAGACGAATTACTGGGTGCTAATCATGGATGCACTGGGCAGAACTGCATGTAGCGTCGGAGGCGTAGCCCTGCACCTTCCTATGGAAGTTGCTCAGAGTGGCGCATGAAGCAAAATAATACGTGGCTTCCGGGTCCGACCACACTGCGCATGTTCCACGGGCCCGTGGGGTCGAGATTGCGCAGTAGTGTTTCATTAAAGCCCAGTTTTAATGAAACGAGTTTCTCGAGTTTTCCTGATCATTACTGCGCGTTCACGAGCTTGCTGACGCTATAGTCTTATAGTAGCTTTGCCCAGCCGCAGCAGCACTGCGACAGACTTCGACCAGACTGATTATGAAGAACTACTGTTTGCACAAAGTCATAGTAACTATGACACCAGTTTGCCTCCAAACAACTTTCTATTTCCAGGCGTATGTCATACAGTTTCACAACATCATAACCCACCGGCCCCTTCTCAGCGACTAAATAACCTGAAGGGTATCCTCATGACAACTCCCCCCTTCCAGCTGGAGTGAAGGTGCTCTCAGTAGAAAAAAATAGATTTTGTCTTGCACTTACACAATTGACAGATGTCATGTTTTTAATCTTAAGATATAAGATATAAAACCAATAATCACTGGTACTCAAGACATTACAAAAGTTATTTAGCTGTTAGCAACATTCAGGATATTGGTGATGGGGTCCTTAATGAAGAGGTTAATGTGTTTCTGTTGTTGCTTTCTCACTGCTTTGAAGTGGACAGGTCTCGGTAGCAAAATGTCTTTTAGTTCTTTTGAGATCTGACACCTTTTTTTTCCTAAAATAAATACTTTTATTTTTCTAACGAATTTCTTTGCTGTATGTTTCATGTTCATGGTCTTCGGCTTTTGCCAATGGCCAGAAATATATATATATATATACAGCCAAAAACCCTCCTCCCGACCAGCCTGGAATCCCTGCTCGGAGTCACAAAATTAAATTCATATTCGATAATGTCAAGGGGCTTGTAAAATTTAATGAGCAATATAAATCTTTCGTCAGGTATTAGGTAGTTATAATCTATCATATCCGGTATCAAATGATTATTATTACTTAGAAGTCTCTTCTGCATAAAACCTGTTTGCTGTTTATCAGTCAGTTGATCTAGTCATTTTTTTTTTATTCTTTTATCAAACCAACGAGAATCTTTGCTCTGGGATGAACTCTCTCTCTTTAATACTTGTTTACCTTCCGTTTCATTTGCTCTAACGGAACAATAACCAATCAAAACCAAGACTAAAATAATTGATTTCTTTGTCTTCCAATCACAGTGGCGTAACAAAGTCACGTGAGCGTCGCCATGGTGCCAAATGACTCAACGTTAGCTATGTTATGCTACTCTGGCTATGCTTTGCTGTTGTAAAACCGAAATGAGCAGCAATGACATTTGTCTGCTTCTTGGAGCTACCGGCGTCGGGAAAACGTTGCTGCTGAAACGTCTACAAAATATCCTTAGTACCAAGCATAATGTTTGAAGTAAACTTCTTTAAAAAGTGTATGTAATTGTACTGTAAACTGACTGTGTTGTGTAGCTTAACCAGCTAACAGTTTAGCCCCACCAGTGCTAGTCTGGTAATCGTTACATTTTAGGTTAAAAAACGATAATCCAGATTGTCAGTTTTTTGACTGACGTGCACAAACATGTCGTATTTTCTTGTGTAACAGGTTAAAGCCACAACACTGGCTCTTACAGATATTTTTCCTATCAGATTTTGTTTACAGCTTAGTTTACACGGATCAGGTGAACTGGGGACACCTCCTTCTACTCTTCCTACAGTAAGTAATTTTAAAAGTTAATATTTATGGGTTTGCAGGCTAAATTCTACAGAGAGCGCCTATGCCTGGCACTACATCCAATCTCTCTCGACCCTCGTAGGTAGGAACGAACCTAACAGACGTGCCACTGAAGAAGAAGAGGAAGAAGGTGACGCTAAGAGAGCTCGGAGGCTGTATGGGCCCAATATGGCCCAGTTACTACAAGGACTGCACTTCTGTCATTGTATGTCTTTTGCATACATACTGCATGTATTTGCCACATTTGACAGAGGTCAAAAAGTTGACTGTAGGAACTATTTACCTGATAATCTATTTCTTTGTCTTTTTATAGTTCATGGTGGACTCAGCCAACATTGGTCAGATATCCTCCTCCTGCATTCAGCTGCTGTCAGTACTGTCCGCTGAGCCTCTTCACAATGTCTCTGTGCTTGTTCTCTTTAACAAGAGGTGACTTTCCTAAGCGTACATTCGAATCCCTAAGTTCACATGCAATTTCTGCAAGTGCCAATGTCAGCTGATTCAACACAAAATGTATCAATCATCGTGAATCTGTCTCTGATGTATTTCTTATATTAGTTTTTCTTTTTTTTTTTCTCCAGGGACATGCCTTGCACTATGAGCCTTATAGAAATTAAGTCACTTTTCAGAATGGATGACATCATTGCATCTGCTACTCAGCCAATCACGATACTGGAACTCAGTGCCCACTCTGGACAAGGACTCCAGGAGGTGCTGAGCTGGCTGGATTCAGTCACCATCAAGTGAACTACAAACCAATGCTGCTCTTAAAGGACCTCAAAAAAACTGTCTCAGGACATTTGGCAACAAATGCCAGTATTCTCTGAGCGCAGACTGATTACACATCATTTTAAAAGGGATTTAATGATGTGTTTAGTGTTGACCTCACTGAAAAAGTGGCAAAATTAGGGAGAAAAATGTTAATGTTTTGTCCTTGGTACCATAAAAATATGGTGGCTGTGCATACGGGCCATTGAGAAAGAGGATGTATGTATCATGGCAGAATGGAATGATTTATGGTTTGCCATTTTAACATTTCTTAAAGGTGTTACCTCTGATTAAGAATTATTTTACTGGTTAATTTTACTTTTTTATTTCCAGACAAATTAACAGCAAACTGCAGGGATTTCTGACTGTGTGCAGTGAAGTGATCATGGGACTTGCAAGGTCTTCAAGCCAAGGGGATAAACCTCATGCTATTCTTAAGTTAGGACAAGTATTCTGAAATAAAATAATCAGGTGTATCCACTTTTACTTACTGGTTAAGCGTGCGAAAAATACATCAGATGAGTTTGGCTTGTCAGAGTTGCAGAAGTGGTACTGCAGAGTAGTAATGTGTCTTTACCAGCAGGGGGCATAAAATCCATAAAAATTACTGGTACTGGGTGCGTACAGGAGTTGTGATATTTTTATATGGTAAATGTATTTGTAAGGAAATGTGAAAATACAAAAAAAATGAAGCAAACCGAAGAAGGAAGCAGAGTTCCAATTATATACCCTTATATTTGGTGAGAGTCAGTGGTTCACAAGCAATGAATAAAACTCATGATTCATACATTTTCTAAGTTTGCCTTTTGTATAGTAAATTTAGAATTACTTACAGTTCTCCTGAACTATAATTTTCATTCAGTTAACCCCAGCAATCCATTTCACTGTAGTAAAATCATCTATACACCAATGTTTCTCATCAGATCTGGTCCAAGAGAAGCCACACAAAGTTAAGCATTTGAGGCAGCAACATTTTAAGAACTGGACATGTCTCCCAACTCTTTTTTTTTTTTTTTTTTTTTTTTGTGGAGCAGGAGAATATGACAGCAGCAGAGCAGCAGTGACCAGCTAAGCAAATCACACAAACAGCTGAGTGAGCAGACTTGTTGAGTACTTGAAAATCTGTAATAAACTGACTGGTAATTCGAAGAGTAGTGACAAAATATTATGAAACTGTGCTTTTGTATTCATTTGTATCTGAAGTCTGTTTGCAATAAGCTATGACCTTTAAGAAGCTTTACATGACACTAATAATTTCTGATGCAAAGGTGTTATCTGTTGTATAACCTGTAACTGCATTCATGGCAAATGGAGCAGGAGAGATGGTTGCCGTGAACAGCAGAACCAAGCTTGCATCAACCTAAGGGTTACTGTATTATACCACAATATAAAAACAACTAAGAATATGGTTTTTATACAGATCCTTGGTTCATTCGGTCTGCGGTTAGGGTTTTATTTTAAGAGCATAACCTAATGGAATTCCCCTGTTTTCTAAGATTTTTTCTCCAGTTTTGTTGGTCCTCATAAGAAAGGGTTCTGTGCAGCCTGTGATCCATCAGTGCTGGACGAGGAGAAGGGCAACAAGGGCTCAGGGAGGTTCCTTGGCAGGTCCACACCAGGCTGGGTGGGGTGAGTAAGTGACGACGGGAGGCTGGCAGGCTGATGGCTCATAGGCAGGGGCAAGGAGGCACTGTATGGGAGAGAAGTCGGGTGAGGAGCCGAAGAGGTGGAGCCCAGCTGATTCAGAGTTGGTTTGGGCGGCTCGGTCTGGAATGGATTGTTGGCTGAAGGAGCACTCAGGCCTAAAGAGAAAGAAACAAACAGGAAAAAGACTGTAAAGTTTGCCCTGACAAGTTATTTGTATTTGATTTTTTCTTTCTAAGGACCTGACAAATCAATAACTGTGAATATTTTGTCCCTACTGGTTCGGAATGCTAAAGTAATTTTAAAAGACTGGTTGCCACAAATGCATGGATTAAGCAATGTTATATGAAATTTAAATCTACGAGACACAAAAAATGTTTGGATGATGAGAACGTTTTTTAAAAAGAGCATATTTGCTATTTTTAATCATTCTGATGTCTGCATGTAGTTTTTGATCTATACAGAAATACATTAAAATAATACAAACTATGATTTTTACAGAAATACATATGGCTCACACTAATCTACACAAAATTTGTGTCTTAAATCTGACTTCACTCATTTGAATCTCGAGTTGCAGCAATCAAACATCTTCCTTGCCTTTCCCTTTGATATCAAAATGAACTCAGCATTTACAGCTAGTAAAAAGCAAATACCTGATAGGAAGGGGTTTGTGGTCTTGGCTGAAGGATTTCCTGGTATCAAGCTGTCCAGGTTTACCAAAGAAGCCGCTGTGGGATCCAGGAAGGCCTCGGGTGTCCTGCATGAACGAGGGTTAGGAGCAGCCAAGCTTTCTCCAAGAAGCGACAGGTTAAACATCTCAGGACTGTCCTCCCGTTGCCCATTTACATTCACATGACCGCCATCCATGGCCTCATCAAATAGATCCCCATCTAACAGCAGGAAAGACCATGATCTGACATTGCAAGTGTATGGGATCCACAGAATCACAGTGAGAACAGAGAAGAATGTTTTGTTTTGTTTACCTGAGGGGCTTCCAGCTCGGGGGGAAGGTCCCTTGAGTGTTGTTCTTTCCGAAGGTACTGAGAATGGATCAACACCAGAGGAAGCTATAAACACCAAAATACAATTTAATTTATTTATCGGGAAATATATTTATCTTTGGCAGAGCTGTATGAGTCCATGTAGCACTCACGCTCACCCGTGTTGGCTGGGAAGGCCCATTCTGTTCCTGTGGCGTTGAGGTCGGAGACATTGCTCTGTGGGTTCTTCCAGGGGTCGACTGGGGGTTCCCATGGCGGAGGGGGGCTGTTGGAAGTTGGAGGTGCCATCCACGGAGCATCTACTCTCGAAGTGCTGGTGCTGCCTTCTTCAGTAACAGGGAGGTGAATTAGAGCTTGTGTTGATTTATTGGTATATTTTGAACATGTGTTCCATCTTTTAAGAATAAACATTTCAAGAAGACAAGTTATTTTATATGCTGTATGACCTGTTTTGGTCATGGTTAGCTAACTCAAGATTTACCCAGGGAGTCCCAGGGGTCCGCGCCCCTCACGCGAGCCGCTGCCTGGTGCGGGGTATTATTCCATTGGTGGTCACTAGAGGGCTGAGCTACGGGCACTGCAAAAACATCTACCAGGTCCATAAAGGCGGTCTGACCACATAAACAAGAAAAAAAATCTGTGTCAGTTCAGCATATAGCTTCAACACTCACTAATAGTGCTCTAGATGAAATGTTTTTGTATTTGACGGTCTGGTCAGACCCATTATTCTTGTCCATCATTATTATAAGACAATATTTTTGGCTTTGATTTTTCTCCATGAAAGCATGTTCTCAAAAATGAGATAAGATGAGTGTAAACTACAATGTATGGTTATTTCATCCCCCTTTTGAGATATTCCATACCCCAATGTTTCATACCCCGCCTTTAGTCTCCATGTCACGTTTGCTCTCCTCAAGAGCTTTCTGGAGCATCGACTCGTCTCCTTGGCGACTGAGCTGCTCCTGTTAAGATACAGACACATGGACGCCTTTTGGGCATAACTGCTTACAGCAAAATTCACATATTGTCCCATCATACTGTATTTATGACTCAGCGACTACACAAAAGACAGCTTTTGCTTTTTTTCCTAGGCAACATATGACCCAGAGGTAGATGTGTGTAACTGACACAAAGCAGAAAATTCTGTGGTCAAAGAGAGGCGAGAGCAGAGCGTCACCGTGGTCTCTAACAGAGCGGCTCTATTGTGCTGCAGTATACTGGCACAGTGAGAGTAAAAAAGATAAAGAGATATAGTGGGACAGGAAGAGAGGTGGAGTAAAAAGGTTGCCAGAGATGAAACAACAGAGTGATAGGAAAACAACTGAAAAAAGACAAGGGAAAGGAAGCAGAGGGTGTGGAAATGGGTTCAACATTTGAACTAGTTCACATTAATCCAAGTAGTGTGGTACAGAGTCTTCTCAGTGTCAGTAAGGTCTCATGCCCCTCCAGTGACCCCAAAGGAACCCTACCTGCTGGTGCTCCTCCTTGCTCAGGCTCAGGGCTAGCTGGAGCTGGCTCTCCTCATCCATGTCCGCTGTGGAAGCAGTAGGTTGGACTGGCTGTGTTAAACAGACAGGGAAATGCCATCAGTATTTGCTCGATAAAAGTGAAAACAGTGCTCGGACCTCCTCGTAGTACATTGCATGCAATTCTACAGGATCCCCCCAAGCAAAGTAAAGGGATAAAAGTATTCTCTGATACCACAGGAGTGTTTGAAAAGGATGTCTCAAACTACAGGACTAAAAGGAGAAATCAGGTGGTTAGTGGAACAGAGGGATGAAACCTCACTGGATTAGTCACTGGAGAAAGTAACATGTCCTGTGTTGCTGTTCAGAGGTGAGGAGAGTGAGTAGTGCATGCAGTCGTTTCTCAGAGGGGCCCAGACTGGGCCGTGATGTTGGTTTCAGTGTGCACAGCAACAGGAGATGTGCTATTGGGAAAAGGATGCAAAGAAAGTATCATCCCTGGTCCCAGCATACTTGTACCTTCTGGGCCTCCTCCTTGCTGAGGGTCATAGCGATCTGAAGTTGGGTCTGTTCATCAATGTCCACTGTAGGAGGTAACTAGGGTCAAGCAAGGAAGGATCAACAGTGAATGCTAATCAGAGGAAAAAGTAAAAGCATGCTTGATTTTGCTCAAGGGATTTCTTTGAGAATTATAATGATTTGAAGTTATTTAGAAGAGAAGAGATCAAATATATGGATCATATTTTGATCAAAAAATCACAGATAATTGATCTGATTATAGATTTGGAAACTTCTATGCACTATATTGTATTCCCAGAGTAGCTGAGTAGCTGAGGAGAAGTCACAGAGGGCAATGGCTGCCCTTGCCATGGAGACAAGGCTGGTCTGTGTGATGCTGAGAAGAGGATCAATGCACACATCCTGTCTGGCTTCTCACTCTTTCACTCACAGCTTCCTCCCTCCTCAGTGAGAGAGCTCCTCTTTGACACTGAGTGGTCAACGTGTCATCATTGACCACATCACAGACAGAGTTGATGATATCACTTTCAGTTAAGGGTTCTGGAAAATGGTGGCCTAATAGAGACAGGCAGTGGGAGTGCTTCAGCACCATGGCAGATAGTGTCTAAATGTGTGTGTGGGGAAGCTGTTAAATGTTTTACTACAGCGTTACATCATAACATTTCAGCAGCAGGGCAGCTAAGAAGCCTCTTTCTGTCAGATGCATGTGCTGTAAGGATGAGAGGTTTGTGCTCTTTGTGTGTGTGTGTGTGTGGGTGCACATGTGTGTGTGAGTGTCTCTGTTAGAGGTACCTTTTCACTTTCTTCTCGGCTCATGGCCAGGGCCAGGGCCAGCTGCAGCTCCTCCTCTCCACTGGTCGTTGGCCGAGCTTGCTCCAGGTCTGGGGCAACACGAGGTGAGGAAGAGGAGGCTGCAGGGACAGAAGAAGAGCATAGGGGGTTTTTTTTAGAAGAGGGCTGTGGACAGAAACATTGACGGAGTGGAAACAGAGAGGGAAGAAGATACAGAACAAAGAAAGAAGCACTTTAGGCTGATTTTTAAGGTCAGAAAAGAGCTGGCACTGTTTGTGCATGGTAATTTTTTTTTTCCATGGCCCGTTGTTTGGGGCCTTTGCTGGCATTGATTGCCACAGTCGGCCTAACTCTCCCTGCACTGAGAACAATGGTGCTCCTGTGTGGAGAGTTAGGGTGGTGGAGGGGAGGAGGAATGGACGGGTTGGAGAGGGGCCCACCTTATTACCCCGAATTGTCTGGGTGGGCTCCAGGACTCATGTCCAGGTCTGGGGGAGGCAAAGGGGGGCGGGAGGAGCTGGCAGCGTACCAGTGTGGTGTGCCAGGCTGTAGGTCACAAGGCTAAAAGAGGGCAGCAGGCCACACTTGGCGATGTAAAGTCTCAAAAACTAATCATTTCCACTGTGCTGCTCCTCAGTTTTCCCCTCCTGAGCTGGAGTGTTTGCTGGCAATTAGCTGCTGCCAACCTCCTGACCCCCCACCCCTACCATGCCATATGCAAAACAACCCAACCAGGCAACAGTGTCCTGGAATCTCAAAGACACCATCACTTTCCTCCCTTTTTTATTTTTAAAGATCAACCATGGCATGGCCGTGAAATAAACTCTGCTGTGGTCCAGTAGTGTGATTCAGAAATAATTTAATTACTGGGTTTTAAAAGGCTAATATACCAGCATACACACATGAATGAACATCACAAAAATGTTTCATATTTTAAACACCTGTATCAAATTTCAGACTTTTTTACTTTTTCCTTTTTTGTTGTCATCTAGGGTCTTTTGGTAAATTTACTTTTCCAAGTAAAGGTAAGTAATTTTAATAACTTTCTGAGTGATGGAGTGTGAAAATTTTTGGGTGATCCAGGGGAAATGCCTGAAGCAGAGGCTTTAAACGTAGCATTCTGCGGTGCTATCAGATTTACATGCTTTTCTTATGCATTGCAAACAGTGCCCTTATTGTACAGACCTGGAGCCTAAAAGTAATAGTGTGCCACATGTTCTTACTAGAACATGTTTTGGCCCAGAAAAGTATGCAAAGAAGGTGAATCAAATGGAAAATATATTGGAGAAGAAAGGCTTTTGCACACTGATGGTAGTAAAACAGTGAGATACTGGCTGTGGGTTTGTCCCTGTTTACACCATGAAAGCAGAACTCAGACATCAAAGTGTAAGTGGGGAACTGGTGGCTTCCTGAAGCCACAGCTCAGCTACTGAATAACTTTTTTTTAATACACACCATACAGACCGCAAAAACACCAAAGTATATCTTGCACACCCATTGTACAACATTTACAAACGCTACATACATCTACTTTTTGCTTTAGGCCGTTTCCTGTGGTGGATAAGTCAATGAGATCCCAGCTCCTCCACATGCACACAGGGATCACTGTGAGCTTTTATTATCTGGCCCTTAAACTGAGATGTCTGCAGGTGCACAACAAATCAGATCACCACAAGTAAACATGGTATATCTAGTTGCGGTTTCACATTAGATTCAGATAAGCACAAACAGGGCCTCCTCTCTTTTGTAAATCCAGTTTTAGCTGACGTGCCGGCGAACAGGAGAATGAAAGGAATGCAGATGTCAACCATCAGCGGAGAGCAAAACTGAAACACATTCTATTAAAATGCAGGAGGTCAAAAAGAAAAGAAATTACATACTTAATGCTTATCAGGGCCTAGATATTGGAATGTGCCGCTGGTATTAAAATAGTTCTACAGTGATAAATCACAGGTGAGAACTGAATGATGTACATACTGGGCAGAGAGTATAAATATATATCGATAAAATCTTGATAAATTGCCTCTTTTACTCCTTTTGTGTCATCAAGAGGAAAAACTTAGATGATTGATAAACTGAGAAGTGAGGGAATGTGGTAATTCTCTTGCTTTTAGCCCCCATTCCTGATAAACCTGTGACCAGGTGAGCTCATGGCCTGTCATGTGTGCACACCTGACGAATGACAGGTCACATGACTGAGAGAATATTCATGAACATTCAGGTAAGTGTATACCTGGAGGAGTCACAGTGAAGCTGCACTTGCTACTCACAGTGAAAGGAGGACGGCGAGCCTCTGCACACGCCATATTCATCCCTGGGCTGGCTGGTGTGACGACCTGGGTAGGGGGGAGGCAGGGATCCTGAGCCCAGACTGCCGCTGACCCCCGTCATACGCGTCTTGGTCTTCAGTGCCTGGCTCCTCTCCTTCTTCAGCTTCTCCTCGTCCCTCAGCAGAGCCACCAGGTGCTTAGCCTTCTCCCGGACATTGACGCCTTGGTCACGTCCGTCTCGATCTATGTACTGGAAGTCTTTCAGTGTTTGGATGCTGTAAATGTTCTCTCTGCACTCCTGAGCCACGCGCTCAGAGCCTGTTTTTATCAGGTAGTCTAGCAGGGTCAGTGCCTTATAAACGTGCCGCCAGTTTTTACCATGGTCATTAAGTCGCTTCCATATCATACCTATGACCTCAGTGAACGCCACCACATTGTAGGTCAGGTCTGCAATTTCCGACATGAGCGAGCTGGGAGGACCCCAGGGATCGTTGGAGGTGGCCTCTCGGACTTTGATCTCGGCCTCCGTGTAGTTGTTGACCATGTTTTTCATCTGGCGGCGGAGCGATGAAGTCTGCATGATGGCGGTAGTGTTTCACAGGTGGCAAATAGGTTGTCTGACAGCAGGCCTGCCCACTGTGTTGCCTCGAGCAAGGTGGCTCGTTAGTGCTCAGCTTCAGTGGAAAAATGCAATGAAGTCGTCCTCCTGTTGGCAACTTCAGAGAGTGTGTTCCTGCCAGGAAGGAGTGCAAAAATTAGACCACAGATGATGTCTGAATTAGATCATCAAATAAATAGTTAGATAAGTGCTTTATTTTCCCTATGAGGAAGTTTGACTTAGATCCTACACAGCTAGTATCATCAGTGTATTTGGGCACCCGACACCAGCAAACAGACATTAAACATTTAACATTAAAAAGAATACAAGAACACAAAGAAACTGTATGAATAACATAAAAAATACCACCACAGAAAAGTTATTAATCAGTTTGTGATGTTGTATTGAAATATAGCCTCTGTACTCTCTGTTTATTTTAGGGCTACCATTTACAATTCCATTTTATTCGGAGACAAAGGAGTTCTTAAACTACCTAAATGTTACAACTGTAACAGCTCATACTGAGAGTTAAAGTCCTGTGATGGATCACAGAGGTTTCTCTGTATCTGTTCAGGTACACGCTGGTTAAAGTTCGAATCCGTTACAGGCCATGTTAATATCATTATATATTAAAGGAGAGGACCTTTTCCCCACACTAAACACACACACACACTTTGTTGGTTACTTATCTTTACCCCAGATTGTATAATTGCAGGCTTAGCTGTATCTCCTTTCTCAAGGTATTACTAGTACAGGTGAGCACAGTCAACAGGAGTTTCATGCAGTAGTTGTGTTTGGAGGGAGGAACAACTAAGCACTTTGATGCAATGTGAAACACAACACCTGTGCTCACTTTTGCCCGAAACAACCTGAGGAGATCTGTGAAAGTGTTTACACTGCATTGTTTCTAAGTCAGCAGCAATGACCAGCTTGAAAGCTATTTCCTGAATTTCATTTCACAAGGAAATAATTCTTCCTTTCCTGTAAGGCAAATATTAGTTCCTGAAGCAGAGACTAGAAATCCGTGCTTTACCTTGGAGTGTTATCAGTAACCTGGGAGGGGCTCCAGCCCTCCTATTTTTCTGACCTGATTACATCACCACAGCAGGAGCAGGCCTTTAAAGCATTCGAGGACTCACGAAACAGCTGAACTCTATTACAGATACACGTACCACAGTCCAGCAAAATGAGTACAGCATTTATGACTTCGTCCCGGACATTGGACTGCATCTCCTCACATAACGAGGGCAACCAATAACGTTCCACTCCCAGATCTGCCTCAGCTAATAAACTAAGAAACGATGCATGAACATGAAATCAATCCCTTCGTATAAGAGTCAAGTACCTTGTCATGAGTAAGCATTTCCAAAGTATAAGAAACTTGCATAAGATGAGAAATGGATATTTAATGGGTTGGTGCCTTCCCCCAGAGTCAGTACAAAGGTGTACACTTCATAATGGAATGCAATGTACACATTAGCTTTTTACAGCAATGTTTGAATTGTAATTCTTAAAATACCTCAGCAGGCTATGAATAAATACTATGAATAAAAGTGACGCCACCATGCTGTCCTGCAACATCTGTCATAAGGAGAGAGCTTCCCATGCTGTAAATAGCTTGTTAAGTGGCGGCCGGAGACAAAAGGCTTGTGGTTTGGCTGACCTGGCAGGTTAAATCTCAAGTGGTGACCAGTGCAGGCCCAGATCTCCATTCAGTCCCTGTATCTCCCGCTGCTTCCTGATTCTTAAAAGTGATAACTAGAAACCCAGCAGAAAAAATACGGCTAAAATAAAAGTTGTAAAAATTGTATTACTGCAGCTTATGACAGATTAGACTGTCACTTTGGCAAGCTTTAGATAATAATCCAAAGACAAATCTGAATTACCCATCAAATCTTCCTTAATTCTGCACTCACACTCTCAATGAGGATCAATTGCTTTTGTGAGAAATTACTATCACATCAGTCAGACTGACAGCAGAGAGTTGTGGGAGGCAGCACCCAACCAAACCCACCACTACACACAAATACTTTCTGTTACACACACACACACATACATACACTGCCTTACTAAACAAAGTGGAGATTATACAGTGAGTGTAATTTGTGACCTTGACATGGTGACACACTAAGCTTGAAATCTTAACTTTTACTTGTGTTCAATTAATCAACACGTAAATCATATTTTTGTTCAGAAATCCAGAAAAGTGTCAAGTATTTCCCAATCCTCTTTATCTACATAGGAAGCAAAGTCTAAACTGTTCCCAGGTCAGGCCTATCGCCCATTTTCTCGCCCAGGTTTTGTTTTATAATGCCCAACAGATGTGTGTTAAACCGCTGGATGAAAGCACAGATCCAACAGATTCAACTACATTTCTCTGACATATCCCTTTTTTTTGTTGTTGTCCCAAACCAGGACAGGAGTGGGGGCCATTATCATGCACGTTGCGTCAAAGGGGACGATCGAGTCGGCGAAGTACGGGACCGTGACTCAGCTACGTTCCCGACTTCAAAAGTTGAAACCACGACAAAATGAGGCGAAAACGACCGGACTCGCCGCTTCCACTTCTCCCCCTCTTACCTTCATGTCATAGCGCGTCAGCGGGGTCCCAACTTGGGGAGGTTTTAGGTGGAGGAAGAAACGCCTCCGTCTCTCGACATATCCCGCAGCTTTCGGACAGAGAAAAGAGTCAAAAAGATATTTGAAAAAACATCCGCAAAGAGCCGTTTGCGCTCAAAACGAATCCGAAACTAAAGCGCAGCGGTGCGGTTTTGTTATCAAACTTACTTCTGTGTGCATAACACAAAAACCACTGGGCTTGCAGATGGTACAGACCCCCCTAAAAACACACAGTAAAAATGGATGGAAAGGGAGGGAAGGAGAGAAGAGGGAGGGAGGGAGGGAGGGAGGGAGAGAGGGGGGAGGGAGGGCGGCTCGGTGCATGCAGAGTCAGACTTAACCATTTCACTGCCTGGTGGAAAAGCATCCGCGCGTCCTGTCCGGAGCAGGGCTTTCTCAATATTAAATTTTCACTATAAATTATCATTATTATCGCGATATCTGTTGTTAAAAAAAAATCAAAAAGGGTTTTAGGCAAATTTTCTTCAAGTTTATTTTGTGTTTTGTCTCCTTTTTTGGCAAATGATTAACATTTGAAATAAAAGTAGGCTATATGGAGGTGGAGGAGGATATTATAACCATAAAACTACAAAAAGAACAATTACTCTTTATGATTTTTTTTTCCCTGTTTTATGGCAGGTCGTAACCATGTTAATATACATTGCTGCCACTAAATATGACAACCTGAGAATGGACATGATGGCATGATTTAAGAGGTGCGGTATTATTTACACATCATATTGGTTTTATTATCATTAGATAAATATTACATTTTTTATTATCAGGGTGGTTACTATTAATATTGGTCCACATCCCCAGTCTGGAGCTGGTGACTAAAGCTCACTGAAGAATCACATGTTATATTGTAACACACAACAAAAATAATTACAGACTCTGAGGTGTAAGTGGATACACACTGTTGGGAAAACACTAATTCAGACAAACCATCAATACCTCCATTTCACATCATAAAGAACAACTGTGATCCTATATTAGCTTATGTAAAAGCAGAAATCTGTGCATCAATTACCAATCAGTGATTCTGAATGTCAGTATAGGAACCTCTGGTTCTTGAGAGGGTTGCAGAAATAGAGGAATTATTTATTTTCACTATAATTAATTCATAAGTTACAATGAAGTTTCATATTCTTCTTGTAATAAATCATCTTTAGGCAAAGTTCTTATCAGATGAAGGACACTGAGACAAAATCTAATCAAATGGGAGCTAACTATCTCATTTGTGTCCATTTAAGGGCCCCGGACAGGAAAAAGTTTGGGGACCAGTGATTATAATATTACAGACACTGCACATACTGCAGGCAGGGATATATAGGGATACTACAGTTTTGTATTGGGGGATAAAATAAGGTATACAAGTCATACCGGTGAGCAGCGCAGATCCTTTTATTTTCCATTGAGCTATGCGGGTAGCACTTCCTGGTAGAGTGACCATATGATCCCAGAGGGATACAACAACAAACCGCATTTCCTTCACTGCAGCTTCATCATCTCTGCTCTTTACTTATTAATCACAGCTAATGGGCCGTTGTCTGAAGTCACATTCGTGTGCATTATACAAGGCCAAAAAAGGCCTCTTCTTTGTTGGCTTCAATTCAGTCAACTGTGCAACTAAAATCCAGCCATCTACAGGTCATCTGTGTGAAACAGAAGGCTCATATCATGACACTGAGTGGATAATGATTGCCTAACTGAGGGAGAAGCAGGGGAGAGCTGTGGGACCTGCAGCTGGTAGACTGAGCAGGATATACAGGAAATACCAGCTCCACCTTGAAACAACAAAGGCACAAGTCTTTAAGATGACAAAAAGGAGAAGGTGTCTAGAAATCGCAAGCATAACAAGTGGAGTGAAACTCTCAGCTTGTACTCCGGCAGAATATCTCCAAATCTGATGAATGGTTCACATTTGGAGTTTGCACTCTTTTTTTTGTTTTTTGCAGCTCCCTGTTTAATCTTCATGTGACTTTCATTGATCAGGGCTCAACTTCATTTATAAACCTCCTCAGGCCCTCCTCCTCTCTGTCTTGGCAACCTATGTCTTTATTTCTTCTGAAAACAGATGCCTGAACATTCTTTGTTTCCCAACAAAGGCGTGATGAGGTCAGTGCAGGGGGGACATGCAGGCGAGGTCTGAGAAAACAGAGGGGGAGGAGAGAGAAGGTTGATCACCACCCAACCCACCACTGCATGGCAGTGACGTCATGCAAGACAGGAAATCTGACTTGTTGTGTGTGTGTGTGTATGAGTGTGTGTGCGTGTGAATGTGCATGTGTGTGTGTGTGAGTGTAATCACTGATCACTTTCCATCCACTGGAGGATCTTGTTTCTAAAACCTCACTGTAAAACTTAATCTGTCTCTCTGTGCTGCCCCCTAGTGGCTCTGTTTTCTGGTAGGTTGTGATGCATCCAACTCAAGATTGCCAGGGTTGGACTACCAATCAAGCAACTGCCTGGGGACCCATGACCCCAAGGGCCCCAACAGCCCCAAGTTCATTCCGTATCAGTTGTTCTTTTGATTGATCACAAGTTTGTTAGAAATAATAAGCATTCATCCTCGTTCTTGTTGCTCTGGTCTTGCAGATGGACTCTGCGTCAAAATCAAACTTTTAAAACAACAGTTGATTTTATGTTGATTAGTTATTTGTGGTTAAGTTGTGTTTTTTCACACTGCTTTCATTTTTCTAACTCTCAAATAGTTTACACATAGGAACCTTAGGCAAGGTAGTTTTCCTCCATTCATGCCTGTAGGTCTGCAACCAACTTTTTCTTTTTTAATATAATTAAGTCTGACAATTTCATTCTTTATTAATAAGTCTATGGTTTAATGAATACAATCTCAGAAAAAAGTAGAAAGGCCAATCAATTAAATATAATTATTGTTCTTTCTGACCAGCAGTAAAAACCCAAATATGTTTGCTTTAATGGAAATCTAACATTTGAGTGACAACAGTTTTGCTTATAAAATTCATTAAGATTATTTGAATTTAATGTATGTCAATTAACATATCAATTAACACAGAAATTATCTAAGTCAATAATTTCTGTTCAGTACTGGTGGGTTTGTTTTAAATAATGGAACTGTATCGTTTGGGTCTCTGAGGCCATCAAAGAGGTTAATCCATGTATCGTACATGTGGTTTAAGTCACCATCTCCTGACTCCTCTGCTCATAATGTGGTGATATAAATTAGTCTGTTACTGATTTTATTGAGGGACTGAAAAATTAAAGTCAATATTTGTACTGCATCCCTCCTAAGCATGGTAAATAAACATGCTTAGGAAGGACAACTTGAATGGTGCTAAAGTTCAAGTCAAGTTTCAAGCCTCTTTTGATTTGTCCAAGTCAAGTCAAAAGACGTCAAAGGTGTGACTTTAACCTGAAGTCACATGACTTGACTTTTCTACCTTCGGCTGGGAGATTCTGTGGTGAAGTGACATGTGAATCTGCCCTGGAATCAAACAGGTGACATGGTGGCATCTACACCTGCGTTAAAGTGAACATCTATGATGCTGCAGAATGTGACTATTTGATGGGATAGTTAAATAGATCGATTCTTGATATCTGATGATGTGGTCCAATAACCTCTATCAGTACAAACCAAATGTATGTTATTAAAGTGAAAGTTGTTTCTATTTTTAGTTGTGTAACCAGGGAGTCAACAAGGGAATGACAGTGTGTGTCAATGCACAACTGGCAGTGATTAGCCCAGTGACGCTGTGCTGTGACTAAGGGTGGTGACTGAGGCTGAGCCCTTCATCGAAGAAAATCATAGTAGTGGTGGTATCATTAACTCACATGTTTTGTTGATATTAGCTTATTTTCCTTATTTTATGGGGTTCCAAAGAGCCACGAACTGGACTTCCATATTTGACGAGTTTGAAAAAAATATGGAAATCATCATCAAGGATTGTTGTTACGTTAAATATGGAGATATTTAATGTTTATATGCAAGACAGGATCAAATATGTCTCCTTTTTTCTCTAAAATGTCATCCACCTGGACTCAGTATTTGTTTTATGTGATGTTCTCTGCCATTACACAAAAATATCCACACAGAGACAGTAAAGGACACTATGACCCACAATGTCAGAACATTGAGTTTACAATATAACCAACTCTGAAAGAAGGCAGTCTTACACCGGATTACTGAAGCAAACAAATAGCTAATGACTCCCTGTCTAATTTTTTGTGACATATTTTTCATATCAAAGGGTGTTTGGTTTTCAGTGCTGCAAAAACATGTCAGATCATACATTTCAGGACAAATGAAATGTACCTCCATTACATTTTCCCTTTTCACTGAGCTACACTTGTTGAAATGAGGCTGAACCTTCTCTATAAGGCAGTCAAGCCTTTTCTTTCTGTGCGACTGCACATCCAACCCATTCTTCAGGTCTCCATGGCAAAAACTGTTGTGAGGGCTTTCCATTCAGTGCGACCTTGATTTATAAAAAGGATGGTTTGATGAAGGAAAAAACACATTTATTCGCTATGTTCTGACTCCTGAAATGAGCCAACAAAGCACTGCCCTAATCTTAAGAAAGATTTGACCTGAATGTCCTCCTGCATTCACCGTGTTCCCGTTCCAAACACTCACTTTTGATTCATGAATGCAATTGAAAATGATGAAGTTCTTCCCAATAAAGGCAACTTGATGGTTTATGCCTTTATGGCGATGTCCTCAGTTATTCTTTAAAAGTCCTCGAGCAGTTACTGAAGCAGTCTGTGCTGCAGAGGACTCATCCTCAGCCTTCATGAATCCCACAGCAGACACTGACCGCACATCGTGAGCGTGATCAATGCAGAAATCGATCGGGGGGTTGCATGCAGGTACTGCTCATACGGCTTTATGATTAACTCAATCCCAAATGCACAGTTATGTCAGTCTGTGCAGGCACGTAGGAAAACCCTGTGTGGTGGTTCTACATAAAAATAGATAAAAGACACAGGCCACAAACATGGTAAAGCATACCAAATAACTACTGTTACCATGACAGCACTGCAATGGATAAAGGATATGAACACAATTAGTTGAACCTCATACCTCAAGTGTCCATTAGGGATTTGGGCAATTATGTAGACACTCATTCAGTTTATCCATCCATCTATTCATATTGAGACAGAAAGCACATGTTTGTGAGGTGCTAAAAATAGACATCTAATTAGGTTTAGACACAACAGGTGTTTATGTTTAGAACTACATCATCAAAACCACAATTTTTAAGAGCGATTTGGATTAGACTTGAAAAATATTCGAGAAACTGCAGCATACCAAGTGAAAACTCCTATCTGGTATATTTCCAGTAGAACCTATTTTCTTGGAAGGAAAAATCCAAGATTTTAAAGTAGAGATCTTGTGTGCTTTTTTTTGTTCGGGGTTTGCTTTATGCTTCTATAAAAGGAGTGTGTTCGCTGGATGAGGCTGTGACGCAGACACTGCGCTTGGCGAGGGGCTATAAGAGAGGACAGCCGGCGCTGACTCGGCGCACACATGGGAAGACAACTGGGTTGGTAAGATTTTGATCGCCTTTCGGTGTCCGGAGACGCTTGACAGAAGATGGAGATGAACACAACTGAGAAGTTTTACCTTCCCGTTGATGGCATCCTCGACGTCTTCAACTCTCTCACCGGGCAATCACGCATTACGCACCCAGTTCTTCAGAGCACAGCCCTCGCTCCAGTACCCCAGCACCAAAAAGTCTCAAACATATCGAAGACAGGCATGGGTATCATAAAAACGGTCAAAGGGAGCTGGAGACAACAGGAGAAGAGAGTGGCTGCGAGTAGATCCTCAAGTTCTTGCAATCGACAAGTTTCGACTGATCGACAACCCAAAAGGTCCGTGGATCTGCTGGAGCTGGGTCTGACCAAGCCCAAGAACTGTCACAGAATAGTTGTGCTTGGCGCACCCAGAGTGGGCAAAACCAACATCCTCCAGCGGTTCTTGGGGAATGAATTTGAAGAACTATATGAACCTACAACAGAGGACTTCCACAGAAAACTGTTCCACATCGGAGGGGAGGCGTACCAGATTGATCTCCTGGACGCAGCCAGTGAGAGGAACTTCCCTGCAAAACGGAGGTTATCCATACTGACAGGTGAGTCCCTTTGATTGTTAAGATTCACATCAAGTTTGTGTTGTTTTAATTAGGAGTGTGTTTTGAAATATTTAGTTTGTTTTAAACAAGTTGGTGTAATTGGAGTTAAATTATACTAAAAAGTGATGCTCTCTTTTTTCCAGGTGACATCTTCCTGCTAGTTTTCAGTTTGGATGACAAAAAGTCTTTCGATGAAGTCTGCGAGCTGCTCAACGAGATCAAAGCTGCCAAGGCAAAGTTACTGAAATTAAAACATCCCGCAAGAGTACCGGCCGTGATCTGCGGGAATAAAGCGGACCTGGAGGCGCCGAGAGCCGTGAGAAAGTCACAGGTGACTGACATCCTCGGTGAGGACGTAGCGTTCTTCGAAACCTCAGCTAAAGATGGTACCGGACTGGAAGGTGCGTTCAGGGCCCTGGCCGCTCTGGGCGGACTACCTGCCGAAACCACCCCGTCTCGGCATCAGCTCATATCCATCCTCACCTATCAGTCGCTGTGCATCGGCCAGCGGGGCAGGAACTGGAGCCGGGCGCGGGAACACGGTGCGCCCTGTGCCGCCATGGACCCACTTGCACGCCGCCCGAGCTTCACCAGCGACCTGCGGCTGGTGCTGAGATCAAACACCAAACAAAACAAACCCGAGAGGTGTCACATTCAATGAATCGTGAGCCTTCTCGAAAAACCAATTGCAGTAGTATGCTGCAATGTCGTATAATGTAAGGAGTTATACTCTGTAGCACCTGGCTGGACCAGTGCATTCATATTTTGTTATTTGTATGTAATTGTATTATATTATAATAAAAATGAATATTTATAGTTCTCGTGTGTGCGTCATCATCTCTCATATCATTTTTTAAATTTCAGACATGTAGCGCATATTAGGAAAATGAGACGGTGATAGAGATATTAGAATTAATGAAGGTCGTTTTTTTAAAGCTGATTATGCAAAAAATCATAATGAGAGTTTGAGAGATGACTCAAACAGCGACCTTAAACGACTTCTCAAATATCTTGTCAGACACGACGAGAGATTGTTCATTTCCAAGCCTCTCGTGACGTAATGATTGCGTCAGGGGTAGAGGTGTGACATAGCCTGCTGAATCAGCACCGACAGTCGAATGTCAATGTGTCACTGTGCTAATTAAAGCAAACAAAAGAGGAAGAGCATCATTTGTTTTAAGAGAGAGGGAGGTGGGCGAGAGGAGAGGGAGATAATGAACTCTGAATTCAGCACCATGGAGAGAGCCCACGTCCACCTCCCACTGATGCTCTGCTGCTGAGCACAGGATCCATTTATATCCAGTCACTAGTAAAAACACTTCTTTTATGTGTGACTACACATTCAGCCAACTCTGTAGGCCACCAGAAACTCCTCTGTGGGTTTGCAATTCAGAGTGCCCTCGGTTTGTAAAAAAGGATGAAAGTTATTTAGAATATAGTTTGAGGCCTGAAATTAATTGACAAAAGTAGCCATCTGATAAAAATGTTTAATAGAGTACTATAAAGTTAGAAAAAGTATCTCCTTCATGTCCTTCACTAGCTTCCCTGGCTAAACTTCTACTCTAAAATACCAGATATGTTGATGCAAATGAATGTGATCATGTTCTAAATACATTTATAGTGATTCTCCAGCTTAAAGATCTTAAACAGCAGACAGATAAAATCAGATAAGAGGAGTTGAAGTTGTCTTTGCTGCAGAAAAGTCACCATCAGCCTTCACTGATCCTTCTGCAGTTGTTTCTCCATCCTTTATAGTGATAACACATCGTGACTGCTGAAGGTAAAATTCACAACAACTAAATCTCATACAGAGTCGCCTGAGGTTGTGCAGGCGTGTAGGCAACACTGCAGGATGATTATGTAAACATTAAAAGAGAAAAGAAGAAACAGGCCACAGAGTGAAGACTGTGAAAACATACCAAATGTTGCTTGTATTGTAAGAGAAGATGAACACAGTTACGTAGTGCGCACACTTCCAGTATCCATGACGACAGGGATTTGGGCAGGAAACATCTGTCCTTTTACTAGTAAAACCATTAGAATATGGTTCATTTAAATGAGCGTGCATGATTTATTCAGCTCTATTCAAAATAATGTATTTGTTCTCTGTAGGGATCATTCAAGGCAAGCAGGCATGCAGACAGAAGAAAAAAAATAGATAATTCATTTATTCACAGAAGTATGAGTCCTTGCTACAAAAAGACAGTACTGAAGTTCCTACAAGTTCTGATGTTTGACTTCAGTTATGTTCCAAAAGAAAGTAAAGAAAGTTGATTCTTTTAACATAGTAAACAATAAAAAGACCATGTATTCAGCATTCACTAAGGTCATAAAGTCAGAGATTTTAATAAATGCTCTGCCTGCAAGGCTGTCTTTGCTGAAATGGCTCTAATATGGAGTTACATTCATCTATCCAAGTGGGAATATTTACAAGAGCAGTAGAAATTACATGTATTATCATTACAGACACATACTAAGGCAATAACACTGATTCAAACAATTTCCGGCTCAGTAGGAGAATAATAATTATGTTCGCACGAAAACAATTTAATGAAAAAAGTCTAAGGGATAATTGAATTAAAGTACCTTCAGGTTTTTAAAAAATAACATAATAATATCTAATGTTCAGAGTCTCATTCAAACCAGAGTGATGAGAATTTTAACAGTTTTGCACAGTCGGTATAATATAAAAGCCATGAGGCCTGTTTTATGTCTTTGTAACTGTGGTAAGATGAGGTGCTGTTGGTGGTCAGTTTGTGCTGGTTGGAGCTCCTATGACAGCAGCTTCACACATCCTGTCAGCCTGACCTGGGGACAGGCTTTCTCTGATGTATTAATGTTCCTGTCATAGTGGGTTGGAGGTTTTCTTTGCTTGTCCATTGGTGTGTTTGTTCTTTTGTAGCCTCTCACTGATCCCTCTCTCCAGTTCAACCAGTAGAGCTGGCAGCATGCTGTCCAGTAAGGCAAGTCCATCCCAGGAGCAGCGCAGCCCTCTAATGAGCCGAGAGGGAAAACAATAAAGGCATTCAGACATAAGTGAGGAGCTGCCCGCTATTATTCATGAGCAATTATTTTAACAATTAATTGATTTTTCCAGCAAACATGCCAAACGTTTCCTGTTTCCAGCTTTTCCTTTTCCTTTTCCTATATTATAGTTAATTGAATATTTGGGGGTTCTGAGTGCTGACCAGGTGGAACAAACTATCTGGATACATCACCTGTGTTATTATAGCAAGAATTTTCTGTAAACTTTAGACTTATTTGGAAAAGTGAAACAAACACATATCCAAGTTGATGTTTGTTTAACGTCCTAGTCCTCCCCTCATAGTTTATGTGCCCTCCTCACCTCAACTTTTATCCACACTGATATTGAAACACTCGCCCTCACCCGTGCACATTTTAATGACTACACTCACCCACTGTCCTTCAGCCCCCATCTACTCATCACTTCTGTCAATCTGAACAATGTGTGCCATCAAGAAAACAGTGTGTTTAAAAAAACAAAATGAAAAACAGCAAATCAAACAGAACAAAACAAAACTAAAATAATAAGAAACTATAACACTGACATTAGTGGATGTAATTTCCAAAAAAGTAATCTTTGAAGCTCTACACAAACAAAAACTTCTCTGTATGTAGTGAAAATGTCAAAGTTTGAATTCAGTTACCCATCATCAAGGATGAGTCGTCCACTTTGCAGCAACTCTTGGACATCTGCGGATGTACCAAAGACATCACGGAGGCCCATCTGAGGGCTAAATAACTCCCAATGCTGCAAAAAAAAAAAAGGCCCACTAACATCATTATCACATTTTTCTAAATGTGCTGAAACCAAGTGTCACCTCCGCTGACAGAAAAGAGGACGCTTAAGCCGTGCTGCAAAGAACATTTTCCATTAGTGTGTTTCATGCCAGTATAAAGGGTGTTCACCTTGTGATTGATGCCCTTGGTCATTCTCATTCCCATCACCAGCACCTCCTCCAATCTGCCAGAAAAGAAAAACCTCTCATTATTAAAGAACTTCGGAGTGATAATAACAAGGAACGGACGGAGTGAGTAAATGGACGAGTCTGATTATTGCATCTCACCGGGACAGAATTTTTGAGGAAACAAACACATGCACATCGACCTCCTACACTATGTTTCTCACACTGTGTCAGATTACACTCTGTGGATTGGCCCATGTATAAATGCTACATCGCACATGAGCTGAGAGTTTGTGGAGATGGCAGCTGTCCCCTCCGTGTGATAACCATAAATACTCATTACCAGACACAACACCACTGCCTGTGAGTGCAACAGCTCACAGCTCAAGATGGCTGAGTCTGATCCGCCTCCGTGTCCCGTGTCCCCTCTGCCGGACTTCACGGATCCAAACGTCAGGCTCCAGAGTCTGGGTCCGGGCCTCGCGAGCGACACCTCCCTCACCCACAAGAACAAATCTCCCGTGTGATCCTGACACATATAAAAAATATTATAAATTACCTCATAGCATTGGTATAATATTTCAACTATCACAGCTTTCAATCCAGATAATAGCTCACCTGGTCCGACACCGATGTATTGCCTTCCCTTCCAGTAGCTCATGTTGTGATGACTCACTGCATTCTGCATAAAACAAAGTGAAGTATCATTGTGTCGTCGTGACTGTTCCACTCAGAAGTGTTCATTGGGCCATATGGCGCAAAAAAACCCAGAGTAATATTAATTGAGTGTATGTGAAGACATTTTGTCAAAAACAAATGAACAAATATAAAAAATAACAGTCGGTGTCTCTCCAAATGAAAAAACAGAAGCTCATTTGTTTGGTTTTGGAGGTAATTTTGCCAGTAAATGCTGCTCTATGACAAGAAGAATACTCTTCAAAATGAATACAAAACATGAATTTTCATAAAAGAATCTGAGAATAAAAGAAAAAGGACTACAGCATGATGAAGGAGCACTTTGCCATTATCACAGGGGATAAACATAAGTCTTTAGAAATGCTAGCAACCCTGAGAGGCTGTGCTTAAACAGTAGCAGGGTCTTGTAATGTTTAGAAGATTCACCATCTAACTCAGTGAGTCCACCAGTAAAAATCTAAACAAGCTCTGGATGGATCGCTAAGTAATATACAAATATTCATGATCTACAGAGGATGAATGGTACTAACTTTAATTGGCAGTACTGACACTAAAAGTAAAAAGAGGTTTGCGATTTGAAACACAACCTTAGTCTTGTTTTTCTTTACTATGTTTAAATGCTGTTGTAATGCACTTTGATTTCTTTTATGAAGCACTTTTCCTTCAATATTTCAAAAGTTCTCAGTTGAAATGTTCCTATAATCTTTTTCAAAGAATCAATGTCTCCTAATAAGAGGATGACAATCAGTGTTTGTATTGAGGACTTACATGTCTGGCAAAGTTAGACACCTCGTACTGCAGGAAGCCATGCTGGTGCAGAGTCCTCCTGGCGCACTCGTACATCTCTGCTGTCACATCTTCAGCAGGCACGGTCACTTCTCCTCCGAGCACCTGTTTGAACAGCTGGGTGCCTCGCTCCAAGGTCAGCTGGTACAGAGATACGTGGTCGTCGCACACCCTCAACAGCTCAGACAACTCATTCTCCCAGGAGTCGACCCTCTGATTGGGCCGTCCGAACATGACGTCCACTGACACCCGCCCAGGGCAAAGCCTCCGGGCCTCTTCAATAGTTTGCAAAGCTTGATGGGAACTGTGGTCTCTTCCCAGAATTTTCAAATCGTCATCCTGCAGAGACTGAAGGATTGAAAATGTGATTGAGAGAACGAGCAGATTTGCAATCTTATCTACTGTGATCAGTCTTGCAGAATACATACTCACCTGGACCCCGATGGAGAAACGGTTCACCCCAGCCCGGCAATAGTCCTCTAACTTTGACATTCCTGCTGGAGTGGGGTTGACCTCTAGGGTGACCTCAGCCTTATCTGAGAGATTGGTCTGCCTGGAAACAGTTTCTAGGACTGCAGCGATGGTTGAGGGGTGAGCCAAACTCGGGGTACCACCGCCGAAAAACACTGAGGTAATGCTGCAAGGAGAAATCAGAACTAAGGTTGGGTGAAAGGTGCAGGGGATAATGGGTGATTTTATATGGAAGGTCTGACGGATCACCGTACCAGGACACCTGACTGAGCTGCAGTAAAGTCTCAGTCTCCCTCTGAAGGCTAACAGCCATGATGTGTTCATTGTTCTCTCTGGATATATACTTGTTAAAGTTGCAGTAGGAGCATCTTCTGAGACAGTAAGGCCACTGTGGAAGACAGTGAAAAAGAAGGTCACTTTGGCATAATTTGGGAAAACTTTCCAGACATGGCTAACAATGCAAAGCATGGATAAGCTTTCGCAGATGTGTGCCCATCTCCGCATAGAAATATGTAATCAGTTAAATTGACCAAAGCCGGCTCACGTGCACGTAGAGAGACGCCTGCTCGGTGAGATGAGAGGAGCATGTCCATTCAAATGCATCTTCGATCATTTCTCCGCTGGAGATATCAGAGAAGCGACGCAGGCCGGAAAAGAGGGCACGTCTGACCGCAAGCAATGTGTGTTTAATCATTCTGGTGACAGTCTTTGTCCATCTGGCGACTGATTCATCTCTGTCTGACGCCTGAATCGAGGTTGTGTTTTACTTGAACACATGGTTCAATGACAACAACTAAGCGCTTCTGGCTGCGACGTAAAGTAAGAAATCGTGTCACGGTTTCCATGACAACACTTTGGCAAACGCAAAAAAAAAGTAGCGTAAAGTCGTTTTGTCTGTTTACGAAGTTAAAACGTAATTATCGATCGTGTCAGGTCTCTTCTTGGTTGCTGTCACGGGAGGCAGGAAGACGGGCTCTGACGCCATTGCACGTTGGAGTATTGCACATGCGCAATGTAACAGCAGCTGGGCCGTCTGAGGTTTATAGCCGGTATGGCAATTAATAGACGACTTTCCTCCAGTCAGAAACACGGTCAAAGACTTTAGAGACTCGATATCCCTGTAACTCTGATACAGTACAGGCCAGATTTCACTGCAATACCCCGTCCTCTGTGTCCAGTTCTCCCTAATACATCCATGGTAATGAATTTCGTCTTGTGTGCTGACATGTTTGACCGCACAGGGGCGCTGTTTCATCGATTAAAGTATTTTCTCTCAACAAGTGCAAATTACTGTGACCAGATTACTAAGCGTATTTCACGCTGCAGTGTCCTGTAATTTTTTTTAGCAATATTTTGTGTATTTTCACGGTATGAATTACATAAATGAATTAAACTCCTTCTGCAGTTCTGGGCCTATTTTCAACTGTTATCATTTATCTTAATTTTAGCTTTAAACTCCTAAAATAAATATTGCAGAACCGTGGCTGAAGCCTTATTTTAAAGAAACTTGCACCATTAAATATATAAATATTACAAAGTCCAAAATGTATTAATCCCCATGAAAATACAGGATAGTTACTAAACTTTTGTAAAAAAAAATTAAAATAAACAAAAAACACACAAACAAACAACTCCCCCCCCCCTCCAAAAAAACCCAAACAAACAAGCAAACAAAAAACAAACACAGAATCTACTAAATTGAACTCTTTCAAGTTTATGTCTTTGGTTCCCACAATTTGCCTTTTTTGCATAAAGTTAATTTTAAAAGTGACCAGGTCTTTTTTAACACTTATTTGTTGTTGCAGTTACAACAAATAGAGATGCATCTCTATATGGACAACAAATTTGTGCTCTACTCACACGGGATCAAACTAATTTAATGAGCTATTGATTTCCCTGATTCCAGGGAAAATAAAGCGGTCTGATGGGCAGACAGTGAGAGCAGACAGTTAGATAACTTTGTGGCATCACCCTTAATTATGAAATTTTAAAAAAGAAACAGATGCTTTGCTCAAAAGTTTGTAAAGTATAAGCCCTCACTCATCAGAGTTACAGCTGATCAAAGTTCTATCATTGTCAGGTATCTCTGTTTTTAGACTGACAACTTTCGAGTCAGTGTTTTTCATATTCAAATACTCACCTCTGATCACTGGAGAGTTTGTCATGGTTATACAAATCATAGGGAGGTGTGTTTTTTAGTGTAAATATCAGAATAAGCCAGTCAACTTCCACTGTAGAGAAAAGGTTTAAATCCTCCTTTCCTCTCTGCCTTCATAGTAACATACAAACTGCAAATGCATAAAACACAGTAGCTTATTAATTTATGTATGCATTTCATCAAATATGTCAATTAATGAGAATGTGCTCACTGCTAGCTGCCCACCCTGGGGACATTTTCCATTTATTATTTAACCTGGTATCCAATTACCTAATAAAGAGAGAGAGAGGGTGAGAGAGAGAGACAGAGATTAGAGAACGGGATGGTGATGTGTTTTCATTGATTACATACAACTGTAACAGTGATGAGCTCAGTCCTAAGAGAAGCTTGAAAACTTTGCAATAATACAGAATAAAAGAGTGAGTTGAGCTGTAAATCTGCCTAATGGATAAGAGGAAGAAAGGTAAGCTCACTAATTTATGACAGAAATATGACAAATATGACATTTTTACTCTGCTTTACTTTTTACACAAGTTGAGCTTCATATCAACTTGAATGATGTTTAGCAGCACAGTGTTGTAGCTTTTTTTAAATTTAGTTTTTCAGTCTACCTGCACCATTTTGCCAGTTTCTTGTATAACATATTACATGTGAATATGATGCACTTTAAGGCTTAAAATTCCACAGCATAAAACTCACTGTGAGCAACAGTATATTACTTTTTTAAGGTAATGTGTAGTTACTGCTTCCTCAAGTTTAACTGAACCTCACTTCTGCGTAGGATCTACAGAATTAAGGCTTATGGTGGTCGGTAGCAGTGGGCCCTCACAGTTCCTTCTGACAAATGCCATTCTTGGGAGGGAAGTGTTTTCTAAAGATATCACCGGCATCTCTGACAGCAGCAAGAATATAGGAGAGCTGGCTGGTAGGCGAGTGGCTGTAATCAATGGGCCAAACATCTATGACAAGGATATTTCTCATGCTAAGAGAGAGATGGAGCTCAGAAGGTCTAAGTGCTTATGTATTCCTGGTCCCCATGCCTTTCTTGTCACCTTTGACATGGAGAAAATATCCGTAAATGACATGAGAGCCCCAAAACTGTTGAGGGAGCGCTTTGGAAGGCACTGTCTGAGGCACTGCATGATTCTCCTGGCCTATGAAGGAAATGTGGATGGAGCCAGTCTGGAAAACACGGTGCAGAAGACCGACTGGCATCTGAGAGAACTGATTGACAGGTATGGCGGGCGCTTTCATGTTTTCAACAAGAACTGGAGAGATCGCAGCCGGGACCGAGAGCTCCTGCAGAAGATAGAGCGAATGGTGGGTTCCTTAGGAGGGGGTTACTTCTCCAGCAGAACTTTCCAGAAGGCAGAGGAGAGCGTGAAGAAGGAGGAAACAAGGCTGATGAAGCTTAGGGCTGAAGAGATAAAGAAGGCATGGACTGACATGGAGAAGCAAAACATAGCAGAGGATTTGTATCAGCAGCAAGACGTCTGCACCACCAGCGTCTGCGCTGAGATGAGAGCCAAGGCGGAGATGGATAATGGGTGGCTAAGAACTTCCCTGGCCAGAGGACTGGGGACGGGTGTTGTTGTGGGAGCCGTCTTGGGTGCACTGTTTGGATCCATAGAGGGACCCGGAGGGATGGTTCTTTATGGGATCATAGGTGGTGCAGTAGGTGGATCAGCAGGAGGAACAGCCCAGGTAGCCATCATGCATATGGAGGACAGGGTGGCCCCTCCTGCCAGACTCAACTTTAACTCAATCTTCATCAACCGCTTCTTTGCGACTCCTCGTCCATGACAGCGTACTGACTTGTGACCTGTTTTTCAGGAATAACATGAGTAGAAAACTTTATATCATACGATCTTTCTATTTAACTGTTAACTTATGTAGCTTTCACACTAACATTATAATTAGATGAGGAAATGTAGAGCTCTCCTTAAGTTGAAACAGAAACTTGAACAACTCAAAGGGAATGATGATATATCTCATGGCTGATTTATGATGTAAGTCTGTTCTTTGAATAAAGAGAGTTGTCCAACGTTTCCTGGTGTTTTTGTGTGAGTTAGTTAAAGTGTAGCTCAGATAACATTCAGGGTGGAGTCTCAGCTCAGAGTGCCATTGTCTAAAGCCCTGCCCCTTTCTAAGACAACACACACAACCTCAGTGCACCTGTTGACTGTACACCGTTTTCAGTATTATTACCTGAAACTATGAATAGAAGCAGTGCGGACTGACTGCAGAGCTTTCTGGACAGCAATCTCAAATAGGTAAGACCACACTTGATTCAGTAAATGTTTTTTTTTTCTACATTTGTTTCTTTTTCACTTTTTAGAAATCTGTAGACAGGGATCAGAGCTGTGAATCATTTACAAACCTGTTGCACAATCCTAGAGTGTTTTTAATTGAATGTCAAAGTACGACAACATTATGACAAAACTGAGGAATCACATTAAAAGAACATGAGGGTTTCAGTTGTTGCCTCTGTGTTGAGTTACACACTACTGAACTGAGGCTATGTGATGACGTAACAAGCTATTTGGTTGCTACCTGTTTGACTGCATGCTTTACATCGCATCTTTTACATGGCCACTTCCGCTCTCTGTTGGTGCAGTATTGTCTGTCTCTGACCCAGAAGAAATGATTTTTAACTCTAATGTCCGTAACAATGACAACAAGAAGAAATACTTTTAGAAATAATGCGAGGGCTAGGCTTCACTTTGGCAAGCTTTTACCAGTCATGTGAATGCTGCTTCAGCAGATCATAAAAGAATCAAATCCTGTCCTTTGTGTATCATTACATAATATGAGAGGAATGCCATGTGGCTAAAGAACATTACGTTCCTGAAAGTTTAAGTGCTGCACGACTGAGCTGCAAATATTTGTGTTGTCACATTCAGTTCAAATGCTCCTTCTTTAAGTGCTCAGTTGCAGGTAGTTATTGTTTAAGATTGAACAATTGGTTCTTTTGATTTAACAGTATTTGTATCAAATATTTTATTATCAATAATAATAATAATAATAATAATAATAATAATAATAATAATAATGACAATAACAATACCAACAACTATGATAACAACAATAACAACAACAACAACAACAACAACAATAATAATAATAATAATAATAATAATAATAATAATAATAATAACAACATATCCTTCTTACTTTTGTTTATCAAATGATTTCCCATCATGTTTTATTTATATCTGTGTTGCCTTATTTTCCATGTAAACACAACCCTCCCTCTAAGTGCAAGCTGAGCAACAGAAAATTCTGTAATATAAAAACATAAAAAATCTTTGTCACACTTTATTGTTATTGCCATTTTCAGAGTATGGCCTCTACAATCAGCCTTCTGCCTGAGAAGCACTTCTTGTGCTCTCTGTGTAGAGACATCTTCACCAGCCCAGTGACCATACCATGTGGACACAGCTTCTGCTTGCCCTGTCTGTGTCATTACTGGTCTCGACACCAGTCCAGATACTGCCCCCACTGTAAGCGAGTGTTTACCGACAGGCCTGACCTCAGCGTCAACCACATCCTAGCAGACGTCTCAGAAAACTACAGGAAGACTCGACCACCAAAACCACCTGATGAGGAAATGGTACTTTAATCTATTTTTCAATTATCTTATTATAGGTATTATCTGATCATTAAAAAATCTAATATATTTGTGTATGCCTCTCATGTCACTGTTGCAGGTTATAGATGTTGAGCAAATGATTCAAGAAAGGCTGCAGAAGATAGAAAGGTTGAAGTATTCCCTGGACCTCCAAAAGGTGTGTTGAAAACCTTCTGACATCATTTAAATGTTTGTTTTTATGATGGTGGATGATGACGCGTGGTGATGTTCCCAATCAGAGCTCATACCTCAGGGAGGTGCGGGAGAGCCAGAGGGTTTTCTCTGCCCTCGTGAATGCCATGGAGAAGAGTCACAAAGCAGTTGTCGCAGCAGTCGAGGAGAGACAAAGGGAGGAGGAGAAGAGAATGGAAACACTGGTGGAGGAGCTCGAACAGGAGATCCAGGAGCTGATGAAGGAGGCCACTGAATCTGATCCTAAGATTCCTACAAATGGTGAACAAAGTGATGATACAAAGCAAGTCACCATAGTAAGTCCTTTTATCTTCTGCAGTTAACATAATGATCAAGGTGAAGCATGGATGCTGGCTACCACCAGTGAAATGTCTCTGTTCATGTCATGCAGAAAATTGTTTCCACAACTCGCCCCTCAGAGATGAAGGACTGGTCCAAGGTTACCATCGAAACGGACCCTTGTATTGGGGTCACCAGGCGAGCGCTGTCAGACATGATGGAAAAGATAAAGGTAGAGGTCAACAGGCTGTCCAAATCTGGTAAGTGAAGCAACTTTTACATTTAATTTACATCAGATTTCTGCAATTAATTCACTGATGCTCATGTTTCTTTTTCCTGTTGGTCTTCTTTAACAGAACTTAAGAGAATAGAGAAATACACAGGTAAGGTTTTATTTACACAGAACCAATATAAGTGAATGTGCAAATTATTACATTACATATTACCATATTTCCCTGACAGTTAGAACAACTAGCTGAAATGTACACAACATCACATGACATACAGTGTTACCTTTAGGAGAGTTAGGATTTCTCTGGATTTGAACATGATTCGAAACATCTGACTTAGTATTTGTACACTTCTCAACACAAATATAACATGGGTTTGTTCATTTTTAGATATTTTGTAGAATGAGTCGCATCAAGCAGATGTATATTTTGAGATATTAAGTTAAAATTGAAAAAGCAGAGGAGAGTTTAACAATTTTTAAAAACACAGATATGATGCGTAACCCTCCTCCCCACCCAAGTAATTTTCTGACACTCCCTTATTTTAAAAATATCCATGTTGTTTGACTCATTGTTGTCTTTTTCTCCTCCTTCTTTTTAGTGGATGTTAATCTGAGTGTTAAGACGGCCCACCCCTTCCTCTCTGTCTCAGACGACAGAAAACAGGTGAGGCACACGGACAAGCTCCAGGAGGTACCAGATCACCCCAAGCGGTTCGACCGAGTGGCAAATGTGCTGGCCAAAGAAAGTTTCAGCAGTGGGAGGAGCTTCTGGGAGGTGGAGGTCGGAGACAAGATAGAGTGGAATCTGGGTGTTGTTAGGCAGTCCATAAACAGGAAGGGCAAGTTCACCGTCTGCCCTGCGAATGGTTTCTGGACTTTAGGCCTGAAGGCTGGAGGCCAATATGTTGCCAACACCTCTCCTGTCACGCTGTTGGCTCTAGAGCAGAGACCCAGGAAGGTGGGCGTGTTTCTGGACTACACAGAGGGCCGTGTCTCCTTCTACTGTGCAGATTCTGGAGTCCACATTCACACCTTCACTGATTTGTTTACTGACAGGCTCAATCCATTCTTCTGTCCTGGTCGCGTGCATGGCGGCAAAAATGCTGCTCCCCTAATCATCTGTTCAAGTTTCTGCAGCATCTAAGCATCATATCTTAATGACAATTGAATGAAATCCCCTATAGCACTTGTGATTGCCTTTTAAGTTTCTATCTAATGTGTTCTGTATATTTATTTATTAACAAATCCATGTTAAAAACTACAATGAACCACATTTTTTCCTGTCAGCACAGTGAACGAGAGGTTGCATGAGGACTGACTCCCCACACTCAAACAACTTCAATGAAACGCATAAACAGATTGAAAAGAAAAGAGGAGGGTAGAAGAAAAGAGAAGGCTCTCATAAATGAACAAGCGAGTCAAAGTCAAAATAGGTTGCAGGGTCGGATGGACGCGAGGGGCTGCATGGTTTGGACAGAGGTTGACGAGGAGCAGGGAGGGAGGGCACAACAGAAACAGCAGGGCATTGTGCTCGTACACCAGGCACTGGGAGACACACTCAGACACATTCACTCATTCACACACGGACACGGCCGTGCACACAGGCGCATGCTTCTGCCCACTGCCGCACAGACTTGCGCTGGCATCTCGAAGGGCAGCCCCATCTCCAGTCCAGTCCTGGGTGTTGAAGCTGATCGACCCTCTCTACTTCAGTTCACCTGACGTCTGCAGACAGAGCCCACCCCGGCTCTGCAGCCCCAACCTTGGACTGAGCTGAATTCTCAGGGTCATCGCTCACAACTTCAGACATCCCAGCTGATCCACTCAAACAAAGGAGCAGTCGCGCTAACCTGTGGACAAAGAGGAGCAGTGAGAGTGCTTTGTTTGAGGTAAATATCTGAAATAATAACATTGGTGCAGCAGTAGCATGTCAAAATCCATTTTTAAAAAATGGATGCATTTGTGTGAATTGTGATGAGTTTGTTGAGATACAAGTGTTTCAGTAAAGTGACACTTGGGAGGCCTTCAAGGACTCTTTAGCATATACAATGAGGAAAGTGTTGAATTTATTCAACTAATTTCTACAAATTCATTGAAAATAATTTGTAACACTGGGTCAAATATTGGCCTTTCAATCTCATAACGATCCTCTCAGATGGGGATCTATCTGAGTTTACCTAAAAGGGCTCCAAGTGGTAGAATCTACTTCTTCAACAATTTTTCATCCATCCTTGGGCTGATTTCAAGCAGGGAATTGATTCTTAGAATTAATCAAATATGGATACTGAGAGCTGTGATAACCAGATGACATAGGTCCTGCTGGCCCACTCCACAAGCCTTCGTGAAAGATGCTTGTGTTCAAACTCTCCTCATGTTTTTCTGAGATAATCCACTCACCCGGCAAGGCGTAGCTCGCCACCCACAGCTGTGTCAAAGACAGCGATTCTCTGTGTTTCTCACTGGAATCCACTAAACATGGGCCCCCCAGTTTGTTTCCAAATATTTATGATAAATATATGCTCTATTAGTCTTTTCATACTCTACTAATGTAACGCTCATTGTTATAAGAAGTAAGAAGATGTTTTTTGTTTAAACAAATGCTTTATTGTAGTTTTACAACATATCATGTCCTAAAGGACGTGAAACTTGATCAAATGAGATTTTCTAATGACGCATACAGAAAGTTCAACACTGTAGATGAGCAAATGTACGTGGTATAATTACCGTCAATTTTCATACTACAGTACAGCATAAAATATCACTGCAACCCCTTGTAAGAAGATGTAAATAACTTTGTATCTATGACTTATGTGGCACTCTTTGTATGGTGAATAAGTGAACTATTTATATCGGTCTTTCCAGATTTTCAGGATCATCTGAACTCATCTAATCTGATCTGAACTCAACGACATCATCGCCCGAAGACTGAAGATCCTGCGCAGTGGAGCACAGCCTTTCCCGTACTGTAGACTGTCACGTTTATTTGTGGGACTATAAGTGGGCCTTCTGCATAAACAGAGACTGAAATAAAAACTAAGACAAATCCAACTGATTCTAACAACACCTTTCACCATGGCAACCACGGGCATGCAGTTGCTGGGCCTAATCATGTCCATTGTGGGTTGGGTGAGCGGAGCGATAGTCTGTGCCATCCCCCTGTGGCGAGTCACTGCCTTCATCGGTAACAACATAGTGACGGCTCAGATCATCTGGGAAGGCCTCTGGATGAATTGCATCGTGCAGAGCACAGGTCAGATCCAGTGTAAGGTGTATGACAGCTTGCTGGCTCTGCCCAGTGACATGCAGGCTGCCCGGGGCCTCACCGTGCTCTCCATCCTCATTTGTGGCCTGGCTCTGGCTCTGGGGGTCCTGGGAGTCAAGTGCACCAAGTGCATCGGTGTAAACAGCGTCAAGGCTCGTATTGCTCGCATCTCTGGTGCCCTCTTCGCCATTGCAGGGTTCCTCTACCTTGTGCCTGTCTGCTGGACTGCCCACTCCATCATCAGGGATTTCTATGATCCACATGTGGCGGCCCCACACAAGCGAGAGCTTGGCCCTGCCCTTTACATCGGTTGGGGGGCATCAGCCCTGCTCCTCATTGGGGGATCTCTGCTTTATGCTGGGTCAAGTCCCCCCGGCATCCCAGGCTCTCCCACCTTCAGCAGTGGGGAAAGTAGTCCCCGCAGGGCACCTGCCACACAAGTCAAAGGTTACGTCTAAATTTCCAAAATGTCTGAATCCAAGAAGTCCCACAAATACACCCCAAATGATGACCAACCTGATTTCTCTCCTCTTGATTTAGCTTCCTATAATTGTTTTATAGTTAATGTTATTCCAGTTTGCTTTTTTCTCTGAAAAGCTGCAGGAGGCTGTTTAGGGAAATTTGAACTTATTTTATTACTTCATACTTGATTTCCTCAAATAACCTGTTTTCTCTGTCTGTCAGTGTAAAATACAATAAAATGCCCTCCAAATCCTTTTTCTGAGGGAAATGTTGTGTGTTCACATTTGTGTTTGGGAAAAGTAGTTTGGTAGTTCAAAAGAAAATCTTTGTTTTTCTCATTTGTCTAAACACTGCTGGGGGTTTGGCTGATTGGAGAAGAACAATAGAACAATGGGGTTTGTGTGTGCACTTGCTTGTGGTGCCATATTGTTGAGAAGTGCATGTGTGAGTGTGTGTGTATATGTGGTTCTTATCTCCTATTTTCCATCTTATCTTGCATGTCTCTGCTACCCGGTAACAGGGACAAAGAAAAAAAACCCCATCATCTTTCATTCACAACATAAAAAAAAATCTTGCTATTCCATCCATTAACAACAAGTGGGCTCTCTTAGCACAAGTGATCTTAAAGCAACTCCTACTGTTTCTCAGAATCACAATGAACAAGAATTCACTGCTATGGCTACAGTTTCCATCCCAACACCTACTTTGCCCGGGATATTCTGTCTGATTATTACATGAGAGTGTGCAGAAACAGATCAGCAAGTTTGCATTGCATAGTGTGCATGCCTATCTGTCAGTGTTTGTGTGTGTAAGCATGTAATGTGGGATGTTACAATCCTCAGTGGAAAAAGCATCATCTTTATTCATGAGACATTGTTCAGATCCCTCAGATTCTGTGTGCTCTTTCACTTTGAGGTAAAATATCATCCACAGAGGGCTTC
Organism: Acanthurus leucopareius; assembly: GCA_029814765.1. Lineage (NCBI taxonomy): Eukaryota > Metazoa > Chordata > Actinopteri > Acanthuriformes > Acanthuridae > Acanthurus > Acanthurus leucopareius. The sequence continues at coordinate 8,951,884 of JAQMCX010000021.1, read as the reverse complement.
AAATGGATTATGGCTATATAAAACCATTACCAAGATAAACTAGCTAAACCAGATTAACTGCATTGAAAACATACCCTGGGCTTTGCTTTTTCCCACTGTAAACAGTAAATGTGGCACATTTGCAAAGGATCTTTCAGTTTTGTTTTTCTCTCTGTCCGTAACAGCAGAGGACAGAGCAACACAATGCCACTTTAGAGAGCACTACAGCACCACGATAACAATGGGCACCAGTGTCCCAAGTGCCAGGTAGTGACTCATACATGACCTAAGCAGGCTTGTACCAATGTTGGTAGAGTAATGCAAAGAATACAGTGAGACAGTATGTGCTATTTTACTGTACAATTGTGATGGGAAAAAACATAGATTGAGACAATAGTATTGTTGACATTGTAAATAGTGTAGTGTCTAAAAAACAACTATAAAGGCGTGTCACGAATACAGTTAACAATAATCACACAGATCAGAACTTTACTATTGAACTGATGATGATATCATTCACAGTGAGGCGAGCCTTCCACATGGCCAGCTACTTAAGATAAGTGCTCTCTGGCTTTTTGGGAAACAGTAACCAGTACGAGGTGTATCCCTCACTAATGATGCATTTCACTGGATTATAGCCAAATTAGATACATGAGATTTTTAAGTGCAAAATTGGCAGAAATCCGTGTAAATAGTCTGATTGACAAAAGAACTAAAAACACTTCTTCACTGACTTTTTCACGTCACTGACGCTTACTTAAAAGAAAAACATGCTAAATGGGCGCAGCAGGGCTGAATTCCAATTATTTGTTGTATTATAAATATATCAGACCCACCTTGATCTGGTTGGTGAACATCTTTTGTGTTGGAGGGTGTCATGGGAGATTTGAAGACAAGTAAGTACATGTAGGGTTTAATACCAGTTTAAGTATATACTCAAAATGTCAGCTGATATTTGTTGCTCAATAATTTTAAAATACAACTGATTATTTGTCTCTTGCTTGTGTGCATTCTCTTGCTGGTAGCTCTTAAAACAAACTTTGCTGCAATTTAAATATATGACCTTACAAGTCAAAGTCTCGAATCCAACTTAACTGGATTATGCTATTGGTTATTGATACCATACTGATGCATAACAGTGCACTGATATTCAAGAAGAATTTTTTAAACAAACAAAAGGCTAGAAAACTACTTATTATTGACCTGTCTGGTTGAAAGTTTCAAGCCTTTGTCACCTCTAAAGACACTGATTAGGTGTGGACAGAGGTGTGTTCTGCTACACCTGTAACCAAACCCAACAGTCATGTCACGGTGTCCTAGAATAAAGGAGGGTGTGAAGTTAAACCAATGGAGAGGATATTGGAAGAGGTTTTTTATATAACAATATAACATACTTTAGGTGTATGGTCATGGGTGAATGGCCGTAGTTATAACAATATATGTAGCAGAGCGTTTCCTTCAGATGTGAGGTAGAAAATGTACAAAAGTCCCAGTAGTTAACGTTATCTAACAACAGTTCAGTGCTGTAAACGTATAAAGGAGCTCCCACCTTTGTTGACATTATGCTATGATAATATTTAACTTTTGATTACCCATAAAAATACACTTGTAATTGCAGTTATCGGTCACTAGAGGGAGAAAATGCCAATGGTGTTGTTTCCACGGCGGAAGCAGGAAGTAGGAAGACCTATAGTGCTCCGTGGCTAACAGGGAAGCTAACAGGCTAACCTCAGCGGTGAAAATATCAGGACCCGTTGATTTAACAAGACTCCTCGACAGCTGCTTTGAGACTTTGAATCCAGTATGGGAAAAGGTGGAGGCACATTCGAGAGGCTTCTGGGTAAGTTATCAACATATTCGTTCACTTGATAGTTTCTTGGCCAACTCCTGAGTCAAAGTGCGATGTTTTTCCAGCGTATTGTTTTGACAGGCGGTGTCGGGCTGTGGCACTTGAGGCCAGCTAGCTAAATTTAGCTTGCTAACAATTTTAGTGCTATTGTTTGGAGGCCCAGATTCGCTCTCAAGATTTGGCAACCCGATCTAGTAGCGGATACAGTCTTGTGAGCCCGTTATTTTTATTCAAAGTCAATAAACGCTTCGTTACATTGTTCTTGCGTTATCTTCAAACCATTAGTCAGGCTAAACAAGTCTGTTGATTTTTCTGATGTTCAGCCTCCCGCACGATGATTTATTAATATTAGCTGGTGACTCACATAAAAAAAAAAAAAAAAAATGTTACTGTATAGCTAAGTGCCGATATCGCTAGGGTGATCACGGAAGCCAGGCAGCCAAGAACAACATTGTTATTTGTAAAATACTTATGACTTTAGTGATGACTTAAGTTTTTTTAAGTTTACAACAGGTTGATTAGCCAGCAGTTGGATGGTTATCAATCTATTCCTCGTACTGATCAACGTTTCACTGAATTAGATAACTAAATATGATTGCCAAAGGTAACGCAGACTGGCTAATGGCTAATTAGCTTAGCTTACTCAAGCACTGTCCCAGGGGGAAAAAGCAGCTTTGTCATACCAAATAGTTATTGCAGGGAAAATAAAGAGAAATTAGTATTTGGCATATATTTATGTATCTACAAATCTCATACTTGAGTTTCAATCGGTATTGACAGCCAACCTTCGAAGGGTCCACAGGCTCAAATCTGGCTGCTGGCACCCTTTAAACCCGAGGGTAAAAAGCAACTCTGCCTTTGTACAATGCTACTTTTATGGGCCATTTCTCTTCAATGTCTGTGGTATGCACATACATTTAGAAATATCTACCATGCAAAAGCACAATATGCACTTAAAATGTAATAAAGTTTTTTGGTAGTGATTGCAATATTTCTTTAAATATGAGGAACATCTCTCAATGTAATGCTCATCTCTCTTTAAAGCTTTCAACAAAAAATTTAGTATTTGACCTTATTGAAGGCTAGATCTATTGCCTGTAGTTATGCAGTATAAAAAAAACCCAAGTGGACATTGGTTTTATCAAGAAAGTCCATACCAGGTATGGGCTTGTAGTTAGTGAGGAAGGAAGATAGGCCCATTGTTTTTACTGAAATATTTATTTAGAGTTAGTTGATACTGTTTGGTAGATATTAAAAAGACATTACACATATTAATTTTAACATTTGTTCCAATGCAGATAAAGCCACCAGTCAGCTGCTGCTGGAGACTGACTGGGAATCCATCCTGCAGATCTGTGATCTCATTCGACAAGGAGATGCCCAGTGAGTGATTCTGCCCAGTTCTCTCTAATTTGCATCAAGTTATTTATATCCCTAGCGTTTGAAGTTTAAAATAGCTGATTGGGTTCAATATTTATGTCTTTTTACTTAAAAAGACTAAAAATGTCCTCTCCTGACTTGATTTATTGCCTCAACATTCTTTTGGGTAATATTTGTTTTTGTCCATGCAGAGCTAAATATGCCATTGGGGCCATTAAGAAGAAGCTGAATGACAAAAATCCTCATGTGGCTCTCTACGCACTTGAGGTAAGACTTGTGTGCAGATGAAAATGAGCTGCTGAATTATTTCTCAGCTTGTATAATACATTAAAACATTAAAATTTAATTAATTAAACAGAAATCCTATAATTCTGCTGGATATTTTTTGTGTATTAGTGTGCTGTTTTGTTAGAATTTTATCAGTTGTTTTTTGGAAAGCTGCTTTGGCAAAATGTGCATATACAGAGTGAATAACATTTGTTGTCATGATGTGGCCTCACCCTTCAGGTTCTGGAGTCCGTGGTGAAGAACTGTGGCCAGACAGTCCACGATGAGGTGGCAAGTAAACAAACTATGGAGGAATTAAAGGATTTACTCAAGGTGACCTTTGTTCTGTTAATGTGTGAAACTTCATAAACCTGCTCTGTTAAATTTTCAATACACTGCCTTCAATTTAATTCCTACAAGGTACAACAATCTGGTTCTTTCAGAGTCATTTAATGTGTAAATTTTTTGTTTGCTGTTATTCTATGAAAAATCAAAAAGTAGGGAAAAATGCTCATGGTAATTTCTGGGAGCCTCAGGTAACATCTTAAGATGTCTCGGTTTGTTGAATCAGCACTCAGCAGTCCCAACTCAGTTTTTATGACATAATGCATATGCATTTAAGATGCTGTACTTAGCGTATATAGTGTTTTTGGTTGTCAAAAAGACATATAGATCTAATCAGTTGTCAAAAAATTTTGCTGATTATTTCACTTCTGATCAGGTGAAATATCATCTATGTAACTATATGTCCCTTTCCTGCCCTCATTCTTTAATGTCACATGTAAATAAGCACTGAGAAGTTTGATTACAGTGATTTTTGACCTTTTTACATGGACGAGGTGATTTGTCTGACCCATGTTTTGGCTGGGAGCCTTATCACCCCTCCCACCTCCCCTCCACTTAATAACCTCTCACTGCACTGAGGCAGCTGGTTGCATCACAGTATGAGCCAGCAGTATTTGATTGGCTCCTTGTTGTGTCATGTGACTCAAGCTTTTGTAGCCCATGCTGGTTTCCACTTCCTGTTGATGTCATAGCCTTGTGACTAGAGGTTTTTTTTTTTTTTTTTTAAAACAGGGGTAAGGGACTTCCCACCTCGGTTCATGTTATTAAACACAATATTACTTGTTTCAGTTTGTGTTTGAAAGGCTCAGTCGTACCAGTGTCATGTGACAACAGAAAAGAAAAATAAAAGAGGGACTTTTAGGTGTAAAGATTGGTTGTTTTTTTACTGTGTGGTTCTTTTTACCACCAGAAACAGACAGAACCAAACGTCAGAAACAAGATCCTTTACCTGATCCAGGCCTGGGCTCACGCTTTCCGCAACGAACCCAAGTATAAGGTTGTTCAAGACACCTACCAGATAATGAAAGTGGAAGGTAAGCTGTACTTCAATTATTTTAATTTACCCATTACACCCACTCAAAAAGAAGATTTTTTAATAGTATATTTAGTCTGATAAATGTTTCCCAGCTCTGTTGATAAAATGTCAACATTTGTATATTTTTGTAATTTATTTAAACATTTTCTGTTTACATGCTACTAGTACCATGTTGTATATTAACAGGCCTGTTCTTCTTTTCTCATAGGTCATGTGTTCCCTGAATTTAAGGAGAGCGATGCCATGTTTGCAGCTGAGAGAGTGAGATATTTTGTCTTTCTTGTTCCACTGAAGTGGAGTTATTGTAATAAAGTGTGTGATACATGTTTCTGAATCAGCATGAGTTGGTGCTTGAACTAGAAGTGAGAATGATTGTACATAAACCTCTAGTGATTCACTTGAACCAGAAAATCTGTGTTGATAAGACATGTTTGTCTGCTTTGTCCAGGCTCCAGACTGGGTCGATGCTGAGGAGTGCCACCGTTGCAGAGTCCAGTTTGGAGTTATGACTAGAAAAGTAGGCGGGGCTTTCTTGAAACTAGAACACTTTGAGATTTTATGGTGTCCTTCACTCATTTACAGCAGTGTGTGCTCAGCGCATGTGTGAGACTTGACCTCGATTTGTTTTTTTTTTTCCAGCACCATTGTCGAGCCTGTGGCCAGATTTTTTGTGGAAAGTGTTCCTCTAAGTACTCCACCATTCCGAAGTTCGGCATTGAGAAAGAAGTGCGCGTGTGTGAGCCGTGTTTTGAGCTGCTGAACAAGTGAGTCCTCTGAACCACCGGCATGAGTGCGATACCAGTAGTGTGGCGGCATGGGAGAGTGTGTCTGTGTCTGTTCCCATTCATTTAGAAAATGACTTCATTTGTTTAAGTATGACACTGGCATTGTAAATTAATTTTTTGCTTAAGGCTTCATTGTTTTAGTTTTTTTTGTTCTTGATCAGTGTTAGCTGTTATTGCTTCTTGGCTTAAAGCAAAAGATTTGAAAATATGCATTTCAGTGCCTTGTTTATAATCCTTGCTCGTGCTTATTCATGCACTGACCTCAATTCTGTGTGGTGGTTCTAATTTTTCTGTCATGTTATTATACCTACATACTCAGTGAGTGAGTTAAGTTTTAAAAACAGATTTTACTGATATTTTGTGGAAAGTTAAACAACATAAAAAAAGAACTGGCAATGTGTTTTTAAAAATAGTTCAACCATGCAGCCATTCATACTGTATTCTGTAATTGTTGTACTTGATATTTTGCTTCGTTTACCCTTTAGAGTCTTTGCATTCCTAGAATTAAAAAAAACTTCTGTTTTGATGCAGATCCACATCTGAACTGAAAAAAATATTTGAATAGAAAATTTATATTATGTGTCAGAATTGACAGAGGTATGTACCATTTGAAGAATGTTCTCCTCTGATTTATAAGGTTGTTTGTCCTCCCTGATCCCTCTCCTCACCAGCCACCCCTCCCTGTCTCCTCCCCTTAGGAAAGCTGAAGGTAAAGCCCCCTCCTCAGGCCCTGCCGAGCTGCCACCTGAGTACCTGACCAGCCCGCTGTCTCAACAGTCACAGGTAACTTTTTGGAAACTCAATGTGGACATTGAGATGCAACAGTTGATAGTCAAAGTGGTCTGACAGTCAGAATACATTTATTTGACTATGAAAATTGACTGCCTCATAGAAAAATAGACATGTGGGGCATGTGTTAATGATCCTGTGGCTTTACTCTGCTCTGTATTGGTAGATGTTTTTTATTCACCCATAAATGAAGTTTAAAGACTCAGATGGTCTTTGGTTCCTGAATCTTACTAATCCTCTGCTCTCCCACCAGATGCCACCCAAGAGGGATGAGGCAGCGCTGCAGGAGGAGGAGGAGCTGCAGCTTGCCATTGCCCTTTCCCAAAGTGAGGCAGAGGAGAAGGAGAGGATGGTGGGTTGCACAGCTGAAATTTAACTTTGAATTTTAACTGCCTTTTATAGCATAGACTGATACATGCAAGTGTACTTACAGAGGCAGAAAAACTCCTACTCAATGTATCCCAAAGCCGATCCAACTCCGGTGACTTCGTCAGCACCACCAGTCAGCACGCTCTACACTTCCCCTGTGGTAAGACCCTCCGGCACACTGATTCATTTTCACAACAAAATATTATTAGAACGATCTTAAATTATCTGCTTATTTCATATCAAATTAATGAAATATGTTTGTCTGAATAACCATGTACCCTCCCCAGAACTCCTCTGCTCCATCAGCTGAAGATGTAGACCCTGAGGTACATGTGCTATTTTTCTCTCATTCAGTACCCTCATTAAAGTATACTAATGGAAAATGTTACATCGTGCTTATGATACTGATGGTTATATATCACGTTATTCCAGCTGGCACGTTACCTGAACAGAACATACTGGGAGAAGAAACAGGAAGAGGCGCGAAAGAGTCCCACCCCTTCAGCCCCCGCCCCTGTGCCATTGGCTGAGCCCCTTCCTGCAATCACTCAGCCTGTAGAAAGTCACGTCCCTGTCCAGCCGGTCAGCATAGTGGAGGTAATTTTAAGTTTGTGCTATGAGCAGATGTTGGGTGTAGCATTTTTAAGTTTCCCTGCATATGAATGGGCAAGCAGCAAATAACTTTCTGTGCTTTACTTCTGTCTCATTTGTAGCAGCAGTACCAGAATGGAGAGTCAGAGGAGAACCATGAGCAGTTTCTGAAGGCTCTGCAGAATGCTGTTACCACCTTCCTTAACCGCATGAAGAGCAACCACATGCGTGGGCGCAGCATCACTAACGACAGTGCCGTGCTCTCACTCTTCCAGTCCATCAACAACATGCATCCACAGCTGCTGGACATCCTCAACCAGCTGGATGAGAAACGATGTGAGAATTAGTTATAGGAATATGTTTTTGCCCATGCATTCCTTTCATTCTTTGTGTCCCATCTCTGAACGATCTCATCATGTATGTTGTTGGCAGTGTACTACGAGGGGCTGCAGGACAAGTTGGCTCAGGTGCGTGATGCTCGAGCGGCCCTCAACGCCCTTCGAGACGAACACAGAGAGAAGCTGCGTCGTGCCGCAGAAGAAGCAGAGAGACAGAGGCAGATCCAGCTGGCACAAAAGCTGGAGATCATGAGGCAGAAGAAACAGGTTATTAAATGAAGCTCTCCGCTGGAAACATGCTGATATCAATACACTGTGTATTACTTTACTAACAAGCTTTTGTCTTTGAACCACAGGAGTACCTGGAGATGCAGAGACAGCTGGCCATCCAGCGCCTTCAGGAACAGGAAAAGGAAAGGCAGATGCGTCTGGAGCAGCAGAAGCACACAATCCAGATGAGAGCCCAAATGCCTGCTTTCTCTCTGCCTTACGCCCAGGTACACACTGCACACTCTATCACCAGGCCCTAATCTCAACCAACTCCAAGGATGACATTCTGCAATTAGACTAAACCCAGATTTAGAAACCATTTTTACCTCTCCACTTAAGGAGTAAATGTCTAATAATGTTTGTATGTGCTCTTATGCAGATGCAGTCTTTGCCCCCTAATGTGGCGGGAGGGGTGGTGTACCAGCCAGGTGCCCCACCCAGCTACCCAGGCACCTTCAGCCCTGCTGGTTCTGTGGAGGGTTCACCTATGCACAACATCTATATGAACCAGCCAGGGCAGACCGCACCACCACAGTACCAGGCAATGCCCGGTGCTGCAACAGGTGAGGAGGTCAACGAGAAGAAACTGGGAAACAGTGCTTAATTTAAAAGCTAGAGAGTCTCCCATGTTAAATTGCGCCACTGTGTAACATTCATTCAGGAGCCATTTGATAGGATGCTTTTTTTTTTACTTTTGTCCAAATGTGCTCTGTGTGTGACTGAGTGTCTTTACTTCCTCCAGATCCAAATATGGTCAATGCGTATATGTACCAGGCTGCAGGCACCAATGGGCAGCCTGCGCCCCCCCCTGGTCAGGCTCCACCGACTACTAGTCCACCCTACTCCAACCATCAACCCACACCTACACAGGGCTACCAGGTCTGGCTGACTCCCTCATTCCTTTTCTGATCATAACATGAGCCAAAATATTTAAAGACAAATAATAACCCACTAACTGTCTCTGTTCTGTGCAGAATGTGGTCTCTCAGGCCCAGAGTATGCCCCCCATGTCCCAGGCCGCCCCCACCAACAGCATGGGTTATATGGGCTACCAGCCATACAGCATGCAGAACATGATCTCAGCATTGCCAGGACAGGACCCCAATATGCCCCCACAACAGCCCTACATGCCAGGCCAGCAGCCCATGTACCAACAGGTCAGTCACTAATGTCTATATTTGGCACCAGGTGTTAACAGTGAGGAAACATTTTAAAGAGTTTGCAGCTTACTGTGGTAAATTAGCTGGTTACGTTAAATGTTTATTGTTTTCTTCATTTCATAGAGGAAATTTCAATCTTCCCTAACCTGTAACTGGGTTCCTTCTTGTCAGGTGGCTCCCCCTGGTGGCCCTCAGCCGCAGCAGCAGCCGCAGCAGGCCCCTCAGGCTGTGCCTGGCAGCGCAGAGGCACAGCTGATCTCCTTCGACTGAAAGCCCACATGCTGCCGAGTCTGACACACTACACCCTCTCTTTTCCTTTTGCGCTCCCCCCCCCTTCCACACTCTCTGGACTCTGAGGATGCCCTCTGGAAACACACTCACACCTCCCACCTTCCACCTCGCTGTGATGTTGTGGCAAAGTAAAATATTGTGATGATGTTGCAGAACTGTTGCTCTCCTTGCCTCTCCCCCACACAAGTATGGGAATGCAGGATGAAGCTGCAAGAGAGGCCACCATAACGCAGTCCCTTTCATCCTCCTCTCCCCTCTTTCCAGCTGATATGTATGTAGTATTTCCTCATTAAATGAATACCTGAAGCTCAGAAAATAGTCAGTCATATTAAAGTCAAAAATTAATAAGAAAATATGATAATAATTGAGGAGAAAAAAGATAAGACATGACCATCCTTTGTCTCATATTTTTCTAAAGCAAAATTTGCATGTTAAATTTTAAATATTTTCCTTAAATGGAAGTGAATTATTGCAACCTGTCATCTGTCTGTGCTGTTTGCGAGAATGTGGGTATGGGGGTTAAGACTGGTGTCTAAGGAGAGAAAGTACAGTAGAGGGCCTGAAACAAAACGCCACTGACTCACATCCATCAGGGTCACAGCGTGCCATTCCAGTTGTAGTTTTCGTTTCCATCCTGTTGTACACATTCAAACTTGGGTCATCGTATCTAGTTTCGGCATTTATTTGTTGTGCACTGCTTCGAATATTGAGTGTCTTTAATGTAGTTTTCTCTTTTTTTTAATGACAAACACATTGCAGGGAGTGTACATTGTGGGAGGAGTGGGTGGTTGTAAAGTCCTCACTTAATATACATTCATAGATTATTGAAATTACATCCATAGTGACCATCTAATATGCACTCTTAAACAGTCCAGTAACTCTTATACCATCCTGCATTACTTTATTAAAATGATTGTGTTGCCAATCATGAAGTAGCATCACAAACAAATCAAACAAAAGCAAAGGATCTTAATGTAGAATTAACTGCAAATGGCCCCCAGGCAGTCCATCCTGTGTGCACATGGTCGTAACAGTCACAGTTGAAGATTTACATACAGTTAAGTACAGATTGGCATCCTTTTCTTAAGTGTACTTGGCTCTCCAGAAATGTGAAAATGCTTGCAGAGCGAACATTATGCATCGCATGTAGGTTATCACACCCAATCAGTGATTTCTGTAACCCTTCAGTTGCTATTGTGAACTCCTTTACTCCATCATACTGATCTGTCTGACTTTAAAGTAATTTTGAAATTATATTTAATAAATATCTGGTTCTTATTGTCCACTTGGTTCATCTTTTTTTGCTATCACCTTCTGAAGAATTTGTAAAAAAAAGTTGCATGAAATGACAACATGTTTCAATTAGGGCCGGGACTTTAACGCGTTAATTTCGATCAATTAATTATAAAGATTTTAACGCGATAAAAATTTTAACGC